>JAMXBB010000011.1:86379896-86459038 GCA_024138015.1 Lumnitzera littorea
TGTCACATTAGGAGTGAATTCGGTACACTGATATGGATTTAAGTGTACCGAGTAAAATAAACACTAATAAAGGGTAATGATGGTATTTAGGTTACCGGGAAATAATGTGATTAATTTCACATTATGGGTTGAAACTAATTTCTAGGGTTGGAATATAAAACGCTACTTAAAAATCGAACTAAAAACCTAGTTTAGAAATCGATGCGAAAACCGAACCTGAACCTAACCCCAAACCTAGAATAATTATAAAAGACTTAATACCTAGATAATTGGGCATATTAAACCTTAAACAAAACCTAACAAGAAGCATTATAGGATAAAACGAACCTATAACAATTATATGGAAAGCTGAAACCACGTTCGTGTTATAGGGATAACCGGCGATGGCCTGAGCAAATCGGACCTCGAGTGAGCGAGCGAGGAGTCGAGGTAAGTTGGGATTAATACGATGCTGTATTTTGGAGGCTTAAGATTATGCTTGGTTGTGCTTGTTAGATAGTTGAATGCGTGCATGTGCTTGATTATGGGTGATGCTATGATTCAGTTTGCTGCTTTAGCACATATTGTATGAATTGTATGTAATGATTGATCGCTCTAAATTGGACTTAATCAAATGTACGACTAGTAATCATAACCGAACATGCATGGCAACCCGTTAGGGGATTTAGGACTCTCCGGCCAAATACCGACCCCTTCGGAAGGGATAGCGCAGGATTGCAAAATGGTCCCTTTTTCATCCTCAGTCGAACTAAGTAACAGGAGAGGAGGTCGCAGCGGGGATGAAGACAGTGGTTCGAAGGTAGTCGCGAGAGGAGCAAGGTCTCCATTACACAAGCCTGGGTTTGGTCGTGAGCTGTTGCATTAACGGTAACTCCTCAACCCGGATTAGAGCGGGCGCAATTTCTCTAATCTCACGACGGGCCGGACAACGTCGTGCGATGGCATTTGCTTGCACATGCATTGCATTTAATAAGTGATTGAAAACCTTGTTGTGTGTATGGTATAGTTTTAAGTCCTCCGTCCCTACTTATTGAGCTGTGGTTGCTCACATCCCTATAGACATCGTGCAGGTGCTGGCTAAGAAGCGGCAACCAATTACTCTGAAGCTAGCAACTGCTGGATCCTGGGGAGTGAGGAAAAACATGTGAAGAATAAACACATATTTTAAGGTTTAAGTTTTTATTTTAGAATTACTTTTCATTTTGAATAATGTAACAACTAGGAAATNTAACTAATTTGAACCCGAATTGATTATGTTAGCCTTATAAAATTATAGCTTTCCTTATGCTCATAGTAAATATAGTTGGAGAAAATAGAACATCATGATTAGGATTTAAATGATAATATTAATGGTGTACTCAAAATAGTTGATATGTTTCTAAAATCCATGAGATTAATAAAAATCTAGGATGAATCTAAAAATGGTGATATTATTGAAGAAATTGAAATTGCAATTATTAATCTTAGTAATCCATGGTTATTTTGATGACCATAAGGTTGATAAGGGATTCTATAGTTTATAATTCAATTGCATGGGAGAAGCTTTGGGGTTATATTTATAACATTTAAGATGGGCTCCATGTATGCCCCATTTTATGGCAACTTTCATAGTTGCCTACAGTTGTTATCTTTTTAATCTAATTCTTTTATGTATTTTGACAATCTTTATATAGAACGATGTTCCACTCCCTCCAAACACCTTAAACCACCACCATAAATCCATCCATGAGCCTATCCTCTCTTTCCTTTTTTTGCCCTTATGACGCCGCACAGGAGGGAATGAAATACCTAAAAATAATCACCTAAAGTTTAGGTTAAGATAGTAATTCTGCTTCTAACCTCTTTCTATATAAAGATTGTCAAAATACATAAAAGAATTAGATTAAAAAGATAACAACTGTAGGCAACTATGAAAGTTGCCATAAAATGGGGCATACATGGAGCCCATCTTAAATGTTATAAATATAACCCCAAAGCTTCTCCCATGCAATTGAATTATAAACTATAGAATCCCTTATCAACCTTATGGTCATCAAAATAACCATGGATTACTAAGATTAATAATTGCAATTTCAATTTCTTCAATAATATCACCATTTTTAGATTCATCCTAGATTTTTATTAATCTCATGGATTTTAGAAACATATCAACTATTTTGAGTACACCATTAATATTATCATTTAAATCCTAATCATGATGTTCTATTTTCTCCAACTATATTTACTATGAGCATAAGGAAAGCTATAATTTTATAAGGCTAACATAATCAATTCGGGTTCAAATTAGTTACTCAACAGCAAACGCATTAGAATCATATAGTTCTCTTTAGGGGTTTAAATGAACCACATCGTTTTGCAAACCAATCAAGCTCAACTTGAGTTTCCTCAAATTTGATTTGGTAATAGTCGAGTTTAAGTTCGAATTCGAACTTAAGCTATTTAAGCAGTAAATTAAGTTAAGCTTGAGTTTTAAAATAATATGCTCGTTAGGCTTACTAGTATAATTTGTAATTTATTTTTATTTTCTTTTTTTAAAATACAAGTGAGTTTGAGATTTCCTAAAGAAGATTTATAAAAATTTAAGTTTAATTGAGTTAATCGAGTTGAACTCAAACTTGCCAAATGTATTTTCTAGTCAAGCTTAAGCTCAAACCCAATACTGTATTGACTCGACTCGACTCGACTCGATCCGACTCGATCATGCCTTAGTTCTCTTCACCATGTGATTCCCACTTTTGACTTCACTACAAAATATCATCCTCTTCCTTCGTTACCCTAAAGCATAAATCAAGATCAATTTTCTTATAACTTGATTTTTATTATTTTATAGCTCGAAATTCTAATTTACTAAAATTTTAGTATCAAGTTGTTTAGAACTTATTGAGTAGCATGTCCAAGAGTGACATCTTCTTCCTATCATAGTAAGCATTTCCCCCCCCTTTTTTAAATGAATTTAGTACTTGAAAGACCAAAAGCATCTAGGTTGGTTGCACAAGAAGTAGGGAAAAGTAAGTCAATCGAATTTGAAAATAAGTAAACCAAATACTGAAATAGATAAATCGATTTTCTCTTAAGGGGATTTTAGTTAACTATTTAAAAGTGGTAGATTGGATTAGGCTAATTTAGGGTTTTGGAGTTAGAATGAGATCTTTATAGGTAAAATTAAGGTATTAGTTGCTTACTTTATGTATGATTATAGGATATATACCAAAATCAAAATAATTTTAAAATAGTGAGTTGTACTTAGGTGCATAAGTTATTGTTGTATGTTGGTTATGTTGTATAACTAGAAAATGGATGTGGTAAGTATTTGGTTACGATGCAATATTTAGTTTTTAAATCGTGATTATTGAGTTTGGATAATAGGAATCAAACCACCAAACCCTTGACCCAAGCACTGGAAAGCATGGCTAGACGAGTTCTTTCTTCACACATCACACTTGAGGAATCCAAACTATTGTAGTTTGCCGAATTGATACCCTAGCTAAGCTAAACCTTCTTGTACTTATTAATAGTCTCTAGTTGGCAATCAAAGACACACCTAGACAACAGCTTAGCCTATCCAACCAGTTGCTCAATTAACCTGAGTCTAAGTTGTACCCAATACATCCGAGTGGAATTCACCTTAGAAAGGTCACTTGATCAAACTAATACTGTTGACAGCTTGGCTTGGCATCATCATTTAGCAACATGCAAGCTAACCGAATAGTTGTCCATCTCTATTTGCTAGGTATATGACCACTAGCCATCCACCACAGGTTTGAGGACCCATTGTGATAGAATCTTCCATACAGGATTCCCTTTTTATTGTATTTTTGGATTATTTATCATTCCTTATACATTATTTCTTTTGAACATTATCCTTTTTGTCTTTTCCATTTTAGGTAGGATGCTCTAACATTTCGAGTATAAATACCCTTATAATATATAGCCACAATAATGACCATCATCTTACTCTTTTCTAATATTGAATATACACTTCTCCTTTCATAAGGATTGTCCTCCATTGCTTACTTCACTATTATCTTAACTCTTATGCAAAGCTAAGTGGTGAATACCTTCATTAGACCAGTTCGTACATCACATTGAGTTGAGCTATAAGTTTTCGATAGTTCTATTGGTGTATCATATCCTATAAAGCTGATTGTGGGTTTGCTTGTATTACTTTTCATTGTCATTTGCATGCATTTCCAACCCTTCTTTTCGAACTTTCCACAAGCTCGAACTTACCCTAGTAATTGGCCTTATTAGTCCTTAACTTCGGTTTGTATCAGTATATATCAAAGAGTGTTCGGTTATGAGATGTAAAAATATTTGAGAACAAGTAACTAGTATACTTGGTCATTTAACTACCATGTGCAGAGGTTGATCATTAATATAACAAGTTACTTTCATAAGGGTTGGGTCTTCTAGAAAGAAGCTATTACTAGGTCACACTAGTGGTAAGGGATACTATTGTGGGTTGTGCTAGTGGATTCTTAGTTGTTTGGTAGTTGATATGACTGGTAACACTAATATGAAATGGTTTATTTTTTCCTTTGGCATTTCTTATTAGATCTTAGAACCATATTTGGTTACCGAATCTGGAGAATTTTTTGGATTCATGTCAATGTTGGAATCTTTACATTCATATAGGTTTTGGAATCTATAAATTTGTATTGTCTTTAAATCTTGTAATCTTTAGATTCATATGGTCTTGGTTATTAGTTCTTGGGATTTGAGGATCAACATTTGCTCTTGGTTCTTAATATTGGTTCTTTGCTTTCCATCTTAGCTTTTAGTTATGGGTTCTTAGATCATGGGATATGTGGTAGCAATTTGTTCTCAATCTTGTTATTAGATATTAGTTTGGGAAATGGTATTGAGAATTGGAATTTGGTTTTGTATCTAGTTCCTATTTATTTTTATGGGTTTACTTGTGGTTGTTGTTTAGCTTAAATCAATAAATTGGAGTTGTTGTTTGTCAAAACTAAAGAATTAGTATATGTGTTTAAGTAAGCATTCAGCATGACATGTGCATGCGTACATGCAACTCACTTACAATGGGATATGTTTTAGGTGTAAATTGTCTATTATGACTACTTTGATCATGACTCATGGCATAGGAGTGAGAATGACATTATATAAGACGATTATGAATCATTGATGATTTTAGATAGATTTAAGTAGATTAATGAATCTTTAATTATTCCATACTTTTAGAGATTGCAATAGTTGTTATGAACATAATGATATATCATTTTTTAGGAGATCTGAATATGATAGTTGCTGATACCGGCTATTAAGTATGGCCAATAACCCAAGGCCTAAGACGAAAACAACTTAAGACAACCTCCCTAACAAATGAGGATCACACAGAGGATCGATCTACATAACTAAGTAGCCACCACCTCAATGGCTGACTGATGACTCGACAAAAGCGGTTAGGACATCTTCTAATCCCTAAGCCTTTACTAAATCATCATCCTAGCTGGCCCTTCCTTATTGAATGTCCCTACCATTGGCTTAGCTTGGGATCAATGAACTATAGGCCACCTTGACCATAAAACTAACATGGTGACAAGACTTGAATAAGCACACGGTTTCGAGGATAAGACCCTGGTGACCTACTCCCGACATATATGTACAACACTAAAATCGCATTTGATGTAACGTAACAATCAATGGCTCATCCTATATGGACTAGTATGACCTAAGTGTATGGCGCCATTCAATCGTGAGAAAGATGAGATAGCCACAAGGCCTAAAAATAATCATTTCTTCTACTAATGTTAGGACATCTTGTCAACTCCCCCAAATCCTATGGTTGCATAGATAGAGATGTATACTATAAATACCTTTTTTTAATCCGTAAGAAAGTAAGTCCACAATCTAAGCCTAGAAATAGAAACAACCATGCACTTGTGCATTCTTTATTAAGTTCAAACTCTTTTCTCTCTATCACTAATTAAATATCAAAGTAACAATACTGGATAATCCCATAGCATAGTGACTTACCCCTTATCTGTCTTTTAGGATACTCCTGTATGGCTTGAACCTTCCGAAACTAGGTTCATAATGCCTTAGGAGGCTCGAAAACTTTATTGGCAAAATATCTAAAGCGATAATAGCTATACATATTATATGTATGTGTATATAAATTTTGGATTGAAGTAGCAAATATAGGCCTTACATGTTTCCATTGTATGTGGGATATGAAGGTATTCTAGTACCAATGACTTTTTTTAACGGTTCTTATAAACTCAATGCAATTAAATAGACTTCTTTTTTAACGGTTCTTACAAACTCAATGCAATTAAATAGACTTCTTTTATCATCCTCCTTATTAGCTATTAGATTTAATTTTATTGTATCATAAATGTTATTATAATATGCTCATAATTATGTAATAATGTTATTCATATTTCACATAAGATCTAATTAGTGGATTTTCGAATGAATCTATTGGTTTTAATTTTGAAAATTTAAACGTTATGAAACATATCTCTTTATCTAGGGTAGGTAAATATATGGTGAGTAAAGTATAAGACTTACTTATATCTAACCTATAAGGTGCAAATTTCTAAAATTTGAAATTAGAACCTCCCCTGTAGCATCCCGAAATCACCTTGAAACTTATATTTTGCAAAACTTAAAAGGTACACGATATCTTACAAAACTTGTAAATTTTATCATTTATCTTATAAATTTGAAGTTTATGTGGTATTACAAGTTCTTCATGTGTAAAACCTCTAGAATCTATATCAAAATCTATAAAATTAAAAACAAAATTTTCCTAATTTCATTATCTTAAGTTTTGTGATATTACTGCTTGACAAATGAGAAAAGATAGAGAAAGATTAGAAGATATAAAATTGGAGAAGAAAAAGGGGAATGAGGAAAAGAATAGAAAAACATAAGGTAAAAGGAGCATCTTTAGGGTTATTAATTTATAGTTTTGTGCACTGTTAGTAATACCAAATCTAGTGAAATGTAAAATGAATGTAAATAATGATACTAAAGTGTGTGGAAATGGTTCACTATGATGAAGATGATGGAAAGTAATGGCAAAATTCAAGATTGTTACTCTCTTAAACTACTCTTAAGATAAAAGGAGGCACACATCAATTTTTGGATTCTCGAATACATATTCTCAATTTTGATTTGCCTTTTACACTAGATTTGTTACAATATTCATATTATTTCCCTCTTAAAAGTAGTTACTAGAAGTAATTATTTGTAACTAAAAATAACAAAATTATGGTAGCTACTAAACTATTCTTGTTCTAACTATCAAACTTTCTTTGACTACATTCATAACAATTTCTCCCCTTCTCAAATCAACATTGTCCTCAAGGTTAAAAGGAAGAAAAAAATAAAAATGAAAAAGTGATTAAGTAGTTCTACATAACAAAAAAGAAAAAAAAAAAAGTAAGAATCTTCATAACTCTAATACATCCTTGTGGTCTTCCTTGTAAGCGTTGTATCTCCATGAGGAAAATGCAATTAAGGCGAGAAAAAAACTTGGAATCTTGTATTTTATGCCCATTCTTCCTAGTAGTTGACAAATCCTTAAGAATTATCATGATATTATTGTCTTTAAGGATCTAACATATGCATTATTGATACCATCAATAGGTTCCTTCAGGTTATTATTTCTTTGTAGAATTTGTTAACGACTATGAATATTAAAATCTTGTATGCAAGCCTTTAATATCATGTTAATCTTGAAATCTTGTTTAATCTTGTTTGTTGTTGTTGACAAGATTAACAAAATATTGAGTTGCATTAACTTGTATACCAATCTGGGTATTAATTGCTTCATTAACATCTATAATATCCATTCCAATGATTAAGGAAATATGTAATTCATCTCCATCTATAGTAAAATGTTAATATTAACATATCTAGTGAAATGTAAAATGAATATTAAAAAAAGGTAGTAAAGTGCATGGAAATGGTTCAATGATCCCTATGATGAAGATGATGCAAATTAATAATAGAATTCAAGATCATTACTCTCCTAAACCACTCTTAAGATAGAAAGAGGTACACACTAATTTTGGAGTTGTCAAATGCATATCATTTCTCATTTCTTTATTTGCCTTTTATACTAAAATAGTTACAATAATATTATAACTATTTCCCTCCTAAAAGTAGTTCTATGAATAGTTATTTGTAATTAAAAATAATAAAACTATGTAGCTACTAAACTATTGTAACTATCTAACTTATTCTAAGAACATATGTAACATGCTCTCGGTTTTTTTTTTTTTTATCCTTTTCCTAATATTATCATTATTTATTTATTATTATTATTATTTTATGACTTTTTATATGCTAGATATAAGATATCTTAAAATATATATTCTTTTTACCTTATAATATAGATTTCAAGAAAAGCACAAAGTAAAAAAACGTAATACCCATATCTTATTTTGTAAGAACAGCTTTCAAAAAACTGTATTTGAAGCGTATTTTATAACTTTTTATACTTAACGGAAACTTATCTAATCAAATGAGGTATAAATAAATACCCCATATATAAGATTAGCAGCTCACCCTTACTCTCTATCGATCGTGCCTAAACTTGTTTGGGAAAGAAAAAATTACTGAGAAAACACTGAATCAATGATTTGGGAGACAAAACATGATGTATCGATTGGAGCTACAATGTCGGGCTAGTTCGGGTGGGTAAAAGGATTCAATAGATTTGCTTTTTCTTTTTGCTTTACTTTACAATCTCTAGATTGAACTGTTCAAAACATAAAAGACTAAATTGTTTTAAAATATGTGACAGATAATAGAGTAACACTATACAAGAGGCTAAGAGTTGTGCTCAAAAGTAAAAAAAGAGGCTAAGATCTCCGGTTTCCCATTTATTAACCAAAGTATTACTTAAATATGTTTTCTTAGTTCCACCTTATAACTCAAATGGGAATGCAGTATTGAACTTTCTTTCAATTCGGGGTGCTTTCACCATTTTAATATTTTTTAATGGGTGCTAATGTAATTTCACAGTTCATTTCCTTGCTGATGTAGATGGATCTAAACAATCTGGCTCAAGCTATGCCGCATGCCCATTCGACGTTTCTGCACTATACATGGATTCCTTATTCTTGCTTTGAGAGAAGAAAAAGTAGAACTTCTATTTTAGAAGGCATATCTATTTGCATACTAGCAATCGCTTGATTTTACAAATTATTACCAATATAAAAGCAAATCACGAATATCAAAACAAGCATACAACAGACAAGGTTGTTGATCAGGCAATACACTTCAGTTTCCTTTCCCACAGTATCCGCAAAAGCTGATGTTTACTGAATCATAATGAAAGAAATTAATAGAAGGATTTTTAAGCAAATTTTGGCTGCAAGTGCTTGAACGAGGGCATTGAGGATCACTCTTATTTTGATGTTTAAGCAAGGAGATTTCAATTCTGCAACTTTAGTTTCTATCCCCTTGACGCTCTCTTCTCCATGCTTTCTCTCATTCCCTCAATGGCAAGCTCTAGTTTCTTCATGAATTAAGATCATAACAAGAAGTAAGATAATTAGAAAAGCTGAATGTGTGTTTGATTTGTACAGAAAACGTTTTCCGGATTGTTCTGTTCTTATCAAAGTTTTAGAATTGTTATAAATTTTCGTACTAGTCTCATGGTCAGTGACAAGTGATGGTTAGAGATGAACATGACAGCTAATGATCCATGACTACCATGGAAAACCTAAGAGGCAATGAAGGAATAGGAAATTGACAAAATTATTTTCATCAATGTATAGTATTGTTTATTTCTATGGTTATTATTAACTACCACCACCCATATATGGCTGACACTCTCATTCTGCCATCACTTTACACTAAAAGCTACAAGTAATGTGACCACAATATCTCACAATTTCATAACTTTTGATTATAATAAATATCGAAAAAATGTCAGAAAAAAAGATGTTTTTCAAGAAACAAACACGCCCTAAAGATTGAAGATAATAAATATGTATCATTACAAAACCTCAATTGCTGCATTATTCTGTCTTACAGGATTAGGTGGGAGTAATCTTCTGCAGTTCTAATTTGGCTACCTCATGCGCCAGATTATTCAACTTCGTTACAGCCCGAAAATATACATAAAGTAGACAGCAACTGATCATATGTGAACATTCTCACATTATTTTCAGAGAAGTTTGTTTTTTTATTTTTTCTCTAATCATCTACACTTACCATTTGCTTGGAAGTAGGCCTGCAGATGCAGGATTCAAGCCTGGATTTAATCTTAGAGATATTTTCCCTCAAATCACTAGCTTCTTTCTCTAATTTTTCTCTCTTTTCCAGACACTTCTCCTGTACAAGCAGTCTGTCCATCTGCTACACAAAAATGACAAAAAAAGAAAAAAAAAAAATCATTCCTATGAATTCACTTGCATTATCAGGAGGAAGTGTTCATTGTTCATACCTCGGAGTCGTGGAGTAGTAAAGGTTGCGTCGTGGTTTCGGCATCAGACAAGGGATTGTAACAATCGATGTTAGGGAAGACATGTGCAATCTTACGACTATTCGATTGCACATGTTTCCTGTGAACTAGTTTGCGCATAGTCTTCATCATTCTATTATCATTACAAATTTGATTGAAACTATGTCAGAAATATTAAACATAAACCAAGGTGAAAAGAAGAAAAAAAGAAAAAACACATAATACACATTATAGTTGTTGCATAAAATTAAATTAATGAAACATTTACACCATAAGAACATTATTTCGACGCTTCAAGTCTCGGTCTCAGTGTGTATTACATGACTCGTATATCTCCTTTGGAAGAGATTGTTTTATGTCTAATTACCTGTCCTCCTGTAATCCACAATTAAATATTTGATGTTATGATTAAGAATCTTTGGCGTGCCACTTGGATATTCGGGAATGTCGTGTCGGAATTTGATTGGTCTGTTGTGTATTTTTTTAGACAGGTTAAATTCGTCCTAGCATGTAGCATGGTGGGAGAGGGGAGGCAGAAGGATAGGCATCCAAATATTTCGTTACCTAATTACATAATATCCGGACTTCGAAAATATTTAGGTGTTTGGTTAAAAAGAAAAAGGAAAAACTGAATAATAATAACTAACAAGAGGAAGTCGGGTTAGCTCGTTTTAATTTATTTTTTGGTTGTTTTAAGCCAACAATCGCATTACCCAAAACAAAGCCAACAATCATGTTCCTAAGTAATTTAAATAATGTTGTTATTACTTATAAGCAAGAAATGACAAAATAAATAAGTAAACAATGGGAAAAAAAATATAAGGATTCATACACGCACACATACATATAGCATTATATATGATATTCATTTGAGCAGGCTTTTTTCTATTATTATTATTTTCACTAAGATACTTTGGATAGGTTTCTTATCTACATCTCATATTGATTAAATCAAATATAATTATATGTAAGATAATAATTGAAAAAAAGATGACTTGGTCTGAAAAAGATTGGGAAGTTTGCATTGACTTAATTTACAATAAATAGTCTCCGGAAAAGAATCCTCGTTGCAGAAAAACTTATCTCTTCGTATTTCATCTTAATTTATCATTTTTTTTAGTTTCATCGATTTCTAAATTAATAGTTAAAATTATTTAGATTTTTGAAATAACGATTGATGTTATCTTCATATTATTATCTTTCTTATAATCTCAATCCTTAAGTACACATGATAAAATTTTAAGAGAGTAAATTTAGAAAAAATAAATCTAAATTAGGGCATTTTATTAAAAGGTAGGCGTAAATATAAAAATTACATACTTTATCCGATATACTAGTATTTTTCAGTACCCACTCAAGAATTGTATGAACAAAGTGTTAAAAAGCCACACGTAAAGCCCATTATCGGGCTTGGAAATTTTAGAAATTGTTCGGTGTATTCAATTTAAGCCCTCTGCCATACGATGAAACAGCAACATTTCGAGCATGTCGACAACAGCCCACGTGTGGAACAAATTCTTCACCAGCAACTAAAATAGGAAAGCAGCAACCACAGACAGACAAGTGGCTGAGATAAAGTCCGAACCTAATTTAATCAGGAAATATGCTTATGAAAAGCTGGTTGAGAAACAAAGAAGATACACTTGGGCATAAAAGAAGGTTGGCACTAAATGACTAGGTTCGAGGAATCCAGTCTTATTGGATTATTCAAAGAGATAGATTTAGTAGAATCAGAGTAGAGATCATTTAACCAATTTATTTTGATAGAATCGGAATAGGAATCATTAAATCGATTTATCCACTTTTACCTTCTCTCAAGTAGGTTTATATACTTATAAAAGGAAATTATTATCCTTAGAATCATAACAAATTTATTAGGATAACCATGAAATAAGCGTACTTCATATCATCCGTTATTTACTAATGTGAATAACAAATGAAATCATATTCATGAATCTATAAATATTCAACAATACATTCTCATTTAAGTCTAGGGTAAAGGTTAGAAAGTAGGGTTTCATCGTATAATTTCTACTAGCAAAGATTAGACAAGAAAATTGAACAAACCTTAATTTTAATCATTTTAGAACTGTAAGGCCAACACTCAATGCTCCCTTGTTTCTTATTTGGACATTGAGACTTCAAGATTGTTTGTTTCTGCTTCTTATCATTCTTTTCTAGTCATCCCACTATGTGTCTTCTCAACATCACTTTGTTGAATTGAAAGGTTCATATCTAATTTTGATGAAAAAAAAACTAAGTTACTTAAACAAGTATTTTTATTAAACCATGAACTTAATTGGAAAAAAGTAGTTAACTTGCGAAAAATTGTAGTTAAATGCAATTCACCCTTATCTTTTTTCCCTTTTTCCAAGTTCCCAGTGTAGATGTTCACACTTCTTTGAGGCTATGTATAGGTGTAAGATTTAAGCAATAATTATGTGATTACTCCAATTGGAACCTTGCATTTATAGATTTCTCTTTAGTTTTTGGTAAATAATTAAGGGATTGGGGATTTTGAGTTCTCTAACAAAGATTAAGTTTTCTCTTTCCTTCTATTATTTTAATGGATTACATTCTTCCTATTGTAATATGTGTGCCTTTCACAATCATGAATTAGGCTTATTGGATTGATGGATACATAATATTATCATATAATATAATCGTATTAAGTTTTTGACTATTTGAGTGTTCTTGATTTTTATCCATTGAGCATGGATTTTATGTTATATGGTGTATGGGGGGTTTTGTAGTTAGTTGATCACATGCAATGAGCATATCAATTGATCTTGGAGAAATCTTGATGTAATGACACATTAAGAGACAATCCCAAAGAGAGACATGATAGGATAAACAAGCAAGCTTGCATTCTTAATGCATATGTATGACGACAAATTGAATATATAGTTTATCGCATGTTTTTTGACTTGTTTGTCACAAATTTTGATGTTTAATCTTCGATGAAGTCATTACAATAGAGTGACAACATCTATGTAAAGCCTACTAATTATTCAATGTTGAAAATAAGGAGGAGTTAACTCCTATATACACTCAATTGTCAAATAAAGCTAAGATAAACATACTAGATGGGTTGTTACTAAGAGTAGTTAGACTAAATTAGCATAGTCCATATTTAATCCTTTAATTCTTATACAGAAGGTGAGCCTTATCACCTTAACCTTAAGCATGGGCAAAGTTAAACTTAATTGCTTATAAGATCAGCCTATCTTCTTTTAAAATAAGTCCAAGGCTTATTGAAGCCAAACAAAGCTCATGAAGGCTAAATGAGGTAATGGGTATGTGAGCCCCATATTTGACGAATAGAGATCGAGTTAGTAAATTTATGATATCAATGAAACTAATCCGATTTATCTAAAAACTTACAAATAGGCTCGAAACATTAATCGAGGAGATCATGTGGACCTAAATATTAAAAATATAGTAAAATAATAATAATGTTATTAAAATAGCATAATTTAATTATGTTAGGTTTTATTTATCATAATCGCATATAATAGACTTTGATAGTTCGTAAACTCTTAAAGATAAATTATATATGTAGTAAAATTATTATGAGACATAAAATGATATGTGAAATATATACATATATGTCATGTGTAATTTCTATGTATATACATATCACCGAAGTTAATTAAAATACCCGAAAAATAACATTTTAAGTTGAAATGAGCTAATTAAATTCATAAAAAATTGATAAAAAAAATCAAGGACACTTAGGGCAACTAGATTATATCCTAATAAGGCATGTGGAATTGAGAAGGACAGCTGTTGGAGTTAGGGATGAAATTACAAGCAAACTAAAGCTTGGGATTTAAGGGGAAAATGCTTGAGGAGAGAGAAATCAAATTATTTGAAGTAGTTAACACACTCTACAAATCTAGAAGCATACATGCAAGTTAGGATTTGGGAAAATTAAGAATGGGTTTTGGAGATTAAGGAAGCTAAGTTAGGAAATTATATATAGTTTAGGCATAATTTAGGCACTTGGGTATATAACACCTTAGGAGGTTATTGGAGCTAAACCACAACCATTACCACTACCAGAAGCCATACCCACTGTCTAAAGCTACTGATAAGGAGGGAGCAGTTGTAGGTGGTTAGAGCAAAATTTTTCATTAAGGTCCAATTTTAACTTGATTTTATATAATTTATTAAAAACATAAAAAATGCAAAAAAAAAAAAAAAAATTATTCCTACACATTTTTATATATAGATTTTAGAAAAACTATCATTTTGTAAAAATTTAATAGCTATCATATATATCCTTAAGAAATCGAAAAAACTAGACAATTTTCGATATTGAAATAAATAAAGTTAATGATGTAGTTTGTACTTTAAAACTTTTCTATAAACTATCCTATACTAATATTGAATTACTATGTAAAAGTTTTTCGTAAAACTATTTTTTGAATTTTTATTTGATTTTTGAGCCCTAAATTATGCCTAAAATAGTACTTTTAGTGGAAAATAACCTATTTCACCTAATAACCCCCTCCCCTTAGATTCTGAGTTGGATTAGTTATTGAAGTATTTATTCTACTCTAGGATGGTTAGATTGAGTAATAAAATGAGAAGTTGTAGAAAATTATAGTTTAGTCATTAAAAGTGAAGTTGGTATTTAAATCTTGTGGTTGAATTTGAAAAATTGGTGAACCATGATGTAATGTATGAGGAATTGAGAAGCAATGAAACTGAAAAAGGTTGTTTAAAGTGTTATTTAAGATTTTAAATTGATCATCTAATTGTAAATTGAAAGAAAAGTGAGTTAGTTAATTAAATTTTAGGACATTAGTTGAAGGCAGAGGATAACTAAGAGGTTTTATGAATGAATTTTGTACTAGAATAATACTTAAAGAATGAGTCAAAAGCAAAATTTGTTAATAAAATGTAAAAACAGAAAATTCAGAAGTTTGGTTAGAGAATGATTTTCCTAAAAATTCTAAAGATAACAGAGTCAGAGGGTAGCTTAGAGAATTATTTAATAGGAAGTTTAACTTAGAGAAGTTCAAAGGCTATTTCAAAAGATAAAATTAGTGTAACAAATGACCCTTATATAGCTTGGAGAGTAACTTAAAGGATATTTTACCAAAGAAGACTATTATGAAATCACTCAGAACTTAACTAAGAGAATTTGATAGTTTAGGGTCACTTATAAAATTAGTGATTAGTCAATAAACTATGATTTGTAAGTGGAAATAATTTATAAATATTGTGATGAAGCAACTAAAAATGTATCAAACAAATTAATGGCTAATGATTAAAAGCTTGAAAAACTAATTTATTGTATATTTTTAGGGATAATTGAAGAGTAAGGAGGCAACGATTAAGAGTAGTTACTAGCAAGTGCAGGTATATTAAGATCAATGCTTCATGGCCTATCGAAGTATCATATTAGGATACTTAGAGAACTAAGAGTGCTTGTTTGTTGTTGTAGCTAAATTGTTTGTACTTATGCTATATGTATGATTAGGAGTTAAACTTGGAGTATTGTTTTTTGCTTGAATATATCATGTTTAATGTGTATGAACTCGGTTGCTCACCTTATAATATGAACTAATCTAAAGTTGACTAAAGATTTAACCTGATATTTACAATAACCCAATAGAGGTAACGAATAGGTTGTTAAACCAAATATCGACATTTCGATGAGAATAGCAGAAATTGTTATTTACCCATTCTTAGTTAAATGAAGTAATAGGAGATGGTGTCGTGGCAAGGTTGGGAACTATAGTTTGAATGTTGACTAAGGAGGAAGGTAATCTCCATTATACAAACCTGGATTTAGTTTGATAGTGTCATGTTGAAACTCCTAAAAAAATCTAAGTTAGAGCAGACGAAATTTCTTTAACTTTATAATGGACCGATTAAACATTGTGTAATCATCTATCATTTGCTTGTTGTATTTGCAATTAAATAATGATTAAACAACCATGTTTATTAATGTACTCTTATGACTCCGTCTTTTCTTACTAAGCTAGTGAGCTCACATCCCAATAAATTGTTTTGCAAGTGTGGAAAAGTATCCAAAGATAATTTGTTACAATTATTTGCAAGTTAGTTTTGACAAGCCAAGGAGTAAGGTTTCAAAGTCCAAGGAATGGATCAATGCTTATGTTGCTTTTATTTTTCTTTTGTGAGAAGATTATAAGGTCTTCCTAAGAAGCTTTATGGTCTTCATTGGCTTACTAACACATGTACTATATGTAATGTAGTCTTCTTATAGAGATGTATAAATCATTTGAAAACTTTCGAACTTCTAATGTATATAAGGTTATGTAAAGGATCTAAACTATCTTTAGATATGTGAATATTTATATTTTGTAAAGTGTTACTCCACAGGTCATATATATTACAAGTACCCATTTTACTACTTCAAAGCTGGTTGAGTCATCGTTCGCCTTGTATAAACTATACTTATGTTAACAGATAAGGAGGGTAGCTTCTAGCCTAGGTTGGTTTATATAGTGAGACTACTACAGCTCTTCAAGTTTTAAGCATGATAAGATACATATAGGATAAATCAAATCTTCATTTAGTTTTGTTTTTCTATAAGACAAGGTTTGTACATGTTATGTAGTACCACCTGTAAATACTTTGATGGTATGAAAGGTTCTCATACGTTAGTTGAGTCCCTCATTCTTCATAGATTGATGATTGGCAATAATACTTACAACTTCTAATTCAATCGAAAAAACCTTTTCTAATTCTACTTTTTGTACATAAGACAACCAAGTAATGATGAGAATGAAAAGTTGATCCAGCAATCCTTGCTTCAAGCCTACTAAGCCAAATCTTCATAAAACATCCTTAATTGAGCCTAGTTTCTCTCACTAGCCTATTATGCCAAACCATGACATTAAATTGGATTAGAACTTTGATTATCAAAATAGCCTTCTACATACGGAATATATACTAGATTAGGTTAAAATTGGAAAAGTAAAATTCAATTAGTTCTATGATAATTTGATTAGATGTGCTATCTGATCCAATCTAGTGCTTTAGTTCCTTAATGCAGTTAGAGGGCTTACTAGCTTACTTAATCCAATAGCAAAAATGCTAAAATATCCATATATAAAATAATTATATGATTCTTACCATCTTAGAGGTATTCTCTAGTTAACTTGTAGGGGGACTTTTTGAAGTGTTGATGATCGAGCAACAAATGCCTTTGCCAATAGCATAGTTTATATTATGGTAAGATGTGTCCTAAAAACATCTGTATTAGACTTAATTTCTCTCATTATTGACCAATTGATAAGAATTAGACTATTAAAACTTTGACCCGAGCCCAAAGGTTAGAAAACATGGCCAAATGAACTCTTTCCTTATAACCTACCACCAAGGAATCCAAGTTATTATAATTTGCCAACCTGATGCCCTAGCCGAACTAAATACTCTTGTACTCATTAAGTGTCTTCAACTGTTGACTTAAACTACAGTCGAACATCCGCTTGGCTCATCCAACTTGAATCTAAGCCGTAGTGAATACATCCAAGGTGAATTCACTTCAGAAGAATTATTTGCCTAACTTGGCACAGTTGACCTACCATCTTTATTCGACACCTCGGCTTAGCAGTCATCAACCTGAACATTCAGATTGTCTTTTTTCTATTAGAAAGTCACCTATCCATAGAGAACCATGTGTCCTAACAAACATATGATAGAATCCTCTGTACAAGATGCCCATTTTTGTTGTATTTTCAATTGTACCCTTTATTATTCATTGTACCATTTATTATTCATTGTACATTATTTCTTTTAGGTATTACCTTTTTAGTTGTTTCCATTTTAGGGTAAAATGCCCTAGTATTTCAAGTATAAATACCCATTGTAAAGATAGCTATAATATATCTTACATCCCATATTGAATATACTATTCTCCTTTGTATGAAAATTGCTTTTGTTAGCTTGTTTACTAGCTTCACTCTTATCCTAACCTTTAAGCAAGACTAGGTGTAAATAATCTCACCGAACCATCCTATGCGCCATATCGAGTTGTGTCGTAAGTTCTTAGAAGTTTCTTGATATGTCATATTCTTGAAACTATTCGTGAGTTTACTTATTTACTGTTTCCTATTTTTGCACAATTCCTATTTCGTTTTTCAAGTTTTTTGCAAATTTGGACCTAACCCAACGACCATCCTTGTCAACTCTTGGACTAGGTTAGTATCACCAATGAACCATGCATGTTCACTAGATACTTGTATTCTATTAAAGGTACCTTTCATTCATTTTATAATATTTACAATTTTCTTGGAATTATACCAAGTTTAATGTCATAATATCATATTTTCTTGAAATGTTTAGTTAACTAATTAGGGTAACTAAAGTAAGAAACTTCACTTATTTTATAAATCATATTGGTTCAACTTGAAAATAATTGTAGTGCATAACTAGAGCTTTGAATCTATTCATACTAAGAGTGAAATTTGGGAAGTAATTAGTTATTTTAATGATAATATAACTACTTGTTTTGCTAGTTTTAGGATTTTTTTTTTTTTTTGTAATTCTTGTCGGGAAATCAATAAACTAGATTTGTTAGAGGGCTAGTCGAATTTTCTTTTTTCCTTTTTGTGAAAGAAGCTCTTCTTAGGTATTTCATTGCAACTACAATTGTTTGGAAACGTGAAAGAGTTGATTGTTTTTCTTTAAATGAATTTCATCCAATAAGTTTTTGTAATGTCACCTTTTTCACGTAAAATGGAACCATCAAGTAAAGGAGAAATATATAAGTAGGTTATGGGTGTTATGCGTGTGTGCACACATATATATAGATAGATAAACAAATAGTTGTAGTTTATTGAAGCCATAACTTGGTTCAAGCTTAAATATTGATTGTATTAACACTCATTACATGTATGTGATATTGCTTAGATGGAATATTTGCATGCTTTCGTGATTACGTGCATGCCTTTTACCTCACCCCTTTGTGGGGATTGTCTGTTTATATATGGATAAATGGAAGTTGATTATGTAATTGAAATTAAAAAAGAAAAGAAAAGAAAAAAAGCTAGGTGGTTGTCATATGAAAAACAGAACTTAACATTTGTTAAGTAGTGCACTGATTAAGACACTAAATTGAACTAGATTTAAATGTATTAGTACTAAACCGCAAAAATGAAATCTTAGACAATATATTGCTCAAAGTGAAAAGTAGAGGCACTTGGATAACATTTTTCCTAAAAAAGCTTAGGTTTGTTAAGTAATGAACTGATAAAGACATTAAATTGAACGTAATTTGTAAGTCGAGCAATAAATAGCAAGCACTAAAACTTGAGGCACTAAATCATCAAAGTTGAGAGTTGAATGATTAGTATACCTTTTTTTTCTGATAATTATTCTCACCGTCACTCCATATTGGTTCTTTAATGCTTTTTCTATTTACATTGGAAGTTATTTTGTTTCGCAAAGTGGTGAAGGAAATTAGAAACAAATGAATAATAACTTCTTCTTTTTTTTTTTTCAAAACTTGCTTTATTCATTTTTATTATATTTTTTAACGGTTTTAAAAGAACCCCTCATTTATCTTACTTTCCTAAAAAAAAATGAGCCACCAAAAATCAATAAGTTAAAGTTTGGGCACTGACATGTTAAGAAACGAAGTTGCATGATAAATCATCAGACAATGGTATATCTTTTCTATCTCATCTTTTTTGGCATTATCTTAGTATAGATTTGGCATCAATTGATTCCGATCATTTGGATAACAAATATACTAATAAATAAAACGTCGAATACCCAAAATGGAATACAAAACGGATACTGAATAAATCCATGATAGATAAAGATAATAATATCAAACAATATACCTCGGAGCTGTTGATCAATAAAGGTTGTGTTACAGATTCAGCACCAGACAATTTATTATAACCATTAATGGAAGGCAAAATATGCTCAATCTTTCAGCCATTCACTTGCGCATTTCCCATAATATTGATCTTAGTTTTGAAGTATCTTTTGAAGTGCACTGTTTTTGAAGTTCCTTTGTGGCTCTCGGTGGTTTTTAAGGGCAACGTTGAGACTTAGAAGAAAAACATATTTATATAAGATTGATTGTTGGTTTATCTCTTTCATATATATAATCTACATTATATTTTTGTTTGTATCTTATCATGTCGTATTGTACTTTTTTATTTGTATCTTGGCTATTTCATAAGGATGACGATTATAAAAGAGTCATGATGCAAAAATTCACGTGTCTTGAAGAGAAAATATTCAAAAAAAAAATATTTATGTATTTTATGCATTAAAAAAGGATATTTTAATTGATATGCTCGTAAAAATGAATAAAATAAAAGATAAATAAATTTAACTTTATAAGTATATATACTTATATTTCTCTTCTTTTAGTGTTTTATTCTTGACAAGATCCAAAATAACACAAACATGAAAAAAAATAAATAAATAAATGAAACAAACAAAACTATGTACAAGGTCAACTTCTTTTGGAAATACTAAGGTTGACCTAGTGGGAGTTGGTTGCAAAGGCATTTGCCGGCAATTGAACGTCAACTCATTCATCTACTAGGAAATTAAGACAGAAAATGACATTTCAAGGGATAGAAAAAAATATAGAATTTAAAGGATTAGAATGTGGTCCTAGAAAAATAATACCAAAGGTATGGTATTTAAAATCATGTCTTGAAGTCACATCGTAACTTTTTAAGATACAATTTTAAAACTTGTAAGTTTTCATTTTTTTCAATGTTTAGAGAATTGTTGAGCTGTCAACATCTTTTAACTCCATGATACCATGCAGGGATAATATTTGAGTTAAAAGTACGGAGGTTGTAAATTTTAAAAGAAATAAAAAATAAATCTTTTTATGTTTTGGGGTTTAGGGTTTCTTTTTTATTTTTTTTTTCAAAGATTTTTTTATTGAAGAACAACAATTAAAATGATGTAAACAATTTATGAATTGGAGATGACGTACCTATTTACACACTTAATTGGGGTCGTTGGGGTTATTGTCTAATTGATTGGTATGATGTACAATCAACTAAATCAAAGGAACTTTATTTAATGAGTTGATATTATGCATAACCAATTATTTAAAGGGATGAAATTTGATCAATTGATATTATTTATGATTGATTAATTTTGATGAAAGGTTTTATTGAGAAGAAACTCTCATAAGATTTGGAATAAATATGAAAACCTCACAAACTACATGAAGAAGAGTTATAAAAAAGTACTTATATGAAACCCCTAAAAACATCACGAGCAACTATGTAAAAAACAAGTGATGATAATAAAACCCTTAAATAAGTTTATTCTAATTATTGACATATAATACATTGATACTTATAAATAACGTCCTAAAATGAAATAAAACAAATAAATAAATATCAATTTTCATAAAGCCTTCTTGAGCTTCTAAGTAAATTAATTTTTCAAACTTGTGCATAGGAATCGATCCCCATTACTCCATCTTTTATTACCCGTCTATTGTCATTTCAATGTCCTTTCTCTTGAGTTGCGTACTACTATTTTGTAAGTCTAGCAATTTGGACTCAACCTCCCATGCCCAAATATAGCAAAGTGTGATTCAAACAAATTTGTATATGAAAAAAATTGACATGACAACAAATGGCTTAGATTCATTTAACACATTTAAATTTGTATCCAAATGTATATTTAAGTCTTAGATTTGTTTATAGACCCATTCATCATATAGGTTTCATAAACAAGTTTACATTTAATCTATAAACTCATTTAATAAAAGTAAGTTTTTTTTACCATCAAAAGTCGAAAAATAAAATACAATAATAAAAGTAAGGTTTCATTTACTCAAAACACAATAACCAAAAATCCTTCCCACTTTGTTCAAGCCGCATAAGAATAATACCAAAACTTAAATGTAAGTTTTCTTCTTTTGTTTTTTCCTCTTTAATCTTGGATGAAGATGAGAACCACAAAACCCCATCTCCAATAAGTAGATTTGTTTTGATTTTTTATTTATTATAATCGTCATTTTTCACATCACAATTAATCACAACAATCTTAAACGAATAAATGTTGGCATTGAAATTTCCACCCCTAAATAGTCTAAAATTATCTCAATTTGTTTCATGTAATGCATATGTTTCTTATTGCTGGAAATTGCTACCGTGCTTATGATGTGAAAAATCAAATAAGAATAAATAGTTTTATGGTTTTATGGGAAAATTTTAGAGTAAATTCCTTTAGCTATAACTTGCTTTATAGCACAATTTAGTATTTGTAAAACTTAAATATTATTTTATTTTAAGTATCAACATCTCATGCCATTTATACTTGTAGAACTTATAGATTATTTTTGTCCTTTTCTTTTTTTATCTTATCAATAAGTATTTTATAGATTTATTTATTATTTTTTAATCGATAAACAAATCTAATACGAATAAGTGATATACTTATTCAACAAGTTGAGCTATAAGTTTAAATTTTTATATATAATTAATAAATAGATCCTTGAGTGATTTTCCAATAAAAGCGTTTAAATATAAAAATAAGACATAATATAATTATACAAATCACCAACCTTACTACTTTGTTATCTTTCGTTGCCAATAATTGAGTTGTCGATGTCTACGTCCTCCAGCTTTTTTCATTACCTTCTTTTCTAAATAACTTTTATTTGGATCTAGGTTTGGTACTATTTTTATGGGTTGTGCACTGTTTCTCAATGTCTTGTCAATGTCTTTTTCCTTTCATGTGGGTTTGCGCTGTTTAGAAATTGTTTCTACATTTTGAAATTATGCATTTAAGATATTATATTTTTTAAAATAGTTTTCAAACGCCCGGATTCGGAAGTTTTTTAGAAACAATGCAATATTTTCCTTTCTTCCGTCATTTTAGATATGTCAAATGCTTTTCTCAGAATCTTATTGAATTTATAAATTGACAAAAACATGGGTTGAAAGGTCATGGCTTTTGTAGATATAGTTATTTGTCATTTCTTTTATATTCTCTAGATTTATTTGAAATATGCTCTTGATTAATTATAGAGGCAAGTAAAATCCATATCTATAAATATATATATATATACATACATATATTAAGTAAAAAGATCTCTTTTTGGACATCCTGCCTCTTAAAACATTTTAATGCATAGAAATTAAACTCTTGGTCTCATTTTTTTTATTATTTATTTACATTTTACCATTGGCGGTTTTCAATCATCTTATTTGTAGCTATGTACTTCTATAGTTTAAAAGCTAGGTTAATTTATTCATTTATTTCATCTTTTATTTATTTACATTTCGCCATAAACTTCTATAAGATACACACTTTTACAATTTAAAAGCAAGTTATTAGTTTTTTTTTTTTTTTTTCTGAAAGCAAACTTTATTTAAAGCTTGAAGTAGTTACATGTTTGCTAACCCCACCAAAATCAAAATACAAGAGGTAAGAGTACATATAATCCTTATAGACATTGCTTACACATTTCATCTTCTTCAAAAGGACCGCATTAGGTCTTACATCTAAAGCTAGCAATTTACATATGCTTGGTGGGGGAAACAAACATGATAGTGGTTTCTTGCTACATATCTCTAGCTACATTTGCCAAATACTTTGCTACAATGTTCATCTCCTTAAGAGCGAAAAACAGCTTCACTTCCTTGAAATTTTTAAACTTTTCCCTACACACAAATAAAACATTGCAAGAAAACTTTACATTATAATTCTCAGAATTTAGCAATTGTATTGCTATTTTAGAATCCATTTGTATCTCTATGTATTCAAAGCCAAGCTTGGCATAGAGTTGCAATTCAGAAAATAGTCCCATTAGTTCTGCTTGAAGTATATTAATGTTTCCTAGCTTTTGTGAGAATCCTACTATCCAGTAGCCTACTTCATCTCTTATAACTCCTCAAACCGTAGCTAGTTTCTAGTTTGGAAAATAAGATGTATTAGTGTTAAGCTTGATCCAATTTTCTTTAGGAGTTTGCCAAGATAAACTTAGATAAAATACTTCTTTGGTTCTCTTCTTTTTGTACACAACAATAGCCTAAAATTCATGTAGTAGGGATCTAACATTTGTCCACAAAGTATTTACTCTTGGAGGAGCATTGGTTGTCTTAAAAATTAAAGCATTATGTTGCCCTTAACACAGCTAAAGGAAAAAAGCCAATATGATGTTCCATAGTGGATTAACTTTAGGAAATAAGCTCCTTTTGTGCAAGAGGTTGATCCTTAACCATGAGTATATATCATTGTTTTGGCTAAAAGTGATATCGTGTTGTCCTAGTAGTTGTTTTATTGGGGGGTGGGGGTGGGGTGGGTGTAGCAAATTTTATACTTCTATAGTATATATTGCGGAAAAATATACTCAAATGGGGTATCTTGAAAAAAAAATTACAAAAGTAGTGTAATCGGTTTTTCTAATTGAAGGCACACTGTATAAGCACAGCACATTCTTTGGGCATGGCTTCCTTGTAATTATTAAGGCGCACTCTTAGCATATACCTTCCATTCACCTATATATACCCCAACTTCAACATTTGGACTTCATTCTCACCTCTTCCAATTTCATAAAATTCTCAAAACCTTTGATATTCTCCCTCAGAGCGATAGCTTGACTCTATTTTCTCTCTCCAAGTAACAATGGTACCTTCTTTTTCTCAACCCATTTGTAAGTAACCCTCAGTAATCTTTATTTCATAATAATTTTTTTAAAATACAAATTACGTTATATTTACAATTATATTTATATTGTCCGTGTAAAATGTAGTTACGTGGTATATTTTGTAGTGTTTATATTGTCTTAATATGCATGTTGAATTTTTTTTATTATTAATAATTTTTGTAGTTATATAAGTAGTGCTAGTTACATAAAAATATATATATGCGACTCGTACATTATATGTGATTTTATCGATGTATTAGTTACACCCTACCGAGAAATAAAATCGTATGAAAGCTTATAATTATAGTGTAAAGTTATAGTGTGTGATAAGCTGGCCCACCTAGAAGTGTAATTGTGTGGGTACGATTAAATGCCCCACCAAAAAAATGAAATCGTGTAGGAGCTTACCGTTATAGTATATGATATTAACGTTATAGTGTGTGATAAGATACCCTACCAAGAATTGAAATTGTATCGGTGAAGTCGTGCGAGAGCTTACCGTTATAGTGTTTGATAAGATGCTTTATCAAGAAATGAAATTGTGTGAATGCTATAACATGCCTAATCAAGAAATAAAGTTGTGTAAGAGCTTACCGTTATAGTGTATGATAAGATGCCCCATTGAGAATTGAAATTGTATAGGTGTGATGAGACGCCCTACCGAGAAATGAAGTTGTGCAGGAGCTTACTGTTATAGTATGAAGTTATAGTGTTTGATAAAATACCCCACTAAGAAGTGAAATTTTGTGGGTGCGATGAGATGTCCCACCAAGAAATGAAGTCATATGGGAGCTTACCGTTAGAGTGTATGATAAAATGCCCTACCGAGAATTGAAATTGTGTGTGTACAATGAGATGCCCCATTAAGAAATGAAGTCATGTGAGAGCTTACCGTTATAGTGTATAATAAGATGCCCTATTGAGAATTGAAATTGTGTAGATGCGTTGAGACGCCCCACCGAAAAATGAAGTCATATAGGAGCTTACTGTTATAACATAAAGTTATAGTGTTTGATAAGATGCCTTACCGAGAAGTAAAATTGTGTGAGTACGATGAGACGCCCCACTGAGAAATGAAGTCATGTAAGAGCTTACTGTTATAGTGTGAAGTTATAGTGTGTAATAAGATGCCCTACCGAGAAATGAAATCATGTGGGAGCTTACCGTTATAGTATGAAGTTAAAATATTTAATAAGATGCCCTACTAAGAAGTGAAATTGTGTAAGTGCGATAATACACCCCACCGAGAAATGAAGTCGTGTGAGAGCTTACCGTTATAGTGTAAAATTATAGTGGGTGATAAGATGCCCCACCGAGAAGTGAAATTATACGAGTACTATGAACAATGGAAAATCATATGGACTTTATTGATTTTGTCATTCATGATTCAACAAGTTGCCAATGGTTGATTACGTGAAGATAATTGTGTATGCGGGTGAGAATATTTTAAATGGAAGTAATGGTCCACAATATGATAGGGACCTAGTGAAAAAATTGAAGATGAGGGATGATTCCAATTACAACCATTTTCTCCAGCAGATCTATACAAGCATCAGAGTTAATACTTATGGGGTTAAGCTTGTTCATCGACATCTTTGTTACTATGAAGGAGGTGTTTTGTATACTTTGATGATCATTACGGATGATGATGATGTAGAAGACTTTATAGAAATAGCTGATGCGTTCGGAGAAAACCAAATATAAGAGATATATGTTAGGACTTTTAGTCAGCTTAGCAAGACTATAATCGATAGAACTTTATGAGTTAGGTCTTCTAGTTTTCCTCAACTTCAGGTGTAGCAAACAAATAAAGACAACCCTATGTATGACAGATCGAAAACTTATCCAGTGAAAGACCCTACTTTTGGTGAAGGTGGTATGAATGAAGAGATAATTAATACAAAAATAAAGTCAATCTTACAGGATGACTCGAGCTACGACCTTGATGAAGATATGATTCCAATAGGACTTGGAACTGAGGTTGAGGGGGAGTACGTGGGGGTTGAATATGAAGTAGGTGAAGAAATTATAAAAGTTGAAAACATTATAGATTATGTGGCCACGTCAAAGTATATATCAAGCAGTATTCCATCCACACCTCAGTTCATTGTTAGCTAAGGGATTAGGATGGCTCCCTAATATAATCAGAGTAGGATGTCGAAATCCTAGGTTAGAGATTCAATTTCATATATGAACATTGGTGGTGACAGTGGTTATATGGAATTCAAGAAAGTTATAGAGGTAGAGAGTTGTAACCAGGTTGACGACGCGGATTTATTTGTCAGACAACACTTCAATATGAAGGATGAGCTTATTAACACTGTGAAAAGATAACACATCAATAACTATTGTGACTACCACATTAATCAATCAAAACTGAACCTATAGACAGTTTACTGCAGGGAGAAGGACAATGGATGCAAGTAAAGGCTACGGACATCATGTAAAAGTTTAATGAGGCTATTCATCATAATAATTCTTAAAGGTCCATACACATTTGTCAACCCCGATATGATGCAAGACCATAAACAGATCGATAGTAGACTTATGGCAAATTGCTTCATCAATAATGTTAAAGAGAATCCTGATATAAAGATTGCAGACTTGTAAGCAAATATTTTAAACATGGTTTTCTATAATGTGACTCGAAAGAGAGTTTGGGATGCGAAGAGAAAGGCTATAGAGATGGTATATGGCAATTGGGAAAAGGCATACAACGAGCTTTTAATTTTGTTCAACGCAATCAAGATTTCAAATCTTGAATCTAAGGTGGTGTAGGGATGGAGGGGATCCCCTAAGCTTGGTATTTCGATAATGAAGTGGGTCTTCTGGACATTTGGTCCATATATACATGTATTCAAGTATTGTCGACCAATGGTTTGTCTTGATGGCACATTTTTGTATGGGAAGTATGGTCATGTATTGTTAATTGCTTGTTCTATGGATAGAAATAACTGTATTATCCCTTTAGCGTTTTCGCTTGTTGATAAGGAGTCCATAGAGACATGGAGTTAGTTTCTCAAAAGATTGAAACAATTTATTGTGAATAGTTGGGAGGAGACAATTTGCCTAATTATGTACAGGCACTTAGGTATCGAAAATGCACTCAACAAAGAAGAAGTTGGTTGGAAGGAACCATATGCGATTTGGAGATGGTGCATATGACATGTCACCAGCAATTTTAACAAAGCACATAAGAACCAATTGTGCAAGAAGCTTGCTACTGTACAAGCACAGCTTAGAAAATTTAAGTACGTAATGGATCAAATGGTGCAAGTTAAGGAGGATACGCCATCATGGTTTGCACCATTTGACAATAGCAAATCGACGTTGTCTTATGATGGTTTTTATTGGTTCGAATATATGACATCCAACATCGTTGAGAGCTATAATGTCATTTTAAAAGAATGTAGAGGATTGCCTCTTACTGTACTCGTCAAGAAAATTTTCTACAACTATGTCAATTATTAAAAGAGAAGAGTCGAACAAGCAAGGAAGAGAATGGACGCGAGGTAAGTGAATATGAAGTATGCTACAAAAAAGCTGAAAACGTAGGCCAAGCAAGCTCCAACTCTTTCCATCAAGTAATATAGCCGTGAAAACAGGATATAGGAGGTGAAGACAGGTTGGAGACGCAAACCAAATGAAGTGATGAAATGAGGCGGTCGAACACATATTATAGATACGAATAAAATGACATGTTCATGTAGAAAATAACAAATCTATAAAATTCCGTGCTCACATGCAATAAGGGCACTTAATTCTATTTGAGTTACTACCGGTTGGTACATTGGCATATGGTATACGTAGTCCCATCAGTTGGATGTCTACATTAAACACTTCATGCCAATAGGTGATAAGTTGAATTAGCCTCGTCTCGAATACCTATTCCTCATACCCAATGAGAACCTAAAACGTGATTTGGGTAAACCAAGAAAGAAGAGATTCCATATGAAGATAGACTTAAGGGAGCCTGCTGATAAGAGCAAGTGTAGTGTGTATAGAATGGAAGGACACAATAGGAGAAGGTGTCCTTAATTTAATAAAAACAGTATAGACAAACATACACGTATTATTTTCTTACGTTGCATTACATATCATATCATGTTATGCTTCTATAAGTCGATGATACAACATATTTTTTTATTGTTTAATAAGTTAGATGGATCTAGGACTGAGTGACCCTTCGATACTACATGGATAGGGATAACATCAATCGCAGGACGTATGGGATGTTCGAGTATGTTTTAATGCTAATTTATCTTTTAATTTGTATGGTTCAATAGTTTTCTACTGTTGTAATGAAAATGAATCTAATATTACAGGGAGGCGAGCATATTACAATTCATCGAGTAGAGTTGAGCCTACGAAAGGGCATGTTACAGATACCATTGGATGATTGCTTCATCGCCCACCTTGCCAACACTGGTTTCTTAGGGGTCGCATGGCTACCATTCATACAAATCGATCATCATCTCATCACGACGTTAGTCGAGAGATGGAGACTCGAGACCCATACCTTCCATATGGCTCATGCAAAGATGACGATCACATTACAAGACATAGAGGTATTGTTTGGTCTCCATATCAATAAGGCTACAATGACTGGGCATACGTAGTTAGTTTAGCCTCAAGTAACTAGGAGATTACCTCACCAACAATACTAGCAAAAGGGGACATGTTAGTTTGCATTGATTGCAGGACAGATTTAGCGTGCTTCCTATAGGTGCAAATGATGAGACCATTCATCGATACACCCGTGCATACATCTTGCAATTGTTTGGTAGATTTTTATTTGCAGATAAGTCTTCGTCGCTTGTTCACATGATGTTTTTACCAATACTGAAATATTTCCCATATGCTACGACATTCAGTTGGGGATCAGCTTATTTGGCTTAGTTGTATTGTCAACTTTGTGAAGCTATACGATCAGGAGCACAAGAGACTAGAGGCATCGCCATACTACTGCAGATATAGGCATGGGATCATTTCCCCTATATTGCACCACGAACCAGGTCTGGCTTCATCATATAGGAGGGCCTACCACTAGCTGCTAGGTGGGCCATATCATGAAACACTACGCACCATGCTACGCATGTTGTGAATGCGTACCAGATTACATTTGATCTGCAGACGAGTAGATAGGTATGCATTTCTTGAATTTTGTTTTTCTTGTTGATCTTCATTAAAAATTTATGGATTGTTAATGCACTTTCTTTCCAAATGTATTTGTAGGTCGTGTAGGAGTCGTACCTAAATGATCTTATTGATCTTCTACCCTCGTTTTGCAGTGTTAGTTGAGCTATCTGAACAACTAAGGTTCCACTAATATGTTTCCACATTGTGGAGTTTTATTTCCTTAACCGTATTATACGAAAGTTTGGAGGTTTCCAATCAATATCGGTTGATGTTCATACGGGTGACGAACTACATCATATCGACCTTAGAGGTAAGATAGACATTGATCGGTCAGTCCCCCATAAAAGATACATATCAACCCGAGTAGACCACCATATGTGGGTTGTTGATGTTCAGGGACCAAGGGGTATCAATCCAACTTACTATAACCGGTATAAGGATTTTACACGCTAATACATTATCCATCATGGGGCTATGATGGGATACTTGATAAGCTTTCCTTCCACTTATCTTATGGTTTTTCTCAAATCAATTTATATGAATATAACATTAACTATTTCATTAACTATAGGCTGATACTCTACATCGAGCAAGGTTTATAGATGATGATGTCCATGCTGCTCATCATATCATTGATGAGGGCCTTCACCATCTCGAGGAGCACAACAATTTAATATTATTTCCTGACTAGCCAACTAAGCCAACCCTTATACTTGCCCTTCAACCGCGTGCAGGTTTTAGAGTTCGTATGAGAGGATGTTGACTAGCACAAGCATGTGGTCGGAGATACAGTAATGATTTTATGCCATCGAGATCTCGCCATTTTATCGACTTGGGCGAAATTGGTAGCAATGCACCACCAACTTATGCCTCTAGTTCGAGCTATACCCCTTTTGACACTCCTGATGCTTACATGTAGATGTATCTACAACCGATATCACCAGCTCCTCATAAACGTCATACAGGATAGCCTCAGACAGTACACATAAAAGAGGCTGACACACAGCTACCACCATCATCGCCTACTCTAATTCCTCATGTAGATTTCACTAATACTCCTCTACAGCCATATGAGCTTCAACTATCTAAGCCTCAGCCATCAGAGGGTTCATCCACACCAAACCATTATTATTAGCTCGTTTTGGAAAATAATTAACTAGATCTAAAAAGAAGTAGTTGTAAATAATTATATTTATATTACTTAGTCTGATTATTATGAATTATCGATATCTATTACTCACTATGTTTCTAAATGATTTTTCATATTATATTGTTATTCTCTTAATACTGATAATTTACTATATATACTTTCTTTATACTATAGCTACTTTTAATAGGTTTAGTTGATATTTTAGTGAATCATTTAAGCCAACCCGCTCTATTAATAGTTTTTGTAGGTAATACACTTAGCAAGAGGGAATATGAAGCGTGAATTTAACTTATGAGTGGAATAAGCAACTAACTTACTATATTGAAAGTACTTAGCTAGAGAAAGTGCAAAACCTCACCTAAATGTGCGTAGTAGTGACACTGAAGACACGAGAAAAGGACGCACATTTATTAAATAGCTTAATTAATTGAATAAAGTAACTTTAAATATATATATATATATATATCAACACTGAAGGCACGCGTATGAAGCGCACCTTCTTAGTGAATAATGAAAGTGCATGTAAGGAGTGTGCCTTCTTAGTAGATAAAGAAAGCGCGCTTAGAGATTGCACCTCAGTTTGCACCAAGAAGGCGTGCACACACAATGCACCTTTAATTAAAAAAATCAATGAAGCACGTGCCTTCATTATACTACTTTTATAAAAAATTTTCAGGACACACCATTTTGATATATTTTTCTGCAATTTATACTATAGAAGTACAAAACCCGTAGTGTGGCAGGTGACTAACGCGTAGATTAATTCTCCTTGTTCAATGTGGCAACAAGGATAAAGGGGATCGAGATTAAATTTTGCAGTATTTTACTCAAGATAGGAAGAGCATTATGACAAACCTTCCATAGAGAAAGATGAATTTAGGTGGGACACAGATACTCCACATCGAAGAAAGGTCAGTGCTACCTTTGACTCTAGGTTAGTGTTGCCTTTGACTCTTTCCATGTAGCACTTCTTAGAGGTTGAAGGAGGAGTTTTTTTATGTACCATACTTTTCATCTTCTTTATTGCAAAGAAGAAGTAAAGGTCCATAATTCCTATGTGTAAGTTTAGAGAGGTTGAATCCTAACAAATTGTCATTCCACCATCCCCTTTCAATAATACTATGATCCTTGTTTTGTCCTAAAGGGCCATGAATGAAGGAGCGAATGGTCGTTTGATTATACCATCCATCATACCAAAAGTTTGTATCTTTTTTTCCCACTGCCAAGTCCTATGGGGTGTAATTCCAAGAATTTCTCATGACTTTGGAGTAAACTCTTCCATGATAGGGATGAGTTAAGTGCTAGAAGCAATTTAACACCTCTTCTATAGTTCCTATACAACTTCTAATGGCAAAGCTTCCTCTAAAGTGCATTTTTTTTTTAATGGAAGTACTGGGTTCTCTTGAGTTCATAAGCTTTGTTTCTTAGATAAAGATTTAAAAAGTTTAGGCCCCCTTGTTCTTTTGGTAGACATATTTTGTCATCAAGTGAATTTTCTTGGTTTCTTTAGATCCATTCTAAAAGAATCTCTTAGCAATTTGATCAATGGAGTCTATAATTTTGCCAGGGATTTTAGCCTATTGTATTTAGTAATTTGGGATAGTTTGAAGTACAGTGTTTTAGAAGCTTTCCTTTCCATCTCATAAACTCATTATGAACTTTTGATAAGACTTCACCAAAATGCTTAAGGCTGTGGTTGAAGTCCTTTATTTAAGGGAAAGCTAAGGTACTTACCTAGATTATCAATTTGTCTAAAGTCCTAGTAGTGCAACAATTTGATTTCTCAAATTAATCTAAGTATTGCCCAAGAATAGAGCCATTAATTAGAGTGGTTCACTCTTAAACCTGATCATGTTCCAATCAAAATCAAGAGTTTGCAAAAACAATCTTGCTAAATTTAGGTTAGCTTCTAACAACAAAATAATGTGTCAACAAAGAAGAGGTGTGTAAGAGATATGCTGGATTACTGAAATTGGATCGAATCCCAATCTTTTTGCCTTACCTAGCTATCTATAAGACAACTTAGGATTTCCATACATATAATATATGGAGGGATTGGGCTGCCTTGTCAAATTCCCTAAGTTGGGGAAAAGGGATCGAGTAGGGATCCATTTAGAAGGACTTACATAGAAATAGTGGAAAGGCAAGATCTAATGAGTTTAATCTAATTTGATGGAAAGTTTAAGCTTGCAAGTTAGAAGCTATGAAGTCCATTCAATTTTATCGAAGGCTTTCTCTAGATCGATATTTTTTATCATGAAACCTCTTTGACTTCTCTTTAGTCTCACGTTATGCAAAAGTTCTTGAAGGAGAAGAATGTTATCAGTTGTATAGTGCATTTTGAAATAAACCTAGCCTGGTTTGGACGTAAGACTTCAGCTAGCAAAGGTCTTAAACGGTGGATAAGGATTTTTGTTACTATTCTATAGTGTGTTGTATAGACTAATAAGCCTATGTTGGGTGATCTAGTTGGCTCCTAAGTGCTTTGGTATGAGGACAAGGAGGGTCTCATTTAACTCTAATGGCAAGACACAAGTGGTAAAGACTGATGACATGATTGAAATGATAGTTTCATGTAAAACTAGCCAAAAGTATTTATAAAATTTTGTGTGAAAGCCATCTTATTAATTAATTCATTGTTTATATTAATTTTTATTTCATATCGTAACTACTCTTTGTTCATAATCTCTCTCTTTCCATCTTCCCCCTTACGGACTCAGACAACATTCTTAAGCCACCTACATTTTGTCTTTTTATTTATTTTTCTTCATTCATCTAACTATTTGAATATATCCATTTAAGTAATAATCTTTACATAAATTTTAATTTTACCATTGTCTTAAACTTAAAAGGATGAGAAAAATAAAGACTTTGCTAATTTGGTGTAACGCCCCAAACCAAAAATAGTAAATAAATCAAGCCAACAAATATAAATAAGCCTATTAACCACTTGGTTCAAAAGTTACAACATTTTGTTGATAAGGTATTTACCATCATGACCTTATAAACTGGTACCATAATCACCTACAATCCATGCGGAACACTTGACCATAGGGTATTATAATACACGATGTCCTCATTGTGAGACTTTACAATTGAGACAAGTTCTTCTACCTTTTTAGTGTATGATTTGAGCCATCCACTACTTATGGGTTATCCTAAAAGCACGCCAGTAGTCACCATCATGATCATACTCTCCATTTTACTAGTAGCAGGTCAACTCTAATGTTATTTGTATTGTTTAGGGCGAAAGTAGTTAATAAATCAAGCTAACAAAATAAGCCCTTTAACCACATCACCTAAAAGTTGCAACATTGTATTGATAAAGTATTCATCACCATAGTCTTATAAACTAGTATCACAATTACCTAGGATTCATATGGACACTTAACCATGAGATATTGCATTTGGTTTCTTTAATCTTCATAGAAAAAAAAATTATAGTAATATAATGTTGTAAAACACTAATAAAGCTTAAACCAATCCTTCATTTTACATCATTCTTGATTTTGTGCAAATTGTTGTGGTAATTTGTAATGCTTTATTCATTTCCCCATTTTTATAAGTTATACTAGTAAGTTATATTCGCAATGTGTACACTAATTTAACAAAATTAAATGTATGAAACATTAAAAAAGTTTTATATATAATTATTATCTTATAAAGATTTTATATAAAGACGAAGAAATAATTCCTAGAAGTATAAACTAAAGTTGATATTATAAATAAGGATAGAGAAAAAGGTGAAAAATATAATGTAAAAACAATTATTGAAAGTTAAAATTTTTGGTAATAGAATGAAATTAATGTAGACTAAAGACTTTGGTAAGGAACATTAATTCTTTTCTAGATATAATTATTTTTAATGAAAGGACATAATTCGATCATATACCAACTTACATATAATTAGTACTTTATAAAGATTTTGAATAAATATGTGGAATATGACTATGATGATTGAGAGGCTATCATAAGCAAATAACGAAAGTTGATATTTATCAAGAGTTAGAGGAAGAAATAAAATGTGGAATTCATAAAATGAAATTAGCACACTTAAAATTTTGGCAATAAATACATTAATACTACTTTAATTACATAGATCATTACCTAAGCATTAATTGGCAAGAGGAAATTTTTCCTACTGAATAATAAACGAATGTGTACGTCTTTTAATCATTGAGTGAAATCTATGACCATACATGCGGCAAATTATCATCACAATTACCAACTCATTCATGACACAATTTCTTATAATTTTTTTGTGCCAATAAACAATTTCCATATTACCTTATAAAAATTCTAAATAACTATGAAGAATAATATTAGGGTGGTTAAGGGGCTTTTTATAAGTATAAAAGCTAATGTTGATATTAATAAGTTATAAGTAAGTGATCAAGAAAGTGATAAAATAAAGAAATAATTTTTCAACATATAGATTTTTTTTATGGCAATCAATTAATTACAATATAATTTATTTTAACTATGAGTCATTCATTTCCAATATCTTAAATTAATAAAAAATTTCACAAAGCCATTCTCATTTTAAATTTGATTAAATGCAAGTTGTTTTGCCATATATATACTATAACTAGTAAACTCACACTCGTATTGCGTACGTCATGAAATAAATTCATTATCTTAATAAACAAAATTATAATAAATTTTATTTAAATAACCATAGTGATGTTTTTTGCCATGTAAGAAAGACGATTCTAACTTTTGGGAAATGGAAGTTATGGTATAAGTGAAAAAGTAAGGGTGGAGAAATATATAAAGAAGATGTGTACAATACAATTACAACACGAAAGATAAATAATGTGAAGAGAGAAAGTAGTTGAAAAAAAATTTATTAAAGTAATTGATAAATATATCCATATGGGTAAGTGGGTACATGATGGATAAGGTATGGGCATATATAGGTTCCAAAACTTTACTACTTGTACCCTATCTTGTGGCACCCTAGAATTACCTAATATCCTATAGAACCTGTAAATTTTTTTTTCCCTTATGAATTTCAAAAATAAACTTGATCCTTTTTTTTTCAATAGCAATTGCTCAATTTAGTCAATCTTTCAAACAAAGTCAATGAATGCAGTATATTGAGGTTTATTTTCAACCAATTTTTTTCTTAGATGATTTTTTAATCATTATCATTATGGATAAATTTTTATGAAAGTATTTTATAAAACATTATTTATGCAAATAAAATATTCTCTTTAATAATCACATTACATAGATATTTAAGAGAATAAGTACACATATCATATCTAATGTGAGATATACAAAATATATTAAAGTGAGAATAAAAAATTCACGAAATTATATAATTCAATAATATAGGATCAAACAATTAATCGTAGGAAAATGAAGACATAAAATAGAAAACAAAAAAAAATAAAAAAATTAAATTCAAATTAAAGTATTTTTATTCCTCAATGTATATGCATTAATAAAGTAATCTTCCTATATTCTAAGAAATCAAATTTCGCTCTTGTAATAATATCAATTTTTTATCAAACATAAAGCAAAGAAACTATTTTACTATAGAAAACAAGTAATTGACATATCTTGTGGCTTGTAAGTGGCACTAAAATTAAAAACTAAGAACTTAGATTTTCTTTTTCAAACTTTACTAAATGATAGATTTAGTAAAGGAGAAAAGAATAGAAAAAAAAAACGAGAATAGAGTAAAGACTAAAGACTTGATGAAAGGAAAGAGACTAACAAGCGTTTAATTTAGGGTTTCTAATAGGGTAGACTTTGTTTTATTTTAATGAGATGATATCTTTTATTTATTAATTTTATTTAATTACTATTGTAAGGTAAGGGCCTTAGAATCAATACCATATATGCTTTAAAGTATAAGTCATATGGTAAGTACCAAATACTTTAACTTCTTACTCGTATCCTACCTTATGTGAACTAGTTTTAGGAAATTACTACTTGGAACTTATCTTACAGCTTTAATTACCTATCCAAAACCTACCAAGTCGAGTAGGATCCGAATAAGGTTATCCTCTTACCCCTATATATCCCTATTAAATTAATTGTTAGTCAATATAAGAGTTAGTTTTATTGTTCTATATTATGAAATTGAGGACTAAATAGTAATTTTTGGAAATGATTGTTACTTAAGAGTCTTTTGGCTTTAATAATATAGATAATAATGTTAATGATATCTAAATACTTATTGCTATTAATATTACTTGTTTCTATTTTCTTAATAATGTATTAGAGTAATTTTCTCACTTATGAACCGCGATCATGGCTCATGCATTTTGACACTTTGAATTGCTTAAATAATTTCTTTTTACATTTTATCCATTTTATAAAATCATTTTACATTTTAAATTTATGTACATATTGAGTTATTTTGTCATATATAAACTATGATAGTAATAGCCAACTAATGAGACATTATTACCCATTCATTTACATGAAGTTGAATTACTTAAATTATTTCTTAACAAATTTTAAATTATAATAAAAGAAATAAAAAATGTTTTCAAAATTTCAATTTTGTATTTCGTAACAACCACAAACTACAATTCCATTATAGTGACTTATTGAGTTCAAAATATTTAGAATGGAATAGTTAGTATATATGGCTATATTCATAAAAAATTCCCGTATTATTTAAGATATTCAAATGAATTACAATGGGTAAAATAATAAAATATTTTATTTTAATTTCACTAATGGTACTATAGTTTTTTCTCACTATGAACCTCATTATGAATATCTCAAAATGTAAAAGTAAAAATAATTATGTACATATGACTCCATCGATGATTACTATAAAGGGAATGCAAAACAATGAATACATATGTAATATAAAATTGAAGATATTATACAATAATAGAAAATGAAAATATATAAATTCTTGGAAGTGTAAAATTATTCCAATAAGAAGATCCAAAGTTGGGAAAGTTACCATTTAATAAGATGTAATAAGAGAAAATACCGAAATATGGAAGACTAATCTATTCTAACAAGAGGAAACTTAAGAAATGTAACAAATAACAATATTATTTAACCCAGATTAAGAGGTTGACTCAAGAGTGAGAAACAACTAAGGGTTGGGAGGGTCAAAGTAGAATCGAATTAAGGTCAATCAAAGTTTTAGAATGTAATTTAATATTTGTTTATAAAGTAATAAAATTATAAAAATTCTTGAGATTTGAAAGTTAAGAGTTTTTTAAGTTTACTTCTTTTTTATTTAGATTTGCATTTATTTTATTAGTAAATTAGTGCATTTTATGAAAAAAAGAAAAGAAAATTGAATAATCCAACTTGAAAACTTAATTAGGTCCTATTGGAATTGGATTTGTCAATCAGGTTGAGCCAAAATCACTACCGATGAGGGTCAAAGAGGTACTCCAAACCATTTCTATGGCCAAATTAGGTCAAATCAAGTTAAGTCAAGTAAGTCAACTCTAAGGGTGAGCAAGTAAAGAGTGATAGGGTATGAGGCCTACCTGTGCCTTAACATGTAAGCACAAGTTCCCAAGTTTTTGTACTCAAAACTTACCTTATGATACTTGAGAATCATCGTGTACCCTATACTCTACAAATTTTACAGGATATCATGTAAAATCTATAATTTTTTCTTTATCTTTCTTCAAAACTTTATATTAAATGAATAATTAATATCAAAATTATAACTATAATATCGGTATATGCGCAAATAATAATTTGTATAGGTTGTAGCGCATGTTAAGTTAAGGCAATATAAAACTTTGGTAAGCAAAATAAAGAATATCTCTGCAATTGAAAATGTTAAAACCCCCGATTGAATCTGTTATAATTTATGCACAATGTGCCAAGATAATTTTGATGTATCTATTAATATTATTTATAAAAGGTAAATATTTATTGTATTTATATACTTTTCTGCAAACATATATTTTATAATAAAGTCCTATAAATAATTAGAGTATGTATGGAATTATAATAAAGATGTATTATTAGTGAAATTCCATTACATTATATTATCTAAAAGTTGTCCTTGATTAGATAAATATCTGAAAGGGACATAGATATTAAAACCAACACATTATGTAACTAAGATCATTCTTATTGGATCGAGGAAAAGATATCTAAATTATATAAGTAGGTGCCCAAAGTTAAGTGAGTATACTAAACACGACTCGCTAATAGAGGACACCACATGTTTAATGTTATTGGTCCATCCTCTAAATGACCAAGCGTAAATAATCCCTAGATTTAAGACCTTCGTATATTTTATATATGGAATGCCGTGCTTTAATGCCATTAAATGCATTCTTTATTTGGATTGTAAATAATACGCTTATTAAGTAAAACATGAAATATATAGATGATAGTGATAGGTCAAGATGGAATTCATCACTTTCTTAGATTAAGGAGTTGATATCTAAGGTCACTTGGTTAAAATAATAGTGACTTGTAAGTCTGTGGCTATAGCAACTATTATTAAGTCTATTTTATCTTGGAAAACAAGTAAAATGATTAAACATTGATAACATAACATGCATTGATTTAATCAAGATATCATTTGATGAAGAGATTTAATTATAAAATAATTGGTTCATAGTGGTTTCTCGTTTATACTTTTTCTATTACGTTGGATGACCAATAACTGTTGTTAGATGGTTATCTTAGTTTATGTTTGTATATAATTACCTCCATGTAGGTAGTACACTATAGCACGATTAATGGGAACAAAATTTTGACAAGGTCAATATTTATTTCAGAGCTAGAATAATTTCAGAGCTAGAATAAATTGATTTGAAATAATAAATTAGAAGCAATTAATTTTATCGTATAGTATATATTTGCAATTAAGTACCTTTTAAAGGCTATATATTTTATTATTACCTTTTCGTGTATAAATAGATGGAATTTATTAATTCCATTTTTAACTACTATTGAATAGTTCATGGTAATTGAAATGATATGGAATTTTTTAATTCCATATGTAATTGCAATTAAAAAGTTCATGGCAATTAAAAGGTTGTCTGTCATTAATTCCATGCTCAATTGTTATATTGAAAAGTTGTAGCAAATGAAAAGTTCATGGAATGAAATATCCCTATCATTAATTTTAGTTAATGTTTAAAAAAGACAAGGATAGGAAAAAGAGTTATGATGATGATTTTCTATATAGATAAACACCTTAAGAAAAGGCAAGAGAGAGAAATATAATATGTTCCTTCCTAGTTTTTCTAATTCTAATCTCAGTTATCTAGCAATATAAAATATTAGAATTTGCTCCTGTTAACATATGTGTAAATACCGTAAGAGGGATTGTATTTGGAGATCTTGTAATGAATACATTTTAAAACAACAAATCGAATTCAAATTTTAATTAAACTCCATTCCTAGGAAGAGACGGTACTTCTCATCAAAGAAAAGGTAGTTTTATAATTTTTTATTAATGACTGGAAAAGTGGAAACAAGACCAGATATAATTTGCTCATTATGAGCAAATCCAAAATCTTTGTAGACATAGCCAATCATTAGTTCCCACCCATGGGGCGAATGGAATCCGATACATAAATCAGTTAATAAAAGAATAGAAAAAGCTTTTATTGTGTCACTTAAGTTATATAGGAATTCTTGAACCCAAGAGTTCAGAATAACAAGTTCTTCATTAGCTAGAATAGAATAACCACTTAAAATAATGAAACAGATTATATTTGTCGATAAGTGAAAAACCGTGTGGATATGCTCCTCATTGTGCATTTTGATCAATTGGATCGTTTCTTTATGGATTCCTAGACGAAGCGTTTGTAGATGTGTTTCCGGGTATTCTTTTATCATTTCGTCCAACAGGAAGAGTTCTTCTAACTCTATGAATTTTTCTAGAATACTCTTTTCTTGAATATCAGTCAAAAAGGTTTCGGATTGTCTAATATTCCACCAATTAGTAATCCAAGATTCGAGACTTTTATTAAATAATAGAGAGATCCACCAGGGCAAAAATACTATAGATGTAAGACATAGAAAAGGAAGAAATGATTTCTTTTTTGCCATTTTTGCACCTGTGAATTGGAATTGTTAATGAAAACACCTCATTCGTCGAATCTATGGGATCGAATATTTCTATCAACCATAAATAAGTTCTATTACAAGGAATTGAACCTATGAAGCTATTCCCTATTTTTTTTTGTGATTCAGTGGTTAGGCCTTGAATCTCGAAAGAATACAGAAATAGAATGAGAGCCCACTTTGTTTGAATTGGAATGAAGAAATAATAAAAAAATCTTGTTTCCATTCCAGATACTTCAATTGATCAAATTCGAAGTCTCTTTTGATGAATTTCTGAAAGAATCACTTCAATTCAAGTAATGAATATTAATTATTCAAATTTCAAACCAAAGGAACTTCCCTTTTCCTGTCTATCAAAGGAAGGTTTCAAAAAAAATTTCGCCGGCTACACTCACAGTCATAGTCCAGGAAAAATGGAGAGAGATTTATATTTATGAAGAATATTGTGTCAAAAATGAGCGGCAAAAAAAGACAGAAAAGTTATCCTTAGAAGAGATCCAATTCTTTGATCATTAATAAACACAAAAGAAAAGTCGATTGACAAAAGAAAGGAGAGATAATTTACAGGATATTATCCATCTGTATCTAACGTATCAATTCCTATTGAAAATAAAAAATTGAAAAAAAAAAAAAGAGAAATTCTTTATTCCAAAATCTTTTGCTATACGAGATGAATCTATTCTTTTGGTTTGTTACTTCTTTTTTACTGAATTGGATTGGATGGATTTCCATACACATAATAAAAAAAAATTGTGGACAAAAAAAGTTTCGTTTTATGGATGTTCTGTATACGTCTATTTTGGTTTGAATGAACGTTCTAAAAAAACTTTTGAGTTCTTGAATTTTTTCCTTGCCGAGGATAAAGAAGTTATTCTTCAGTTCATTTCAAAATACTTCAATTGGCACGCGCAAGAAATAGGCTAATTCAGAAGCTTTTTGCTCAATTTCTCGCGGAGTCAAATTCTCATCAGTACGCGTCAAAGGAATGGCCCCCTGCCCTTTGATTTCCATATAAAGGACACGACGAGCATAAATACCCTCTTTAACTTCTATTCGGATGGACTGAATATCTTTCATACGGAATCGTAGGAAGATGCGACGATTTTTTCCAGGAAATCCCCAACGAAAAATACAGACTATTCCTTCTTTTCTATCGAACCGATCATAACCACTACCTACATTCCACGAAATTGTGCACCACAAATAGGAACTAATAAAGAGACCTGCGATCCCGTAGAAAGACATCACGATCCCTTGTGAAAAAAAAATTATTTGCTGAGACGGAACTAAAGATATCAAATTCTTACCGAGATAACTCGAAGCTCCAACCAATACGAATCCTAATGAACCTAAAAAAAGGGTAAAGGCCCAGCAGAAATTACTTATTTTTCGAGACCCCACTATAAGTTCTATCCATATATGTTCTGATCGCCAACTCATACTAGATCCGGTTGCATTTTATTGGAATTGAGAAAAAAGTCCAAATGAATTTGACTTTCCTTTTTTTATTTGCGAAGTAACTCTCATCAACTAGCGCTATTCTGTTCTGATGTAACCCTTTAGGAGTAATTCATCTAATTGGTTAGGATAAGTTATATAATTTTTATTGCATGTTACACATTAATACTAGGATAAGTTATATAATTTTTTTTTATTTCTGCTACGTTCTTTTTTATCTATAAAACCTAACAAGATCATACTTAAATTTCTTTTGTCACTTTTCTTTAAATCATCAAAATAAAATTTTAGTCAAACCATAAGATTATTATACACAGAATGTAAAAACTATGTGCAAATAACTCCAATATAATATATTAAATAATAAGTTAAGAGTTGAGATATTTTTAAGATCTCGTTAGTTTAGAGTTAGTTAAAAAAGAAAAAAGAGAGAGAGAAAAAGAAGAGAGAGTTATTTACTAAAAAAGAAGAAGAAGAATAAGAGAAGAGAGGGTCTAGATAGCAAACACAACGTACATGTAACCTTAGTGTATTATTATGAGTTAGACTTTTATTGTTATTTTTTTTAAATTGAAATAAAAAAATGAAAGCAATAGGATTAATTTTTTATTTATTAATATTATTTAATGATTGTCATAAAGTAGATTTAATATGTCATAGAACCTGTATGTTATAAATATTAGAGTATAGATTCCAAGATAAGGCTAGGTACTTTAACTTCAAAATCATACCCTACCCTACCCTATAAGAGCAAATTTCAAGAAACTGCTATTCAAAACCTACTCTGTAACTCTTATCATCCATCCGGAACCTACCTGATAAAGCAGTGTACAAGTAGATACCTTGTACGATAGGGTTACCCACTCACTCTTAGTCAACTCGAGTCTAATAACACTAACAAATAATAAAGTAATACTATCTATAGGAGGCTTTCTCAATCTAACTATTATTTAAAAGGTTAATTTCACAAATGGCACCTAAAATTTGTGAAAATGTGCAATTTGCTATATGTCCTTTGAAAAAATCAATTTACTACATAATTGAAATTTTTATAATCATTTTTACTACTTAAACTAATTTTGTTAAATTCGTTTACTAAACGTAGACATAAGGTGGAGTAGGAATCAAACATTCTAACCACCCCATGGCCAAGGTAGTTGATGGCCACCTATTGGGAGTTGCATGAACACTCACCAAGTAGTTGTTAGCTACCCCTCAACTTGAGGTAGTCAAAGTGGCTATTTAAGGCAAAGTGAGTCATGATCTATTTCATAAAATCCCATTCGCAACTATGAGTCGATTCTTAGTTCATCTTTGTATCCACATCAGTGAACTAACTTAATAAAGTTAGTTTAGATAACAAAATTAATCGTGAAAAATTCAATTAGATAGCAAATTAATATTTTTAAGAAATAGGTAAGAATTGCACTTTTTGATAAGGTCTATTTACCATTTATGACATTAACCCTTATTTAAATATGTTTTCTTCGTTTCACCCTAATACTCGAATGGGAATGCAATAATGCAATATTGCTTTTTCTTTTTTTCAATTCGAGGTGCTTTTACCATTTGAATGATTTTTAGTAGGTGCTATTGTAATTTCACTATTTATTTCCTTGCTTATGTACTTAGATCAAACAATTTGGCCAAGCTATGCCGAATGCCATTTGACATTTCTATCCTATACATGGATTTGTTGTTCTTGCTTTGAGACAAGAACTAGTCGAACTTCTGCCTTAGAAAGCATATCTATTTGCATACTAACAACTACTAATTTTACAAAAGTAGATCACAAATATCAAAACGACCATATAACAAATAAAGTTGTTAATCAACCAATACACTTCAGTTTCCTTTCTGATAGTATCCATGAAAGTTGATGTTTCTTAAATCATAATGAAACAAAGTAATAAAAGGATGTTTAAGCAAATTTTTATTGCAAGTGCTTAAATGAAGGCAATGAGGATCATACTTACTTTGATATTTAAGTTAAGAGATTTAAAATTTGCAATTGTAGTTTCGAACCCTGCAACTCTCTTCTCCATTACTGTAATCCTTTTTTTCATTTCCTTTATGGCAAGCTCTTGTTTCTTTATGAATTAAGATCATAACAAGAAGAAAAATATTAGAAAAGCTAAGTATGTGTTTGATTTGAGTAGAAAACATTTTTCTAGATTTATATAGTGTTGTTATCTATGTGGTGGGGTCACAGTAGTTGGCTAATCACATGTAAAAGGTGTGCTGGTTGACCTAAAATATGTCTTGAGTTGATGACATATAGAGAAATGTCATTAGGAAGAGGCGTAGGAAGAATAAGGGGTAAACTCGATGTCTCAAATTACTTGTTTGATCAAATTGTGCCCGTGTAACAGTAGATCAAACTCAATGTTCTTTATCATTTTTTATCAAATTGCTTATTTGATTATCTTTGGAGTAATTCCAGCAAAGCTTTAGTATTTGTCTTAAGCTTATCAATATTCTAAATAAATCAAATAAGAAGATAAGCCTATTTATAGAGTTTAGAGGTTAATCTTGTCTGTTAAATGGATTTAAGATGAATGGTTGAGATTGAGTTCCTTTGTTGAAGTTTATTCTGTCCTTTAGCCTTCATTAGCTTAGATGTAGGCTCAAGTATGCTTAAGACTTTTGTTAACTAAAGAAAATTCATTATCATTATTATTTAACTTAAAGACCAACTGAGCCTCTTTAAGACCAAACAAGACCAAATAAAGCCTAAATAGGCCCAAAAAAACCGTTTTCAAGCCTACTTTTCGCACACAAGATAATTGAATAAAGCTAAGACCTAAATATCCAGTTTGGCGATCCTCATTCTAAGCCTACCAAGCTAGATCTCCGTAAAACACCCCTAAACGGGTTGATTTCCAAAGCTCTGTCATTAATTCAAGATATCGATTCATGGCATAAAATTGGGTTAAAGGTCCAATTACCGAAATAACCTTCTACATTATCAAAGTTATTAAAATTGTTATAAATTTTGGTACTAATCTCGTGGTCTTAGTGATAAGTGATTGTTAGAGATATGCATGGCAATTAAGGATATGTGATAATAGTTAACAACCTTGGAAAATGCATAAGGCAAATAAGAAGAAGGAAATAAGAAAAATTATTTTCAGCAATGTCTACAAGTGTTTTCTATGGTTATTATTAACCACCACTAGCCATATTTGGCCAAAACTCTCTCCTTCTTCCATCACTTTGCTAAAAGCTATAACTAGTACAACCTTAATATCTCATAATTCTTAACTTTTGACTTGGAAAATGCAAAATCCTCCCTTCCCTCTCCCCCTTAAACCATAATCTAAGTGCAAATTCACTCCCTGAACTTTCAAGTGTTATGGATCTCTCTAAATATTTATAAATTAGTAAATAATCTTCATAAGTTATAAATCAATCACCCTTTAAGCTTTGATTTTAATGAAAAAACATCCACCTTGAACTTATTAAAATGTACTTTAAGGCACCATAAAATTTAACAATTGCAACAACCTGAAAAAAAAAACTCCTTTCACCGAGGTACTATCTGATTTGATGTAGTACATTGTACAATTTTGTGCTTTGGTACAATAGCTTTCGAGTAGGCTACCCAACCTAGGATTGCTAAAGCCTAAGCATGCTTAACTTTGAGTATCTAATAAACTTCAAGCTATTACAATAAAAAGCGCTTCAAGGATTAGAGTTCCATTACCTTCTATATAAGAGGTATCACATTCTATCCTCTTTACAGAACTGAAATCCTCGCTACTTTCGTTACACAAATCCAGAACCACTACTAGGTAGGGACTTCATCTTTTTAGCTAGTGGACTACTTTGATACCACTAATAATAACTCGATTAAAACTCTTCCCACTAACATATTGCCTACTTTCGGATAGCAACCACATGGATTTTTCCTTTGATACAACAGTTTGTTATAATGTTACCTATCCTAAAATTTCTCTAACTTGAGCATACTTAACTTCAAAGTTATTATAAACGCTACACTATTACACTAAAAAACATCTCATTAATTAGAGTTCCAACACCTTTTATGTAAAGAATATAACAAATTTTACTTAAACTAAGAGTGAAATTTAGGAAGTAATTACTTATTTTAATGATTATTTCATGGGAATTTGTTTTATAATTCTCGTTGGGACATTAATAAACTAGATCTATTGGACAGCTATTCGAAGTTCTTTTTTTCTCTTTTTGAGGAAAAGCTATTCTTAGGTATGTCATTGCAACTACAATGGTTTTAAAACCCAAAAGAGTTAAATACTATTTCTTAGAAAGAATTTCGTCCGGTGAGTCTTATAATATCACCTTTTCCATGTAAAAGGGAACCGCCAAGTAGAGGAGAAACAAATAGTTCGGCCATGGGTGCTACGCGTGTATACGCACACACACCACACACACATGTATATATAGATAAATAGACAGCTAGATAAAGAGATAGTTTGTCGAAGCAATGAGTTACTTCAAGCTTGAAAATTGGTTGTGTTAACATGCATAATACATATGTAGTAGTGAAAATTGGTTGTGTTAACATGCATAATATATATGTAGTAGTAATTGAATATTTGTGTGCTTGCATGCTTACCTGCATGCCTTTTATCTCCCCCTTTACAGGCTTGTCCCTCTGTACATGAACCACTAGAAGCAGCTTATATCATTGAAATTACAAAATAAGCCCGGCGATTGTCATATTAAAGAAACATAACATTTGTTCAATAGTAGACTGACATCGACACTAAATTAAATGAAATTTAAATGCTGTAGTACTAAATCACAAAAAAATGAAATTGTAGACTCTAAATTGTCTAAAGTGAAAAGTATAGGCACTTGGATAGCATTTTTCTTAAAAAAAAAAAAAAGTCTATTAAGTAATGGATTGACGAAGACACTAAATTGAATGCGATTTATTGTTCGATCACTAAAACTTACGCTACAAAATTATCTGAAATTGAGAGTTGATTGATTTGGATACTTTTTTCCAGTAATTATTCTCACCACCACTCCATATTAGATCTTAATATTTTGCCATTTACATTGGAAGTTATTTTGTTTTGCAAAGTGGAGAAGAAAGTTAGAAACATATACATCATCACTTTTTTCTCATAAAACAATTGATTTTTATTCAATGTTCAATGGTTTTAAAAGAGCCACTCGTTTATCTCACTTTCCAAAAAGAAAATGTGATATAGAAAATTTAAAAAATAAAAATAAAAAGAAGAAGGAAAAGCAAAGTTGAAGGTAAAAATACTTCTTTTATCAATATTTTTTTTTTTTTGTGTATTTATTTATGTGTACACGGAGTATCAATATTGTCAAACTCAAACCAAAAGATCGACTGGAGGATAAAAACAAGTCAAGGGTTACGGGTCAAGGATTAAGAGGGTCAAATTAAGATTAAACTAGAGCAAATTAGGATTAATAAAAATATTATAATATAATTCATATTTATTTATAACGTAATAAAATTTACTTCATTCTTGAAAATTGCAAATTGAAACTTTTCGGGATTGATTTTTTGTTTTTCTTTGTTCAACATTTATTTTTTCTAAGCAAATTGGTATGTGTTCTAGAAAATACAAAAGAAAAAATATTTTTCAACTTGAAAAAACCAATAGATTTTTATAAGAATCAGGTTGAATTGGTCAATCGATTGAGTTAACTGGATTCACTATCAATAAGGATCAAAAGGATAATTCAAATCGGTTTTATAGAAAAATTGGGTCGGAATATGCCAATCAAGCAGGGATTGATAACACACTTCTTCTAATTATTAATAGCGATGTAAACAAAGTGGATATAGAATGAGTGATAGGAACCCGTAACCTGTTTTACTACACTAATAAGGTTCTCAAACCCGTTCGGAAACATTATAAGGTTTTCAACCCTATAAGGTTACCGTAATAGGATACCCATTTCCCAACTCGTCTATCATTTTTTTTTTCTCGTCGAATGATTATTTTTTCCTTCATTAATCATTATGTAATAAGTTAATTTATATTACTTACAGAACATGGGTAACACAATAAAGATTAAGAAATCCATTTGTCATACCATCTTTATCCTATGTATTTTCTCACAACATCAATAACATTTATTATTGTTATTACAATAAGTTTAATGATTTATATTGGCTCCATCTTGACTTTTCTATATGTTTTGATTTTAAGTATATGATCAATGTTTTCATAAAATTGGTTATTTACTTAACTATTTATCTCCAATATATAATAAATACACAATTACCTCCTCTTAGTTAATAAAAGAAAAATATTCACATAGATACATATCCCTAAATACTAATAGAAAATAGTAAATGCGATCAAAGTTGTTATCATTTTTGTTTTCATCTATTTTATTATTCTAGGTATAAAAAATTTTGGTTAATATTATATTATTAATTTATTATTTTTTATTGAATAACAATTTCCTATCAAGATTTTTTAAAATTCCACAACCCATCCCAAAACCCTAATGGGTTTGTGATTATATCCTAAAATCTTATTGAATAATATCTTATAGAGTTTTTATTAGGTTGAGTGAATTTATTGCTTTATAACAACCCATCCAATTATGTCCCCAGTTATTAATAATAAGGAATTTTATTAAAAGCATAGCTTAGCACCCGGAAAGGGCAATCGAGACTAAAGAGATCACATACTCCATTTGAAAACATTAAGTAGAGAATCACATCATTGCTACTGCAAAAGCAGTTGAAAGCCCAAGAAGATTGCTTAACAGAAAGTAGAAGACCAGTTAAGAGTACCATGAGCGGTCCACTGACTCATTTGCATCTTACAAATTAATACCAATCTGAATGCAGATAAGAAATATCAAAACAACGATGCAAGCGGTAAGGTTGTCGATCGGACGATCATCTTCAGTTTCCTTTAGAACATCTTTTGGGGGATCTGTTAATTCCTGAAGAACATAACACAAAACAGATTAACACGAGCAGTATCTAGTTTTTCCTAGAAGTATTCGCAAGAAGAATTTTGAGTCACACTTACTTTTAAGTTTGAACAAAGGGATTGTAATTCCGCAATTGTTGTTTCCAGCGCTGCTATTTTCTCTTCCAATGATACATTGGTTTTTCTAATCTTCTCGATTTCACGTTCTTGTTCTTTCATCAACTATGATAACACAAAGACAGAAAAAGCAAGAATTAAAAGAGATCTTCCATCAGTAATTCACATGGAGAATAATAAGAGCAAGTACTCGAAACAGCTCAATCGCAATGCCTTACGGGTTCAAGTGGAGTCTTGAGTTCTAACTTGGAGACCTTAAACTTGAGATTTTTCAACTCGTTTCGTATTTGACCATCTACACTGACAATTTCCTTTGAAGGACGCCTGGAGGTGTATGATTCAAGCTTGGACTCAATCCTGGAGATTTTCGACCTTAAATCCTTAACTTCTTTGTCGAGTTCCACAGTTTTTACAATGAAATTCTCAAGTTCAAGCTGCGTCTCCGTGTCCTTCACAACCGCAACGACATATGAAAAGGCAAAGTTGTATTATAAATCATCAAACTATGGTATATCTTTTTTTTCTCTCGTCTTTTTAGCGTCATCTTGGTATGGTTTTGGCAGCAATAGAGACCAAGTGTTTGGATTACAATATTAATAAAGTAAAATGGAAAATGCACTCAATAGTATACAGAATAGATATAGATGGTAAGTATTGTACTCGTACCTTGGAGCTGTTGATCAACAAAGGTTGTGCTAGAGATTCATCACCTGGCAATTGATTATAACCATTAATGTAAGGCAAAAGATGTTCAATCTTTCGACCTTTCACTTGTGCGTTTCCCATACTATTTCTTCTTAATTATGAAGTATGCTTTGAAGTGAAATGATTTTGAAGGTAGCGTTTGTTTCTCTTGTTGGTTTTTACTGGGGCAAACTTATACGGTAATTATCGTGGTGCAGGGGGTCAACTATTTTTTTGGCAAAACTGACCTTGCCTAGAAGTGCGTAGCGTAGAAGTAGATTGGAAATTGCAATGGCATTCGGCCGTAATTTATCCAGAAAATTAAGAATATGAAATGACATTTTTGGTAGGGTAAATAATACAGACCTTCTCAAAAAATAACTTGAAAGGTGACATAAATAGTAGTTTTCTAAAAAGTCGGCACTTTTGCTTTTGAAAAATTGATGTCATGGCTTTTATTTTTCAAAAAAAAAAAGAGAGAGAATTATATACACATTTTCTATTTATTTTCCATGTTTTATTATTTTTAAAATTAAATATTTAAGGAATGTTATGTCAGCATTCATGTGTATTTATGTCATCTAAAATATCTATATAGGTCACCACATCACCTTTTCAAAAGGGTAAGTAAATTAAAGTGAAATAATCTATACACATATATCATGTTTGATACATTAAAACATACCAAAATAAAATTATGAGTCTATGTTTAGAAGTATAATTTGAAAACTAAACCGTCATTCCACCTTCAAAGGAGAATTTGATTTTACCTTTAAGGGAGTGAAATTGTGATTTTACTTCACTCTCGTTAATTCCACTAACTTAAATTATTTACTTAACTTTCAAATAAATTGGGACATGTAATAATTAAAAATATTTTTGACGATTAATACTATTTATGAATTTAATATCATTCAATTTCATTCCGTTTTACAAGTATTCTCAAATATAGGAAATTATTTATCATTTGGATTTTCATTTTATTCTATTTCAAACTATTTCTATCTAGGATACGTGACAATAATGAAATACAAAAGAAATTCAAAACAAATGTATAATAAATAAATATGGATGGTAATATCAAACAAGAATTATTATACTTATACTTCAGAGTGGATGATCAATTTGTGTCAGAGATTCATTACCGGACGGTTATAACCATTAATGTACGGCAAAATATGTTGAATCTTTCGACCTTTCACTTGTTCGTTTCCCATACTGTTTGACTTACTTCTTAATTGTTAAGTACGCTTCGGAGAGAAGTGGTTTTGAAGTTACCTTTGTCTCTCTTGACTCTTGGTGGGTTTTACTGGCGCAACTTCTATGGCAATGTAGTGGTGCAAGGACAACTATTTTTGGCAGAACTAAGGTGGACCTAGTTTAAGAAGCGCGTAGCAAGACGTAATTTGGAAATTGCAAGGACATTCGCCAGTAATTGATTGGCAATGATATACAGGAAGTTAAGACCCAATAAATATGAAAATTACATTTTAGAGGTTTTTTTTTTTTCTTTTTACAATTTGTGAGAACAGAGATTTAAACCCGATTCATTTAATTTGAAAACTAGTATTGATGTTACTAAACTATAATCTTGACTACATTTCTAAAATGCCATTTTAAGAATCCAATTGAACATATTATTTGAAAAATATAGCATTTGTATCAAGGGAAAGGTGTTGAATATTTTAGGTCTAGTTAATTGTCATATCCTTTATGTAATCTAGATTTATTTGAAACGTACCCTTGATTAATTATAGACGTAAAGTAGTAAAATGTACATATTGCATATTAAGTAAATACAACCCCTTTTGGATTCACATGACTTTTGTTAATAGGTATTTTAGTACATGAGCCCCCAGGTTTAAATTGATCGCCCTATGATCTAAGCCAAGCCCTCTTTAGGTACAACCTACTTTCATCTCCTATGGGAAAACCTTTTGCTCTTTCTTTGACACTCTTTTAATTAAGGTTTTATTTTCTGATCACCATACTAACTTAAGTATCGAAATAACCGTATCAAAACAAACTTCAATGCGCCATTAATAGTTTTCTATCTTGCAAGTAATTGTACAATGAAGTGAAAACGACACATCAACATTGACGCCATCCATTGGGAACATGTTCCATTCAAAACTGACAATTATCTCAAGTTTTGAATCTAATGAGTCTAAGTTCTAGGCATTGAGAAATTTTCAAGGCAATGAAGTCTAGGGAGGATCCTCAAGAGGTAGGTCCCTAAGCTCGGCTCAAGGATGCCTAGCTACTTACAAATAATGAAACTAAAACATTTAGATACCATGAAAATTCCATAGGTAAAGAAACTCAAGGAAAATCATGGGATCATGATCCTTAAGCCTAGTTATTGAATGCCAAAGTATAGCTTGGCAAATCTACAAGTTTATGTCTAAGATGAAAATTCAAAGCTAGTAAGCCTAGATATAATCAAGCGACTCGAGTAAATAAATAGAACATTGTGAGAAAGCGCCAAAAATTGTCTAGTGTGGCCACTTTAATACTTAAGTTAAAACCTGTGAGATGAAAGTGACTACCATGAGACAAAAACCTAAGAGCAAGTCTAAATGATCTTACCTATGACAATTGCCCTATTTATAGTAGTTGAAGTGGAGATATGTCCAAAAAATGGATATATTTGAATCTCACCCAAATAAGAAAGTGTATCAATCCTATTTTAGGCAAAATCCGATTAAGGATATAAAACAAGCAGGTTTCAAATGGGTCATAAGAATCCAGCACCCATCCCTCCACACTAATAAAATTCCTAAACACATTCCAAAACCTTATTAGGTTTTTATCTCTATAGCTAGATCCTTCCCCATAACCCTAATGGAGTACTTGCTTCTTATCTTGTTAGACCTGTTTATAATTTTTTTTTTTAACCAAATGACTATTTTTAACTTCATTAATCTTTACTGAGAAATTGATTTACATTATTTACAACATACGAATAACCTAATCAGAATAGGAGAATCCATTCATTGTAGCCTCTTCATCTTATGTATCTTGTAGCAACATCCCTTAAGCACCTAGTAGTATTATTATATAATAAGTTTAATGATTTATCTAGACTCCATCTTAATTTTTCTATATTGTTTTGTTTTTATGGATATGGTCAATATTTGCATCAAATTTGTTATCTATTTAACTATTTCTTTATAATATATAATAAATACACAATCAACTTCTCTTAGCAAAAAAAAAAAAAAGAAAGAAAGAAAGAAAAAAATGAATCATAGATACATACACATAAATATTAATAGAGCATAATAAACATGATTAAAGTTGTTGGCATCCTTATTTTTATCAATTTATTATTTAAGGTATTAGAAATGTTAGTTAATATGATATTATTAATTTATTATTTTCTATCAAGTACTGATTTCCCATTAAGTTTTTTTTTGTAAATCCCAAAACTCGTCTTAGAACCCTAATGGGTTTTTGGCCATATCCCAAAACCCTATTAGGTAGTATCCTATAAAATTTTTAACGGTTTGAACTAGTTGTATACCCTACAACAACTCGCCTCGTTACATCCGTAAACTTGAGAGTCTTAAAGGTAACTTGGCATACAATAGGTTAGCAATCCCACATAGTTCTAAGTATTCAATCTATGCCCTCTAATCCTTTGCATAAGCTTCTTAAGTAGTTCTTCGACCCTTAGAAGCCTCAAGCATAAATGCCATAGATGTGAACACTCTACGTACAGCTCCCAAGATAAGAGTAGCTCAGGCACAAAGGTGGAGGTTGTATTTAAGTTGATGATTACGGGAGAAAAGTTGGGTTTTGAGTTCATCAGTTCGGCCTTAAGTCAAGATAGGTCGGCCCATAGTCTAAGTAGGTAGGAATAGACCTTAGGAGCCAAGTTCCCAAAATATCCTATTAACACCCCTAAAATTACAAGTTCGCTCTAGAGGTCATGCTTAAATAGGCTCCCAACTTCTTTAAATCTGAAGAAAAAATGGTCTTTCTATAACCAAATGCTAATGTTGCAAATGGGAAGGGAAGGACACTACACGTGATAAAAGATTGCCCCCTTCTCTAATCAATAACAAGGAACTTTCCATGTGATAGTCTCAATAATTTAGACTTAAAAAGTTAGATCACCACTAAGATGAGATATCAAAAAATGGCCTCCCAAACTAAGAAAAACTTTAATTATACTAATATGCTATATGGATGAATTAGTAGTATATGAGTATCAATAAAATTTTAACATATGAAAACATAGACTTACTATCACTAATATGTTTAAATATCAATGGTATTTACCCATTCATCATAACACGTGGCATGTTAATAGTAATGAATCTTTTTTCCTTTAAACCGTATACTTATTAAACTAATAATAATATAAAAGTGCTTAAGGAATAAATTAATAATATGCCTTGCGTCGAATAAAGAAACAAGACATGTAATTAATATGAATAGAGGGTTAATGAAGGTAATGTCAATAAGTGGTGGTCTAGTAGATAACGAGATAACATTAACATAGGGTTTTATCTTGTCTAATCTATATAAATAAAATATGACTTATCTGACAATGGTTTAATGGATCAATAATCCTTAAATTTGAACAAACCATTAAAAAGATCCTCTTTGTCCTACCATCCATAAGATCATCAAAAGTACATGAGAAACATGGTTTACATGTCAAATCCTATAAGAAATTTTGGCCCATTGTTATATAGTCGGTTATACAAATTATTACATAAATCTTTTGCATCTAGAATATTCCAACAGATTTAAATGAAAACCTCCTTATCTTAATTTCATAAAACCGGGCGTATATTATTTGAGCCAGACTCATATAAAGGCAAGTACATAATAAGTCTTGGAAACCTATTGAACTTTGCAATTCCACATTATTGCTCTTACGCATATTCTTTGCAGATGACGTTATTTTAATATTAAAGTATGCCTTTCCTCTACACATATCATGTTGTAAACTCTCAACATCTTTGGGCATTGGTTGGGGGTAAATATGAATGCTCAAAGCCCTTTTCTTTTCTAAAGACATACAACCCCATGTTGTTGAAAGCATTTCATATGTCATGGGCTTGAAACCAGCTCAAAGTTTTGAAACTTACCTAGGTTCCTTTAAATAAAGGTGATTAGATTTTGAATTTTTTGGCAAAACCATAAAAAAAATAATAATAATAATCTAAGATGGAAAGAGAACATAACTTAATGCCAAGATTACTTCCCACACATTATATACAAGTGGTCAACTTACAAGACATAAATTTTTAGAATGGTATACAAGAGACTAATTAGAAAGAACAATTCAAATTAACTTGATACCAACATTACTTTACTTCCCATATATTATATGCACGTTGTTAACTTACAAGACATATTTTTAGAATGGCATGCCAGAGACTAGTTAGATAACACTAGATATCATAGCAACAAATGTATAGACATAAGTTTTAGGTGCTCTTGAAGTCTAAAACCTTGAAATAAGGAATTGGTGTTTGGAATGAAGTGAGCTTGGCAATTCCAACAAGGAAAGACAACATGGTATTTACCTTTTAGAAATAAACATGCCATCCACTAAAGGGGATCACAAACACTAAACTTTACTGTGACTTCCCCTACATGGAAAAGCTTAGTAAGAGGTCGTAATAAACTTCCAAGGATATTTCAAGTCCTATTGATTAATGGAGAAGAAATTTTGGTTTAACAAATGGTTGCCAAATATAACTATGAGATCACTAATTTTTAATCCAATCGAAAAATTCAAGGAAGCCTTATAGTGTAGAATATTCAAATAAGCTGATCTCACTAGAATGAGTCTATCATTGAATTTACCATTTTTATTGTACTATATAACAACTTTAGCCCTTGTTATTTATGGAAAAATGGGGCGAATAGTCTAATAGGAGGAAACGAGAAAAACCACTCTATGGTAAACTAAGAGATGAGTAAATTAAGGGGATCCAAATTTGAAATGGAAATTACATATTCCCCCTATCATCTCAAGATTCATGTAGGTAGAGATTAATCTTAAGCCTTAGGTTCCATGGACCTAAATCTTGCAAAAAAGAACACTATAAGAGGACACTAAAAAATTATCTAATGTAATCACTTTAATACTTAAGTTAGAATGTGAGAGATGAAAGTGACTACCACAAGGCAAGAACTTAAGATTAAGTTTAAATGATCTTACCTACAGAAGGAGACCCTATCTATAATAGTGGATATATCCAAAAAGTGAATATATCTTGATTTTGCCCAAATAGGAAATCATATCTTCCTATTTTAGCTGAAACTCGATATTCCTAGAGATGATGTAGCATAAAATAGGTCAGTAATCCCATATAGGTCAAAGTATTCCACCTATGCCTTCTTTGGTCCTTCATTTAAGCTTCTTAGATAGGTCTCTAGTCCTTAGGAGCCTGAAGCATAAATGCTAAGGATGGAAACAACCCATGCACAACTACTAGGTTAAGAGTGGCTTGGGCACTAAGGTGAAGATCGGATTCAAGTCGAAGATTATTAGAGATAGATCAAGTTTAAACTTCATTAGCTCAGCCTTAGGCCAAGATAAGTCAACTGATGGTCTAAGTAGAAATGTGCCTTAGGAGCCTAATTCCCAAAATAGTTTATTAGCACCCCTGAAATTACAAAATCTTCTCTAAAGGTCATGTTTAAATGGATTCTTAATTTCTTTAAATCTTGAAAAGAAAAAAATGATCTTTCTACAATTGGATGCCCATGCTGTACTAAGGAAGGAGAGGATACTACACATGATGAAAAGATCCCAAAACAAGGAACTTCCCATGTGATAGCCATAATAATTTAGACTTAATAAGTTGGATTAGCACTAAGATGAGACGTTAGAAAGATGGCATCTCTAAACTAAGAAAGACTTTAATAGTACTAATATACTATATAGATGGATTAATAGTGTACAAGTATTAATAAAATTCTAACGTGTGAAAACACAAGCCTCCTATCATTAATATGTATCTAAATATTATCAATATTTACCATTAATTACAATATATGGCGTGATAATATTAATGAATCTTTTTTCCTCTAAACCATATCCACTAAAGGACATAGTCTTGGCTATTTTTTCGTGGCAGTGCTGGATTAATAGGAACATAATATGGAAATCTTACGCTAGTAGAACAACTTCATTCTACAATCTCTTCTATGCATTGTCAAACTTTGGCACATGACTATTGGAGCAAAAAAGTCTTTTTGTTAAAAAAAAAAGATCTATTTTACAATATCTGAATCTTTTTCTTAGAATCTACCTCAAGAAAACTAATTGAAATTAAATACAGATACTTCTTATTATCCTACCTTAAAGCAAAGGACTTTAGGAGGTGTTATAAGAAATGATCAGGCGCAATGGGTTATTGGTACTACTAGGTTGCTTAGTAATATTGATATTCTCACAACTAAACTATGAGGCCTTTTCTAGGATTTGGACTTATGAGCCGAATATCTAAAAATAAAAAAATTGAAATCCAAATTGACTCAACTAGAATTGATTACGTTTTATCAAATCAAGATCCTTAGTTTTTTATTTTTCTAATGGTTCGTTTGCTTGCAAGGAAAGCCACTTACAATTCGAAAATGCAAAGTTATGTTTTGCTCCAAGAAAGGCAAAAAAAAAGTCGATTTCCGTGCAAATAAATGCTAGAAGCAAGATTATGATGGCACTCTTTTGTTTGATCCTCATTCTGCTATCTGTAATATTTAGGTGAAAGATGTATGGCCAAACTCTACTTTTAGAGGGTTTAAATCTCCTCTATTGTGTAATAGGGGCTATAGTTCCCCTCTTAACTTTGATCCAAGTTGAAGAAGCTATTATAGACTTATTCTTTACCGAACCAAAAAAAAAAAAACTAGAAATCGCAAACTTTTTATTTAGTTGAAACAAAAACATAATCACTTTAAAGTTTCTTATGTAACATCTACCCTCCAAAACGACATTGCAAAGTTATTTCCATGCAAATGATACAAAAGTGTATATTAATATCAAAAATACTAAATAAACCCCGCTTTATATACGCCAACGTAGAAAAATAGTAAGGAAATAAAGAATTTTAGTTATCGGGCACAAGTTGGGTAACCAAGTTGGATTGAAGTAAAGTCATATGCATCAAAAACATTTTTCTTATCATTTCTCCATTTACCAAAGAAACTCAGATATTTGTGTCTTTTATGGACAACTCTTCTTCTTTTTTTAAAAAAAAAAAAAAAAGAAAAAAAAAAAAACTTAGTCTCAATGGGTCATATTATTGAGAGTTGAATAAGAACTACTAAACTTCAAAAATCTTTTCATTCATTTTATCTTTGTCATACCTTAAAACCAAGGTGTAATAACCTAGCCACATTCTTGTGACAATTATAGTACACAAAAACTTAGAACAAACTAATAAAATCCACAAAATGTAATAAAACTCCAAATACTCTTCAAAAGAGCTATATCAAGAAATAATAAAAAGGTCATATTGAGTAAACCACAAACCAAAGTTAATAAAACAGACTAAACTTACTACAAACTACCCAACATAGTCTAAACAAACATATATAATGACCTTAAGTCCTCTAATTCATCATACTACTTGAAACCACTATCATCATCTCCATTTTCGTAGCCTAGTCGAATCCTAAATCATCATACATATCTTGAGCAACCATACCATTTGTACTTGAAAGACATAGACCCACAAAGGGTTAGTAAAAAAGACTAATATCATAGCCACCACACTCACATGCATATGTCACACAAAACACAGTACATAAATTCATAGCTCTAAGGTAACAATTAACCAATTATTTTCTCAATTAAGGTGTGGAAAACATCATTATCTTGGCATTTCAAGACTTAAAATAACTCAAACTCCTCATAATACAAATATAATACATGCATACATGTATATGTCTGCACCTCAAAAGTCGGAGTTCATTACTGGTATTAGCTATCAATTCGATTAGTCCACAACAATCATCCATGTTCTATTCCACCATTCAACCATGTTATCACTTCGTTCCAAAAGATCAACCCATATCACAACACATGGTTAGTTTATCAACAGATAGCATTTCAATGCTTAAACTACTACTACATCACTCTAACCTACTTTCCCCATAACATAATACAACTATTAGTCCATGACCTCCACTTTCGGTACTCCACTACTCCAGTCCTCTTAGCATAAAGCAAGTATAAACAACAATCAATTTTAAGGTTTGGATAAGTTTAGATCTATTTTAATAACCAATGATATGAGCATAAGCAACATATACAGTAACTCGTACCTAATATCCTCTTAAGCTTCCATGCAATTGTACAAAAACTACTCCTAGAATTTCAACTTATTATCAAAGCTAAAAGAGTTAAATCTAAGAATCCTATCAGGTTCTTCATTCTAGGATTAAATCCACTCCACAAATCACTGAATCCTCAAAGGAAACCGCCTCAAACATTATTACATCAAGTGGGATCTAACTTGCGACAAGTATGAAGAATTTCAGTTAACCTTTGTGGTTTTCGTTCAATTGAAATATATTTTGTCGATCATTTTTGTGAATTTCGATCGACTGGAATTCTTCCGACATGGGCTGGTGGAATGTGAATTTCCATTGATCGTAAAATTTTCAATTCCTTTCTCTTTGGAATTCGACTGTACCCCGGATAGATTGGACTCCAGTATCACCATGCTTTCAAAGACTTCAAATTTTGTAAATTCAACCCCATAACAATCAAAAAGTGAAAAACAAGCTCAACTAATATTTTTATTATCATTTAATGCAACAACAAAATCCAATCTATTTCTAGAATCTTCTAGAATTGTCCCTATAAAATAAAGCTCAATTGGTTTGGATAGTTAGGAATATATTTTAGCCACTGGATTAGATAGGTCATGACCGTCTATTGTTAAAGACATCTTGCACATAAAAGGATTCCCTCCTTATTTGGAAATCATCCCATACACTCAATAGAATTCACATCCTACGGAGCTTTCATCTAATTTTCTCTCTATTGCATAAGTTTTCAAGTATTTTGAAGGAAGACTAGCTTAACCCCTCGATGGTGATCAAGGAGTCTTAACTTCTGCATGCTGGTATTTAGAACATTCCCCACGTGACACACATGCATCTCGAGTGCGTCCTCCCTTGTGTGACATTGTTTAGAGTAAGCCAAAGAGATCGTGGTGTTTTATGTACAAATCAATTCTCGAACAATAATACCCACATATCATCACATAATCTTGCTAAAATAAATTATCCAATCCACTTGCTACAATAATTTCTTTATCCTTTTAATAAAATCGACACTAAAAATAACAGACATATCATCACATAATCTTACTGAAATAAATTCTCCATTCTACTTGTTGCAATTACTTCTTTATCTTTTTAATTTATTCAATAATATTTTATATTAATCATGTAAAGGCAACCAAATGGAGAGAGAGAGAGAGAATATATATATATAACATTACATAAATTATTGTATATATTTTGACAAATTTTTATTTAACATTTTACCATACACGCATAGTAGAATATAATAGAGCACACAATTATGGTAATTATATACATGTATAAATATAATACTTATGCTCTTCTTTTGTTAGCATAATATCTATTATATACATACACATAAACATTCACACAATACTATAGATTATATAGCATTGTGTATAAATTGTTATATAATTTTTTATATTTTTTAATATTACATATTATGCAATTCTAAAAATAGCCATCCATAGTCAAACCTAAACTAAAAAATTGACTCGAGAATAAAAAAGAATTAAGGAGCGAAAAAGCCAATTGAGATCTAACTAGGATTGAATTAAAGTCAATAAAAATATTATTATATTTACATATAATTCATGAAAGCTCTTGAGAATTGAAAGTTGACAACTTTTTAAAATTTATTTTTACTTTTTTTTTTTACTAAATTAATGTATTCGAAAAAATACAAAAAAAAATAATATATCCTAACTCAAAAAAAAATAATGTAATATTTCTTATAAGAATCAAATTGGACCTATCAAGTTAACTAGTTAAACCAAGATCACTGTTAATAAAAGTTAAACGAATAACTCGAACTAATTTTATAGAATAATCAGAGCAAACTGAATTAGACTAAGAGAGTTTACTTGAGTCTCACAACATTGAGATATATACATATAATGTCATAACAATAATATACATATAATATTGGACACAATATATACATAACCTAAATAGTACGTATTGTGTTGGGAAATATATTTGTCTAATTAACTTAATGTTTTAAGTATTTTTTAAGTTTAAAATAAAGCCATATACACTTATACAATAAAAAGGGAATGAAATCACAATTTTTTAAATTCGGATCCTATAAAGTTTTTCCTAAAGTTACTACTCAATAGTGGTTGTCGTCTAGATATTAAAAAAAAAAAATGACATCACAATAATATTGCATGATAATTTAAATATCAAAATAACCATTATTAATTTTGCAACTTCATAAAACTTTAGGAAAAAATAACTATAGAGAATCTATTTCCTAATTTTTCTCCTTCAAAGTCCAAGAATAACCACTCAAGCTAGAATGGCTAATTCTTAGCTTTTAAAATTGCTTCCAAATATAGAGAATGGAATGAAACATGGAATCATGAATCTATTCTGCATACTAAATGCACCATTAGTTCATTCTATTAACTCATTTAAAAAACATTCATGGGAATAGCATATTGACAAATGATCGGTCTTGCATGCATCAACACCTAATAGATCGCAAAGTTCATGCGAAAATTCCCTAACTTAGCATGTTCTCATCTGCCAAAACCTTTATAACCTAGTGGTATAAGACATCAATCCTCCTCTCAACAAATGCAATATATAGTATTTGGGGGGAAAAAAAATGGAAGGGGAAAAGAAAAAGCCTGTCCTCATCCAGGTTGAAGAGGAACTATATTCAATATTGGCACAAAAAAAGCAGCATAATCACATGAGCATAAAACAGCTAGTTTAAGGTTACTATAAAAATGAACATATCCAAGATTTAACAAGGTGGCACATACAGCAGAAATCTAACAAAAGATGGAATTTCTAATTTCATCAGAAAGACTATAACAATTACCACATTCTAGGGAGGAGAAACACCTGATGTCTTGTTTACTATTAACAAAAGAATAAAACAAAACAAAAAGCAAGAACAAGCAAAGATGCTGCCTTCCACAGCCTGCTGCTGCAAAATCTCCCTAATATCTGCTTCAGAGACAAAGTTTATCAGACAAAAACAAAAGAAACACAAAGTATATCCGAACAGGTTGTGTTTACCTTAGATGCCCACAAGCTGGTGCTCATATGGATTCTTTAACCTTAGCTAGGTTGCTCAGGACTTCTTTGAGTGGTTCAGCAAGCTGGCTCTTTTTAGGCTGAAATTATTACAAGGGGAAAAATTCACGTTTAGGAAACATGATTCAAGAAAAAAGTGATGGCAATAGCAGGAGCGACAATAATGCAAAGGGAACGAGAAATCACTTCAGTCATCCAATTCATAAAAATTGACAACAAGCTACAAGTCTTCCAGCTTTCCTTTATAACTTGCAAATCCCTGTAGAACAAACTAACAGAACGACTTTGGCCAAATAATAATAAAAAAAAAAAAAAAACTAACAGAACGACTGATATTTCACATTTCTAGGCATTGAAAAAATTGCCACTACAACCAATTCTTTAATACAACCATATATTACAATGATGTCCCTATTAGACACTTTTTCTCTTACAAGATATCAGATACAGCTACTGTTTCACCCAATCAGCCCTTTCAAATTAAATTTACAGCACTTTGTTCTGGTACATTCTTTTTAAACTCTGGTCAACCTCATTCAAAAAGAAGCTAGTAAGCACAGGGGGTTATATGACAAGGTAAATCTAAAAGCAAGATCAATTGGTCATGCATTAGCAATACCTTCAAGGATGGCACCAAAGCAAAAACTTCATCAGTTGTTTCTGGACATGTGTTAGCAATTACACAGATCTACAGAGGAAAGAATGATATTAATAGGATGTCTTCAGTCCACGTATAAAGAAAATCTAGGATTTCCAAGATCAATACCTCACTATCTGCAACTCCATGAGTTGACAGAGCTCTGCAGATTTGGTCAAGGAAAAACAGAAAAAGGACCACATTGCGACGTATTTTTTCAGCAGTGAAGTTCAAGCAGAACTTAAGCATGCAACTACAAAGGATACTCAAGAACTTGTCTTGCTTTTTGAGGATCTGAATAGCAATTGCCAATTTTTGCAAACTGCAATCCCCGGTCAAATGGACTGGAAAATAAGTAATAAATAAATTGGGAGAGCTAGTAAAGGCACTTGGATTTGGTCTCCAAAACAAAAGCTGCACTGATTCAGTAGCAAACATTTGTTGGGGATAGTCCCCCCCCCACCACCCCCACAAAAAAAAAAAAAAAAGATAAATAAATAAAGAAGAAGAAAAAACAGTACATTGGAATTTTGATAGTTGGATCTTCAGATAATACGACCATTTGCTCTTGGATTCCTTGTAAAATCTGTGCAGCCTCACAGTCCATGATACATTTGGCATGTGTTGGAAGCTCTGCATAATTTCATATGTATTGATACACTGCTCCATAGTATTGACCTTTAATGTGATTGACTAGCGGAAAAGGTGTCTAAAAATAAGTAAAATAATACATTAAAATGTTATGTTAATTATGCATATTTTTGTATGTCATCTATGCGTGTGTATTTATGTGTGCGCGCGCATGTGTATAAAGTGCTCCTTCATGAGACAATGAAAAGTACTTGGAATGAGTTTCTCTCTCTTTATCTTCAGTAGCTTAAGTCAACCCAAAAAAAGAAAAAAAACAAAAAAGGGGAAAGAAAACAAATCCAAGTCTTATTTCATCTTATTTTCTCAAACCAAGACTGAGATTTTCTTTTTCTATACTTTTTTGAAATGATTAGTTCATTTCTTCACCAATAATTGAGTTTCCTTGCACCATGTGGAGATTCCAGGTTCATAGATTATTTATAAATTAAAAAAAGAAAAAGAAAAAATAGAAAGAGTTCACATAAAAACAACCAGAAGAAGAAGCTGCACCATGAAAGTGCAAAAAGTGAAGTTCGTGAGTGAAACCAACACTGGAAGTAATAATAGCAACAACTGATTGAGCTTTCTCTCTCACCCCACATGAAAATGGAGGTTGTTACTTCAGAGTCTCAACAACACCACCATCAAATCCCTGTTTCCTACTCTGTTCCAACAAGCTATTTCCTCTCCAACAGCTCTCAACACTTCTGGAATGTGTTTTGGAGTAGGAGAAAATGGTGTGTTTGTCTCTGCAACTTTTGCCATGCCATTAAAGTCTGATGAGTCTCTTTGTATCATGGAAGCCCTCTCTAACTTTACTGAGGGTATGGTGAAAAGTTCAACACCAAAATTTGAGGACTTTCTTGGTGGTGCATCAGTGGTGGGTGGTACACATTATGGAGGACACGAAAGATACGTAACGCCATTTAGTCTATGCAATATGTATTACCATCAAATCAGGAATCAACAAGCATCTCTTGACCACTTCCAGTTAGAGCACACCACAATCTTTACTCAAACATGACTTCTAGTCATGGTCTTTATGATCCTTCTCTAGAAGAAGAAGAACAGAGAAAGCAAACCCAACTTGAAATCAGCCATGACCACCATATCCCCCAGTCAGATAATGGTATTCCTCATTTTAAAACATGGGTTGGCAGTAATCAAATGAATAGCCCTATGGTCGAGACTAACAGCTGTAATTAAAACCATTCTTCTTTAGCAGAAAGCTTACAACAACTAGCTTGGCTCCTGGATTTAATAGCTCTGTAATCAAATATGTAGTGCTGTTTCAACTAGCTCATATGCACCATTAAAAGCATCACTACAGATAGTTAAAAACTCTTGTTTCTTTGAATGATTCTAATTATTTTGGTTGTAGTGGGTATAAGATATGAGCTGTATCGGAGTACCACAACATAGAAACTATTCATGAGTCAACAAAAAGAATCTGCCATTCTTCCCAAAGAAAAAGAATTTTTTCTATAGAATGCAATGGTAACTAGGATGCATACAGCCAATCTCATCTAGTGAGGATAAGGCTGGAGTGTTACTGTTGTTTGATAGATAAGATGAGAACCAACTAGTGAGAATAAAAGCTTACTCTCTTCACATTTTCAACTGAATATTTGAACCACTAATTATGTGGCAAACCCATACCTTGCTCAACTCTAAGCTCTAGAGGAGGTGCTTCCTTAGGAGCAGAAGTTTTTCCAGCTTTATCTCCTTTAGCTCCTTTAGCCAAATTTCCTAAATTACCATATAATACAAAAAAGAGGTAAAGAAAATAGTGGTGAAGAAATGCATCTGAAACCCTTCAGGATAAAAGAATTCTACAGAAGAGAGGACTTGGAGAACAAGAAATAGCATGGAGATATATCTTTACCAAATATGCTATCAGCCTTCCCCAAAACCTGTGCCGGGAAGCTAGATTTTGGATCAACCTGGCCTATAATGAGAATTGAAAAAAAAAAGCATAACTTAGATGACATTGTGGAGCAATGGTGGAATCATTTACAGCAAAAGACATCAACTTTTTTCCAAATATAATCTATACAAATCCCTTCATAAGACAGAAGGGAGGAAATTAAAAATAATAATAATTAAAAAAAAAAAAGAAAGTAACAAAAGCTTGCAGTGACAACCTTCGGGGTCGAATTGAACCTTCCTCCCTCTCTTTTTCCCAGAACTCGCATCCTTTCCTTTTGAGACTGGTTTATAAAAAAGTCCAAGGAAACAGCGTTTGTCAAATCATACGACAATGATGTTTCCCAATGTTATATATGGTTGAAAATATTGAGTTTGTATACTGTTATCCTCATAGGATCAAGAAATCTCTATACAGTTCTTTTTTCTGTCTTTTGCCCAGAAATCAAAATCTCTGCAGAATTTCTACCTCCAAGTCAATGCACGACCACTTTTTATAACCAGGAAGCATGTTGCAGCATAAAGGACAGAAACATCAGGAACGAGATAATTCTGAAAAAAACACAGCAATGTCTATTTGCACGGCTAAGTAATAACCATCTTTGATGTTAAGAATTTGATTTCCAAAGAAATTTCAGCACTCGGTACAGACACAGGAAACTAGTTTCATGTCACTAAAGAAAAACTGGCTTATGCAAAACAAGCTAATATGAACCATAACTCCGACCGATACCAGACTTTTTCAAGTCAACTGCATCAGCATAAATTAACATAAAAACCATGGAAACCACTGTATTTTTGTTTCACCCAGAAATCATTTGACCAAGTATCACAATAATACGATAAAAATCATATGTTCCACATATTTACAACCTTGAAAACGTACGGAAACCTACACAAATGGTAAAATATATGATCAGAACACAAATTCAAACAGAAATTTCAAGCATCTCTACGATCAAACAACTGACTAAACAAAATATGAAAAATAAAAAACGTTGGGAAAAAGAGACTAAACCCTCAAAAAAAAAAATCCAAAGTAAAAACTAAAAAACAAACAAACCAGGATCTTTTGAAGTGGATTTAAGGGAAGACTTGACTCCTTTGGTAGGTGCTGAAAACCCTTTTCCTCCTTTCTCTGACATTATTCTTCCTGAAACTAAATTCAACAAAATAAAAAGAGAAAGTAACAAATTGAGCTACCCATACAAAATAAAACTAGAAAAGGAATGGGCTTTCGAAGCAACATTACACAAACAAACGTACCCAGTTAGTAATCAAGCGGGAATTCAAGGGAAGCAAGGTCTTTGCCTCGTTTAAATCCTTAAACCCTTTTTTTTCCACAAGAAGAAACAAGGTTTCTCTTAAGTGCTGATTGTATCGTAATTATATTTCTTTTACTTAGTTTTTTTAATTTTCCTTTAAAGCCAGCGCAGTATGCTTTGGTTCCAGGCCAAATTCTTAACAAATTGCAAAGTACCCCACAACTTTCTTTAATTGTTCTTTTTTAGGATAATGATCCAAAGTGTTAGCACTTTCACTTTTCAGTAATTTAATATCTAAATCTTTATTTTTTACATTTTAGTATATGATGCACTTATTAATTTGTTAAAAGTTGAAATTTGATTTCTTAATTAATATATTATTAAAAAAAGTTATTCATATCTAGTAATTCCAATGTACATAACCTTTGCATGTGATAAATGATTTTAGTAAACCTTATAGTGTTGGAAAGCCTTTGAGAATCTACTTTTGCTGAAAATAAAATTTATTGTATGTTTTTTATACATGAATTAATTAAAATTTTAAAATTATCATAACTTGTAAACCAAGTGCCATCTATCCTTATAATATAAATACATTTATTGAATAATACACTTGTGTATTATAATATTATATTATATTTCTAATGGTGTTTGAATACTAAGTTTATAACTTTGCAAAGTCATGATTACATAGTGGAATATTATCCATCTCTTAAGTATACTTGATTTAAATCTTTTATATTTTTTATATTTTAGAAATAATACACTATTACAAGGAATAAAAGAGAATAGTTAAAGGAAATTTATGTAATTTCTCTAAGCTTTTCTTATATTAATATTTTTATTTTTCATAATCCTTCTATTTTTTTTTTATCTCTCTTTTATTTTTCGCAATAGTCCACATGCATCGCTTTCTAAATTTTGTAATTTTTCATGCATTATAATTGATCTTACCTTTATAAATTTATTTAGTTTTATTTTAAGCAACCTTTATATTTTGTAAACATGTTCTTTATTTTATAGTTTTACTAAAAATTTTGTAATTTTTTTCATTATATGCGAATTCCTATATCTTTTAACATGATCATAAAATTATAGTACTATAATGATTGCAAATTTCTTAAAATTTTTTTATGATTATAATCTTCAAATATTATTGATTTTCAAAAATAAAAATAAAAATTAAAAGAGTCGAATAAATCTGCCTAAGAGAAAGCATAAATTTTAAATGTATAATTTTAAATTAAAATAATAACTTTAAATAGCTTGTAATACTAACTTACAAATAATTATAAGTTTACTATTATATAATGTCCAATTTACAAATTATGAATCAGAAAATTTAAGAAACAAGTACTAGAATAGTACAAGACACATAAGAAAATGTTATATTATGGGGAGATGTATTATTTGATAAGTTTGAAAATCTGTGTTTCAATGCCAAATGATAAGCAATTTGTAGGTTATGACTATCACACCTTGAATAAATGAAGTCGTAACAGCCTCGTTATGTAAACTATTATAAAGTAGAAGTTAGCCTTACAACTACTACTGTAGACCTAATTTACATTAAACATACTCAACTCAATCAATTTGAAGCATTGAATTCTATACTTATTATTAGTAAAACTAATGTTAGACATTTTCAAGATACTTGCTTAAGAACACTAATAGTTTACAAATTAATAAAATAGTTATATTTCCATACATCTAAAGTTTCTAACGTTCTTGAAGTGTTTACAAAAACTACAGGTTTTGTCATTTACATACAATAAGTTGGAAATCAGTAGCATTTTTAGAGTATCATATACTAGTTAGTTTCTATAAAAGGCTAAAGATAGCTGAGTAAAAGTCTGGTTCTTATAGGTCTTTAACTGTCCTCACCCTTCAGTCAAAGTACACTATCTTGAGGGTAGTTATAGTATGGCCTCCTTAATCATTAGTTAACCCGTACTAAGGCTTATAAGGATGTAAGCATGACTAACTCGGTAAGTAAGATGGAGACAAAAGAGTACATCGAGGATTTTCGATCAACTTATTTTAATGAAATACAATGTAAACAAGTAAATACCATCACATGACATTATTTGATCTGTCGTAAAATTAGAGAAACCGCGCTTGCTTTAATCTTGGTTAAGGAGTTTGACGTCGTGCACTCGCTAATCGAAATCAAACTAAGGTTTATGTAATGGAGTATAACCTTGTCCATGACTACCTTCAAACAACAACCTCCAACCTTGCCGCGACCTCCTATCCTGTTAGTTAATTCAACTAAGGTGGAAAAAAAACCATTTCAACTATCCTTTATTGAACAGGGTATAAGCCTCGCAATCAAGTGTTTAGGGTTTAATACATAAAATTTAGAACAATCAAATAAGTTGTTTGATCAAGCCCAATTTTTACAATGAAGCTATCATGGCCTCCTTCATTATTAGTCAACCTATAGTAAGGCCTATAGGGATGTAAGCACAACTAACTCAATAAGTAGGACGAAGATAAAAGAGCACATCAAGCATAAACATGGTTTTCAATCAACTTATTTTAACAAGATGAAATGCAAACAAGCAAGTATCATCATACAATGTTATCTAATCCATTGTGAAATTAAAGAAATTGTGCCCTATGTAATCCTAGTTAAGGAGTTTAACGTCATGCACTGATGAATCAAAACCAAACCATGGCTTGTGTAATAAAGTCCACCTTACATCCGTGACTCCCTTCAAACAATAGCTCTCAACTTTATCGTAACCTCATATCTTGTCACTTAGTTTAACTAAGGTGAAAAAAGAACTATTTTAGCTATCCTTATTAAAAGGGTGTAAGCCCTGCAATCAGGTGTTGGAGGTTTAGTATGTAAAATTTAGAGTAGTTAAGTAAGTTATTCAATAAAGTCCAAATTTTACGATGAAACTAAAAATATTAGTAAAATCGATCTCGTGAGTTTAGATTTAGGAAAATAAATAATAAGATAATTAAATATTATAATATGAAGTTATATGTATATTATTCAATATTTATCGAAAACATGTAAAACGAGCTCCAATAATCAACTAATTAATAGAGATAAATTATATGCATACTAAAATCATAAAATAACTTAGATAATATTTATAAGTATTTATTAGTACTATATATATATATTTACATGTAGGTAAAAATGCTTGAAATTACTTAAAAAACCTAAAATATTCTAAAATAATACTAAGTAGTTAAGGAAAAATCAAAGAAAAATGTGAAAAAACATGGAATTGTTTGGATTGTGATCATGGCATGCTAAGATTAAGAAGGAAAAATCAACCAACAGGAATAACCCAACTAGAAAGCAAAAAGGAAGAAGATAATGGACATTTGGCACTTAAGAAATTAAAGAAAATATTCAAACAACCCTATAAATTAGAAGACATTTGAAATTCATTTTGTTTAATTGGGAATTTAGGGAAAATAGAGAGAAGTTGAGAAAAGAGGAAAGAACATTTTTAACAAAAATAAACAAAATATAATGCAATTAAAACATTTGGAGATAACCTACAGTTAACCAGCACCTGGGAAGAAACTAAACTTACCACCACATAATGGACCCCATGCCTGGTGTATCGATAATCCTAAGATAACCAAAGGTGGCTATAAGTCAATGATGCGGGTGAGTCCAATTTTCATTTTGATTTTTTTTTTAATTTATAAAAAATATCAAATATATATGGAATGTCCTGCCACAAATTAGTTATGTTGTAATAATCTATCATGTAAAACAATCTATAACTGAAGCTAACCACTTTAACAAGTAGAGATAGAATGTCATACACAAAGCATTACAAGCCTAACTACTTTGAAGCACACTAGTCAGCAAAAGCATAACAAATATAACTTGAAAATAGCTTAATACCTTATATGTAGATAAAGAGTAAGTACTAAAAGCTTGTAAGTACAAAAGCTGCATGGGTTCGGATCGAACCCCTACAACTACAAAATTTAACTTTGTAGTCCAAAACTACTTTTATGTTTATATCACAAGGCCTAAAGCTCTCCTCAAATCCTAATCCATCTTTTCCTAGTCATCTTCACTTATACAAAGATCTGTAAAGAGGTAAGCAAACCATAGCTCGATAAAGGATAGGGAACCGGTGCTATACGTAGCACATCAAGCAAATTTTTCAAACAATTATTAAGTGTAATGTAGCAAATCAAATGTCACTCGCACAACGTTGTTCAATCTATCATGAAACTAGAGAAATTACACCTATCCTAGTCTGGGTTAAGGAGTTTTGGGAATCAAATCACAAATGATACTAAACCTATGAATGTGCAATGGAGACACTTTGACTCCTCCTAAAAACCTATCGAGTTAGTTCCTAACCTTCGTTACGACCTCTTCCTTTACTAGTTAGTTCGTCGAGTATAAGGAAAGTACTTTCTTTTCCTCCTTAAGAGGTTAGTATATGATGTCATAATTCTAAATGTGATCCCTTAGTGGGTTAAGATGCATGTTTAGTTCAAGGGTTTAGGTTGACTGTCATTATGCCATTAAAGTTGGTGGTCAGATAATTTAGCATACACTTAGCAAAATAATAAAGTATTCCAACAGCAAAATATACAAAATAGCAATTTCCAAGCACATGCATGGCACACATACATCCAAAACTACTTACAAATACAACCAAGTACAATGGCTTACAATCCCCTAGTACTCAAATCATACCCATGCTTATGGTAAAGCATAAACCTACTTACTTGGTAACTCACAACTCAAACATCAATATTCTTCTAAAGCTTTCATTTGTATCAAAATCCTATATAACATAACAAAAATTACCTATTATACTTTTATTCTAGCTATCTTAATTAATCTATTTTAACTAATTGATTTATTTTTATCCTATAGTTATATTGCTGTAGTTATTCATTATAATTTATTGAATCCTATAGTCGTTCCATGCTTCTAAAATATAAATGTATATATATACATATATATTTTATATATTTGCAAAAAGGAATTTAAGCTATCATCTATTTTTATAAAGTTTACAAAAATAAAGTTATTGTAGAATAACGCATACAACCATCTTTGTATGAATGATTGAAAACTTGATAGACTATTATATAGTTTGTATATATGGTTATATATATAGAGGACACTAGCTAATATGTATGTCTATATAGGTCTATCACTCTTACCATTTAATATAATTGTACTCCCATTCGTATTACCCCTATAAGCCGTTTACACTACTTATCTCCATAATTTCCTTATAAATATCAAAGTCCCACAACTTTCAGTTTAGTGTCCCTTCAACCATGTTGAAATAATGAGAATTTGTTGTTGTTTTTTTTCCAAGGATTTCTATCTGTATCAAAGTCCTCTTCTTTCCCTAAAATAATAAATACTGTAGTCATCATGTCCAGGTTTAAAGCATTCCCATTATAACATAAGAAATATCACATACTAAATCCCATGCATTAATTTACCTCCCTAATATTATTGCAGTTCTTTCTCTTCCCATATTAGACAACAATAATATACTGGACTCTTCAACTTATTGTAGGAAAATCCACCATTGTAACTTGGGAAGTATATATATATGAACAAAATAAACCAATTTTATCCTTGTAAAAAAAACTTTACTTATTACTTTTTTTTTTCTCAAATAAAAAAATTGTCCTTTTATCCTTAAAGAAGAATAAAGACATCCCGATAGGCGATAATTATATCTTCATACTCAATTTTGTACCATTATGTTAGTATAATAGCTACTTGGACACATATTCATGAATTTCTCTAAAACAATTATTCTCAAAAATCCATATAATGTTGTTTAATAGATGAAAAATATAATAGACAACAAATATTTTATTTTACTTAAATCCTTTTATAGGCACAACATAGATATTACTAGAAGTTTATATTGAATTGTTTAACCTCAAATAACATTATTTGAATAATGAATTATTTAATTCAAATTTGTAATAACAAGGCAAATTGTTAAAGGTATACTAGATGTGATGCGAACCATGACCAAGAACAAATAAAGCCGGTCGCATTAATGGATTCAAGTTTACCGAAAGCTTGAAAGAGTGATGAGGAAACACATGAGAGAACATAAAAAGAAGTGAAAATAAGTAAACCCACGAATAGCTTTAAAAGATGTGGCGCACCAATAGAATTTCAGAGAACTAACGGCATAACTCGATATGACACATGAGTTAGTCCAATGAAGTTACTCACCACCTAGCCTTACTTAAGGGTTAAGATAAGAGTAAAATGAGAATAAACAAAACAATGTTTACGCAAAAAAGAATATTCGGTGTATTAATGTTAAGCTTCTTCCGACTATAAGTATAAGAGGTATTTATATTCGAAAATTTAGGGCAACTTACTTAAAAGGGAAAAAATAAAAAGGGTATTACCTCGAAAAAGTAATGTACAAAAATATAAAAGGGTAAAAATGAATATTCAAGAAAAATAATTATTAGTGTAGCAGATTTTTCACATGGTCCTATATATGTGGCAAAGATGCATTAATGATACCGTTGGAGGATGCAAATAAAAGAGTAGCAGCAAATCAGTTGTTTGAGTCGAGGTGTTTGGGGATTAGTTCGAGGTAGTTCTCTCGACCTCCTGGCAAGAGAGATGCCAAGAAATTGGTCAGCTTAGACATGGTTGAGGAGACGTGCGAGGGTTGGCCACTTTCTCAACATTCCACAAATTAGCACATAACTTCCGAAAGATGAGTAGTTATATAACTCGGCATGTAGTTTTTGATCGTCAACAATGAGAAACTCAGCCTTAGCATGAGTCGGCTAGAGCAGGAGGATTCGTTTAGCCAGTCCCTCTAGTCTTTGGGCTCGACTACGGGTTAAAGGCCTGATAGCCCGATTCCTATTAAAATGTGCTAATAATGTCCTTTAAATAAGTTTACTGTATGGAAGTAAGAGGAAAAAAAATATATTGACTTCATCATTTGAGGAAAATTTTTAGATTTAGTTGTGAAAAATGTGCTTATCGAATCCGATGTCATTGGGCCAACAGCAAGTGGGTGGGTAGGTGGTTGGTTTCAAGTGGATCGACAAAATAACGAACGTCCAAGTAATAGGTGAACTGGGAATAACTAGATCCCTCAAGCTATTATATAATCTTCTTTTCTTCTTCTTCTTTTTTTCGTTATACTACTTCTGTTGCACCATTTTTGCTATGTAAATTTTTTTTTTCTTTGGTGAACTTTATTTGTGTAAACTATACCTTAGTAGCATTGTTGGAATTTTATAGAATGTAAAATTGGTGGAAAAAGATGTTGTTTTGATCCATGTGTCCATGAAGAATTTACATAGTGTTAACTATGTTTGGGTGTTTAATTTAGAGCCTCAAATTGTCCACACATGTACTCCAGTTGCTATCATGCAAGATCCTCCCGATAAAAGTCAAAATCAACTTTAATTTTATAATTTCTTATTAGTTATTTGTGGTAACTTATCCATAATTGGGGGTTTATGTTGATATATATATAATTGTATCGTATATACAAGGCTTACACATTATTTAACTTATAAGCTACTTAATGCATTCCTAAATTTCATTATATTGCAAAATTCAATCTTGAGTTTGAAAAAAAAACAACTATTGCTTAATTCTTATTTACGTTAGAAATTTTGAAGATGTCCATTGTCAGAGCAATAATTTGACACACCCATTCCTCAAATTCTTTTTTTTTTTTCTTTTTAGTCTTTAAGACAACTCCGTGTCATCAGAGCCCACATTTAAGATAATCCATTATTTTATGCTAATGTCAAGCATAGCAAAATGCTAAGGCTTACATGGAAAATTATGAAATTTAATATTCTGAGGTATTTATATATGTAGATTTAGAGAAAAAAATATCAAATTGATAAAATTAGGTTCTAGCATATTCATAGCTTAAGAAATCTATAAACCAGAGCTACTTTTTTATTTAGATTTAAATTACCTTAATGATGTAGTTTTGATTTCAAAATTTTTATATAGACTATTTAAAGTGTTTATGACAATGCTATGAAAAGTTTTTCTGTAAATTTTTTTTTTAATTTTACTTAATTTTTAGGCCCTAAAATCAAGTATAAAAGACAATTTATGAGCTTAATTTAGTGATTTAATGTTAATTTGATATAAATACTGATTTAACATATAGTTATGTATCTTAGGATGTTATTTGTTGATATAAGATGATATTTGTGATGTGTGAGGTGTTTGATGTAAGTATTATGTATATTATGTAGTAAATATGTGTAAATGAATAATAGATAAAAGGATATATTTAAGTTAATTTTGTGATTTAGAGTTAGTTAGGTATAAATTTCAATTTAGGGTATAATTAGATATTTTGATATGTTATTTAGTGAAGAAGGAGGATATCTATAGTATTAGAAATCTTAGATAAGTGATTTAAATGTAGATTATGTAATAATACATAATATGTATATATAAGAAATTAATTGAATATAAAACGTTAGGTGAAAATTGATAATATTGTAATAATAATAATAATATAAAATAAATCTGATATGGAATAAGTATTTAGGTAATTATATAAAAAATGTAAATTATTCTCACATCGGAAGCAAATCTAATAGTTAAATTAAGAATATAATGTATCTTACCGACCAAAATATTAGTTAAGAGTTAAAACGAAGATTTAAAATACTCAAGTATGGTTAGATGAATTTCACATATTGATTCAGGAGGAATTCCTAGGGTTTGCAAATAAAAATGGTAGCTAGAAGCTAAAATAAAACTTAATTCAAAAACTGATTCAGAAGTTGAATAAAAAACTAATTTAGAATTAACTTGATTATAGGTAATATAAAACTTGAATAATTAAGTAAAATTATAATTTTAAACTAAAACTAATGATTTAAAGCTTACATATACATACATATGTATAAGTGGTTATGTTAAAATGTAGACAATTTCCATATTAGAAACTAATTCAAAAGTAAAATTAGAATTAGGGCTAATAGAAGTATATTAGAGAGTTGGTCAAAATATGAACCTAAAAGTTATATTTACCTGGATAAATTATGAGAAAAGGGCTAGAAGACATTTATGAGAATCATAAATAAAAGGCAACTAAAAGATAAACTAAAATCTGATTCAAAGGCCGAATTAGAATCGGCAAAAGAAGTAAATTTAGAACCTGACTAAACAAGAGAAGTAATCCCAAGAGGCATAGACTAGAATAATAAAACCTTAAATTAAAGATAATAATTTAAATTACAAAACAAAATCTATCTATGATAATTATATAGAAACTAAAACAACATTTGTATTATAGGAATTATTAGCAACAACCTATTACGAGTCGTACCTTAAGTAAACAAGTGAGAAGTCTATGTAAGTTTGAGATCAGTACGTTGCTATATTTCGAAGTATTTTTTTATAGTATTGGAGGCTTGAGATTATGTTTTGTTGTGTTTGTTACATAGCTTCCTTGTGCACATGCTTGTGTGTGTGTATTTCTAGGTTTGATTGTATGATTCTAGTTTGATGCTTTGGACTGTAATTATTTGTTTTTCATGATATAATTGAACATCTTAAACTAGACCTAATTAAATATATGACTTGTAAATCTAAATTAAACATGCATTACAACCCATTAGGAGAAGTGTTTAAGGTTCTCTAGCCAAATACCAATCTCTTTGAAAAGGATAGCGCTAAATAACATAATGGTCTCTTTTTTATCCTTAATCAAACTAAGTGATAAGAGAGAAGGTAGCCACAAGGGTGAAAGCAATGGTTCAAAAGTAATCATGAGAGAAACACTGTCTCCATAGCACAAGCTTAAGTTTAGTCATAAGTTGTTGATATGTGCATTAAACTCCTCGATTAGGATTAAAATGGGTGTAATTTTTCTAATCCCTTGATGGATTGGAAAACGCCATGCTTTGTTGCATTGTGTTAAAAAAACTAGTTGATAACCTTGTTTGTGCTCAATATGTAGTTTTAAGTCTATCATAACTTACTAAGCGGTTCATTACTTACATCCCTATAGATTTTGTTGCAAGTGCTAGTTAGGAAGTAACTTTATAATTACCCTGAAATTAGTAATTGCTGGATATTGGAGAGTGAGGAAATAAAACTAATTATTAGTTACTTTTTTAAGGTTTTAATCCTTATTTTTTAATCTTCTATTATTAACATATGTATTACTTAAGCAAGATTAGGATATTAAATTGCATAGCATTACATAGAATTTTGAAATCTTAGTATATATTCTTCATATTTTCTTAGGCAAATAACATGTTTAATTTGTGAACTATTTACTTTAAAGTGGATTAGTCGTGAATACCTTGTGTAAATTAAGACTAAGATAGCAATTATAAAGTTAGTTTCTATCTCAGAATAGTTTGTACGGTAGGACTGTTACGACTTTAATTTTTCGACACTTGATAGGGGGTTTGTGTTTGGCCCAATAATCTTATTGGTTTTTCCCTAATGATTGTTATACATGTTTAGTTAGTAAAAGATCAATCTTTGGTTACGTCTAGTTAGGCGGTGATCAATCATTTCACAAAGCAAAAGGAATCAAATATGAACATACGAAATAACACTTTAAGTCTACAATTCAAGTAACAATCACACATAAAGCATGAGTACATTCAACTAAGTTACAAATATAATCAAAACCATTCACAAGTCTTCGAGTACTATAACACAGTACACCAACATGCCATGAAGGATGAATCTCAACTTACCTAAAATCTTTGATTTACTCATTCGAGTCTGATGTGAGTCGTATTGTTGATGCTTACTCTTATAATATAAATATCATTTTAGTATTTATACTCTTATTACATATAAACTTCAAATCACTTTTTTTAATTTAAATTTATAATTTTACTCAATTATTCAGGTTCTATATTACTTATAATCAAAACTTTATTAAATATATATGTCATTCTGTTACATATATACATATAGAACATGGACCATCTTTTCTATGTTACTTATCATGTAACCTTGGGTATATACATACATATATATATATGGTTATAACATAATAATGTAATATAATGCTATTATTGAAAATATCATTATATATGTCTATAGCGTATATATATATTTTTCAAATAGCATTAATTACGTTTAATTTATTGTATAATATGTAATTTATTTTATAAGTGAAATTATCATATTGTACCATGCATATCGATAGTGAGATTAATTAGACACTATTTTGAATACATGGCTTATACATACATACACACACATACATATAGAGAAGATAATTCATACAAATATATATATATATATTTAACTAACTCTTTTACAAGTTATTAAATGGAAATAATGAAAATATAACTAGCAATATTCTAAGTGTAAAATTTGAAAAAAAAAAAAAGGAAAAATTTATAAAATTATACAAATAAAAAACTCAATTTATGAAAATAACGCGATTACAGATATATATATATATATATATATCTTTTCTATAAATATTAAATTTAAAAGAAACAATACTTATAATTATAATTATAAAAACGAAGTTACTTAAAAATATTGAATACCAAAAAAATTAAATCTTCTAATATTTTATTTTTGCTTTTTCTTTTCTTTTCTTTCTTCTTCTTCTTCTTCTTTTCTATTTTTTAAATCCTCTTTGTCTTTCTTTCTTATCATCTTACTCTCTCTTTTATTTCGCCTTGACTCTCGCCTCTCTCTTTGATTCTCTTAAAATGGCTTGTTAAGCCGTATATATACAAAGGCTGAAAATTTAATGTCTAACTTCAAGGTGATTT
>JAMXBB010000011.1:87062008-87352882 GCA_024138015.1 Lumnitzera littorea
GAATTGATTTAGTCTCACCATAGTATCCTTTTTGTGAAGAAAGAGAAACGTTAGAGCATATGCTTTTGGAATGTGAATGTACTAGATGTGTGTAGTTCTGGTATATAGTTGTATGTGTGCTTAGTAGAAATGAGGGATCTTTCATGGATTGGATCAATGAAGTGCTGAAACACTCGAATAACCCTAGATTTGAGGTTGGGGGGAAGCTTTGTGTGGTTGCTTGGAGCATATGGAAGGAAAGGTGTTAAGATGTCTATGAAAGTGGATAAATCGATCCTAATGTAGTGATTGTAAAGGCAAGGGCTTTGTTTTAATCATGGAAAGTAGAAGAAGGCAAAGAGAGTAGGCCGATAGAGCTTTAAGAAGTCGAGAGTAACAATCAGATCTAGTCTAAACCAGATGCAAACACCCTCAAAATTAATGTAGATGCCCCTTGGCTAGGAGAGAAGGTTAGATCTATAGTTAGTATCGCTGCTCAAGATAGTTTGGGGACTGTTGTGGATAGGAAGACTTTGAGTTGTCTGTGTTTGAATGTGGAAGAGGCTTGTTAGAGGGTGTAAAGGTAGCTTGTGTAAACAATTGGACTATGGTTTCATTCAAATATGATAGTAAGGCCATTATTCATGTTATTAATGGACCATCTAAATTAGCACATTGGGTCGCATCAAGACATATCTAATGATGCTTCTCCAGGGTTGAACATACGATAAGCACTACAGTGAAGCGAATTGAAAGAAATAAAAGAAAAATTAGCAAAGTACCACTCGATCCTTGGCCTACAATCCAATAGATATGACTCACCGATTTGAACTAAAAGGTCACTTGTCACTACTCCTTACTAAAGGGAACATGTAAGAGTTGAAGAATAATGAGAACACTAAGGTTAGTTAAAGGAGATGTGAATAATTTTTGTATTTTTGATGAATTATCTGCATATAAGTAAATAAGGGTTTATGTACCCATCCACTAAGAATACTTTATATGTATAAAAGAATAAAAGGGTATTTTTACAATTAGACTACATAAAATAAATTAAAATGGGTAAAAGAGATAAAGAATATTCAGTACGAAAAGATAATAATTATTCTGGAATGTTGTGTCAGAAGACACATGTCACTTAGTGGTTGGACATTAGAAATATGATACAAAGTAGACGAAACAAAAAAGCGTTTGTAGTTAGGAGTCGACCTGTTCTAGATCAAGTCAGGGGTCAACTAGTCCCACTGCAGAGCAGTCAGCTTGAGTTGGGGTCGAATGCTTATGGTCAGTTGTAGAATTTAGCTTGGATGGTCTTGGGGCTGTCTTCTTGGCTATCCTAATAGAGTACGGCTGCTTGACAAAAGCAGGTTTAATACATGTGAGAGTTTGGCAATCAAGTCAGTAAGGGATTAAGTCGGGGTAAGAATCTCCATCTCAAATATGGCTTTGAGCTAGTATCCTCTAAGTGAGTCCTTGAAATCTTCTAGTTAGGCCGTAGGTAATTAGTTTAGAGGGCTGATTTCTATCATCCAACGTATTAAGTTTCTGGTTAGGAGTCTATCTAAGAATTTTTCTTTTCAATATGTAAACTATAATGCCAATAAAGTAGCAGATTGGGTAGCTTCATATACAAGGAAGAGATGTGTCTCATGGATTGGTTATGCAACTCCCCATCTCAACTCCTAAAGCTAATCCATTTAGATATTTCTTCTCCTAATATGCCTATATATGTTTTTGAAACATCTATCCATATAGATAATGGGTGAGTTATTAGAAATAAATAAACATATATTTTGTTCGGCCAAAAAATAAAAAAAAAACAAAAGATTGTAAGGGATATGCAATCATTGTAATTTATTGTAAGTATCAACAAATTAACATCTTGTATAACTTTGTTTGATGCCACTAACTCATGCATGCAAACGCTATAATGTAGGATTTTAAAATAATGCTCATTCATTTCAGCAGTCAAATAGCTTTAGAAAAAAATTAATTTATTGAAATAATCATTTTATTATTTTTCCCCTAAAGGTGGTGAACATGTGATGATATTCTATAAAATTATACTATCAATATTTTTTTGCCTTACTAAGGACAAAATAATTAGTGATTGTTTTGATTATAAAAGCGCAAGACACCTATTTGGTGTTTTTCATCTCTTAAAATAATTTTTCAAAAGGTGAATGTCATATTTAGTGCTCGAACTTTGCTCATTTTTATAATTAACTATTTACAGTTTAAAAGTTTTAATTTACTACCTAAAAATTTTAATACCTAGATTGGGCTAGGAATTGCAAAAATTGCAAAGTTTAGATAATGTATTGATACTTTTAAATTTTGGGTAGTTAATTATAAAAATGAACAAAGTTCAAGTATCAAATGTGATATTTATCCTTTTACAAAATAAAGTACTTCTAAACACTCAATAACTAAAAGATATAACTTATAAAAAATTTTTAAGGCTAACTACATTTGACGTTTTGCCTCTAAAAAACAAATATATCAACCATAAATTCATAATTCATATTGTTATCGATATATAGTATTGGTTCTTAACTAGGTAAATATACATTCTCAAACACCAAAAAAAAAAAATCCATTTGTTAACATAATTCGTTGCAAAGATTGCAACTTTAGGCTTTTGGTACGCTTAATTGAGTGTTGGTGGGTAATTTGCCTGTGCTTAAGTCATACAATGATAGAAATTTAATTCATTTATATATTATAATAGATATATTATTATTGTTATTATTATTTTTGGCTTTCAATATTCCTACGTTGATTTTGGTGCCTGATTCTATATAAAATGTAAACATTTGCCTTACTCCCACCTATAAATATAAAACAAATTGCTATCTAATTATTTACTATAAATTTATCATAAATCATTTACTATCGATTTATAAATTATAGTTGCTCCTATAAGACAAATAAATGAAAATATTTACGATCATAATTTAAATTTTATCCACATATTTTAGGGATTCTGAACTGGTTAATAGTATTATTTCATTTCCACGTCAATTGTCTTGCATATGAGAAGAAACTATAGCTGCTCTCATTGTTTGAATTCAATAACCATGCAACCACTTGGGCCTTACTGGACATGGCCTTCTTCGATTTGTAAAAATTGAACGATCATGATTTGAACTAGCCCAGCTCCCAGCTCAAACTATGAAAAAAAAAAAAATCATTTTTTGTTTTAATTAGTCGAAAGTTGGATCCTCTATTAAAATTATATAATATAACGTTGATATTTTATTTGAACCACCCAAAAGTTTAGTCCTCTTTTAAAATTTAACCTTAAGCATTGATATTCTCATATTTAATAATTTCAATATATGTTATCCTTTCTTTAACATGTACATGGATGTTCAATAATTAAGTAAAACATAATAATAATTTTCCCATTTAATTTCAATATATGTTATCCTCTCTCTTATATGTGCATGGATGTCCTATAATTAAGTAAAACACAATAGTAGATTAATATAGAAATGAATTTTTTGGGTAAAATACAAAAATGGCTCGGTGTTTACTAATCCCTTGCCAAAATATAACTTGTTTTTTTTCGAAAAAAGTATATTTTTAATCAATAACATTCTTTAGCCCCAAAAAAGAAAACAACATTCAATAAGAACCTTTTTAGACACCGTAAAGTTTTTATTAATATAAGATACATGGCAATATTTTCATTAGTTTATGTAATTATATAAAGAAATAATGTAATAAGGCATAAAAAAACAAATAAAAATTTCAAAGAATTCAAAAAAATTATATATATATATATATATATATAAAGAAAGCTACAACAAATATTAACAAGAAAAAGATCCAACTAATCTCTAGTCTGGGGTGGTGCTGTCATAGGATATTTGTCGATAGTGATTGGGATTTGCACTTAATAAGCCTACAAAAAAAAATATTGTAAGGGGATGTGGATGTGTTGTCTAATATAGCCATTCTGATACTTAAATTGATATTATATTATGGAGAGCAAATAATACTTAGGAGTAATAAGCAAGTTTTAGTATGCCAAGTGTAAAGAGATTTATTGTTAAGTGATGATCAGGTATTTGTAGTGAAGTGACATCGGCAATTAGAGAACAGTTAGTAAAAGAGATCCTCACTCACAAGTATGAAAAAGTGGGTATATAGCGTCCAACATGTCCCATTTATACTAGAGGTGGTTGTTAACTTGGTATCTTATTCTTATTTTATATATTCTAGTTATTAAAGAGCTTCTTAAGCTCGGTCAAGTCAAGCCTAAGGCTTGAGCCTAAGGTGGCAAGCCTTAAGTAGTAACGTGCATCAAATCCAAGCGAGCTTGGGGGGCTCATGTTTAAAGAGCACTATAACAAGTGGTGCATTGTTCACACTATTAAAAGGTGAGTTATGACCTACTCACCATACAAACCCTCAAGACACATCATGACCCTCCTAAGTATGCCACCTATGAGCACTATTTTTTTTTTTCATAAAAAGGAAAACGAAAAAACTATCCCCCTCCCTTTCTTTTAAGGTGTTGAGTGACCACATATATCAGTTATTATTTTAAAAGGAAAAAATTGTCAAAACCTAATTAGTTGCAATCAAATCATACAATTTGGTCGACTTTTGATAGTTTTTTCCTTATTGTTTTCAATGGTGATTATGAGTGTCCACCTATCACTTTAAGGGATTTATGCTACCACTATAGAGTGGTTGATCGAATGATTTACATTTTTTTAATAGTTTGTGACCTCCTTTTAAAACTAGGCTACTCCGATCATCCTTGTCAAAATATCTTTTTTTTTTTTAATTCTAGCTATTTCTGTTTTTATTTTTATTTTTTTGACTTTCTATTAATTTAATTTATTAATATGTACTTTAATATTATTTATTTAAATTAATTATATGAACAAATGAGAGGCCACCATGTGGCAATCATTAATAGAAGAGTTTGTCTATGTTAAAAAGTCCAATTTGTAAGGTTTTTTAAGTTGAGGGCTCCTATATGAATATATATATATATATATGTTTCAAATAGGAACTGTGAAAATGGTGAAGACTAAAAATGTAACTTTGTCTTTGTTTATTTTTATTGTGTCTTATACTCCATGAATTTCTAAACACGATGACCCATAAAATATTTTTACCATTATAGCCACAATATGGCTCCCTACGATTTACGCATATGGCTATTATTTATTATATCAATAAGAAAAGTAAAATATAAACAAAATTAATATGAAGTTTCCCAATAAAAAGTATCAAGGACTTTCCATGTTCAAATCTATTAAACTTGAAGAGTAAAAAAGAAAGAAAAAAAGAATGTCTTGGGAATCTTCTTATTTCAAGTGATGCAATATTTCACTTCTCTTTTAATTTAAAATAGTATGTCCGACTGCTGCACTAAATCCGTAAAAGGAACAAAATTAAATAACCCTCGTACTCGATCCACCAACATCTTGTGGCCCAACTAATAATTTCAACATGAGGAAGGATGATTAACTAGTATCGAGTTTTATCAATTTTTAAAAGTAATTATTTAAAATTTAAAAGTCCTAATTTATTATCTATAAATTTTTTGAAACTATTTATAGTTCCTCAACTAGAGAGTTAATTAACAAAATGGATAAAATTCAGTTTAATAATTAGAAAAATAAATAAAGTTCAAATAGTTAATTATAAAAATGGGTAAAATTCAGGTAGTGAAAGAAACTCAATCACCAATGCTATTTAGTATTAACTGATTTAATTGTCCATGCTAATTACAGCCACTAGTCCATCGAAGGATTGCGTTGCACATTGAAACCTACCTCATGAGGACCTGTTACGGGAGTAAAAGTACACAAGGAGGATTATATACGTAAAAAGAGCATAATTTTTCACTGACTTTCTAAAACACGAACTTCAATTTTTATATACGGTTGTAAAATCTTTATATGCTAGAAAATTAGTGGAAGATGGACCTGGAAATAATCACGATCGATTACGCCTTCCTTCTTATCAAGAGACTAACCGGAAGCTACTTCTTTTTCAGGACGTCTTCTTTCGAACTGCATGCATGTTGGGAGAGCAATTACAGCTCATAAACGTGCGATATCTTATGTGGAGATTATGCTAAGAACATCACTGATATAACATCAAACACAAGTTGCAGTTTAACTTTTCTAAAAATGGACGTATATGTACCTCAACATTATAATATAGCCTGTGATGGACCTAGAATCATATCACTGAGAGGACATCATATATTTTGATTAAGCCAATATTAAAATTATTGATAGAAGAAAATTTATTTATTATCATAATTATATTACATCTTACATATGTAAAACAATCTTGTTAATAATTTGACATGTAATATAATTAAGGGTTATCATACACTTTATAAGAAATTAAAAGAATAGAGTTTTTACCTTTTTTATTATGCATATATATTAAATAAAATTTATCTATTAATTTTTAAAAATTACATTAATATATGAAGCTTATGTAAGTTTTAATTTTAATAATAATAGATCAGGAAAAAAATATAAATATGAAATTAAAAGTAAAGCAAAAAGAGCAAATTAATATAGATAAATATTATACTAATTCTTTTCATGATAAACTTACATGATTATTTCATTAATAATGCTTAAAAAAAGAATACCATTTTGAATATGAGTTATTAGGCAATAATGATTGAAATAATCCACATTTATTTTTATAATATTAATTAAAAGAAAAATGTACTTAACCAAGTCATATAATTGATACTATTTATCAATAATTTATGTGATATAATCGATATTTATGGAATATGGATCATATAATTATTATTTATGGTGTGTTACTAATATAATTTGTAATTAATGAAATTGATGCTATTGGTCATTGTAAACAAAAATATTTAATAAATCAAAAAGAGAAATATCATTTAAGTAATTAATGCATTTAAGATAAATAAAATGTCAAGCATGAGATTTGAATCCAAAACCTCTTTTTTATAAAACTAAACAATTAACCACTAGACTATACATTATTTTATATTATATTTTTCTCTTTAAAATATATATTTAATTTACACTTTTTTATTTTTAAAAAATTAAAAAAAATTAGCTATTACAAAAAACTATCGAGGGTTCGAATCCCTCTCTTTCCTTTTGCTTGGGAAGATATTTCTTTAGTAAGGTTACCTCATCCATGAATATAGCCATATGATGACCAAGAGTTAGGTGAATAATCTAACTTATCCAAGTATCTTGTGGTTCTTAAAGTAATTTTCCATTTGAATGGACAAGCTTCTATAAATTTGAATCATGTTATAGACAACATAATATCCATATCATCTCTCATAATGCCATTTAAGTGGTTAATTTGCTATCTTTATACGTATTTTTTATGTAGTTAATTTGTTATCTTGAAATGTTTAGGAACAAACTTGATGATTGATTTTAATCGAAAGTAAGTTAAGCTACATTGGGTTTTTGTGAAAGTAAAAAGACAACATAATGGTACTTCTATTTTTATATAAGATAAGGATTACATAATAGGTGAAGAATATTTAAAAAATGGTTTATTCTCTAAAATGGTGTAACTATAAAAATGATACACCATACAAATTATATGTAGGTACATAAACAAAATTTTGAGTTGTGGGACCTTGGTGAGCAACCGATCTAATGAGAATTTATAACCTATCATACCTTCCTTAGTAGGACTCTAAGGTAGGTATTAAACATTATAAATTAGGTTCTAGTTCCGAATTCTTAGAAACTGTAATCACATGGTTAAGTATAGGTATGAATTAGGATTGCAAATGAACTAAACTGAGTCGAGTTTTTAAAGTTCAAGCTCAGCTCATCTAAAAGTTATTAAGTTCAAGTGGAGTTAAGCTTTTATGGAGCTTAATTATTACGAACTCAAACTTGACTAATTCAAATAAACTGGCTTTGTTTTGAGCTTAAAACAAGATAAACTTGAGTTTGCTCACGAGCTTAAGAATACAAAATGAATAAATATATAAATGGATAGATTAATGAATAGTAAATAAAGACTAAATTATAAACTATATATTATATCATATCACATTATATGTACTATATAGATATTAGTTTTGTAACGCCTCACTTTTTAAGTGTCTGCTTGGAAATTTTTTCCTTTACTTCTAATACCTAAAGACAATTCGTTACTACCATCATTGAGTTAGGGATAAAACAAAACCTATATTCAACTTGCTATTCCATCTTATATAATATTTGACTCCATATAACATCTTATTCAACTTGGTAGACAACATCGTAATATTTGCAAAAATGGATCAGACTTAGAGTGTCGCAGTCATATTCTCTTAAACAATATGTAAATCCTTTATAAGTATACTCTTTTTTCAATCACAACTAAGTTAAACCTTCTGTAAAGTAACTCCAAGTTCTTTCTTGGAATGTTGCCTTCATGTGCTTAAGTCATATTTGAGAGCCATAGACCTTTTCCAAGAGCTCATCCCTACTAGAATGCTAATATCTCCTTATCCCTATGACACATTCTTCTATCTAATACATCTTTAACTTAAGGATAAGTGAAACTTATCCCCTTAACTACTGCAAGCTGAGTGAGAGTAGACAACAAGCAATACAATACAAATAAAATCGCAACTCAAGCAAGTAATTCATAAACAACAAATTTAACTTCACATATGCATTAGCCAAGCTAAGTATTTATTATTAGTAATGTAGTATGCTATGATTATGCACATTATATGCATCGGTACTGATATCTTATACCTATCTAGCTTACTCATCCAGTTAGTTGGCATACCTAAGTATCTATATACAACGTCTAAGAACCTAAAGGCAACAAGGAGCTACCTGAGAGTAGGACTCTCAACTCTGTTGCTACTAAATCAGACTACAAAGAGTAGTCTGGAAAATCAAAGTACAACGAGTAGTTAAGTTACTTAGGCAATGTGAATCTATATGCTTTTAAAACTAAATTCATAAAACTATTGTTATTTTTTATTACATAGAAACCTCATTTTGAAAATTTTAACCTATAGGTCTCTTTTGTTTCATGCCGTAACGTACCATACCGTCTATGCTATGCAACAAAAACTCAAGTATATTATTCAGCTTAGCTAATATTTAATTTTTATTTAACCTACATAGCTAAGTTTAGTTTCCAGTCTCTCCCTAATAGAAATCTATTATCTTACTTGAGGTTCATTTAGGTGAATACCCATAAGATTGGATTAACAATCACTCGTCTCTTTAAGTCAATACAACCATTTACGAACACCACATCAACATCCAGCGTAACAACATAATAATTCAACCAAGATATAGCTACAATCATTTAGAAACACCACATCAGCATCCAATATAACAACATAACAGTTCAACCAAGATATAACCATATTCAATTAATACAGCATCAAACAGCACATAATGTTATAAGTGGCAATATATCTATTCCAAGCATGAGTTTGATTTACTTACCTAGTATCAGTAGTGATCTCGATTCTACGTGTCAAGATCGTGATCCTGCTCAGCTATATCACCTAAAACATGTGTACATAGTGCTACTATTAACTACAGACCAAATAGGAACTTATTTACAGTTAGGATTTACGGTTTAAAGTGTGTGTTTAAGTTAACATTCATATTTGCTAGTTTCTGATTTAGCCTCTAAATCATCGTTAGAATTACCCTCTAATTTATCCTCTAATTCAAGCAAATTCTAAAATTCCTAAAAAAATGTTGTCTATGTAAAGCTTGGGTCCTTATTAGTCCAAAAACGTAGCTATACCTCTAGATTCCATGTTAAACTCTAATGTCATAAGTGCAACTACTCGTGGTTTCCAATTCAAATTTTGATTTAGGTTTTGATTATGTCAAACAATCAAGTCACCTTAAGATCTACTTCTTTATATTACTCACACTATATTAGGAATAGTAAATAGGTTTGTATCAAATTAAAGCTACCTAATGTTCCTTTACCATAATATTTTTATCACAAATTATCCAATTTTACTATATTATCCTAAATATAGGTAAATATGAGATATTTAACCAATAATTTATATACATGGCCAATTAAGCTCACGAAAATACCTTAGACTCACAAAATTATATACTGTAAGGTCAACCCATAGAAAGTACCAAATTGCCATATTATGTAATTTCTTCCAAAATATTATTTTTAGCCCGATTTCATTAAAAATCAATGTAAAATAGGTATATATCCACATTTAACTTTATGGATAGAATATAGTGATCATACTATCATCATGATTTACAAAAAATCACTTTATATAAGTTTCATTCAAAAATTTGCTTGAAAACCCTTATTTCTATAAATAAAAAAAAAACTGCCAGTTTAGTAAGATTAAATCATAATAAATAGAAAATATTGAGATTTTCCAAATTCTTGTTACTAAAATTTAATAAATAATATGAATGTGTTATACAAAAATTTTCAAGTCGAAATAACATTATTTAGTATTTTGAAAATTTAATTAAAAATTCATAATAAAAGGCTCACTTCTCAAACAAGTACTATAAATCATCAAATTTCAACAAAATAAAATTACTAGTATTTTACCCTATCACACCACCAATACCTTACGTTTCAAGTGGCTCCTCGTTAAGTTTTGTATAGCCCTAAGAACCGTTTTTTACCATATTTTTCCATTATTTTTATAAATTTTTGTAAAATAATAAAACAATATGTTTAAGAGGTTTTTTTTTATATTTTTTTAATGTTCCAAAATGATCAAAGTGAAGTTGTGCATACTAATTTATAATACTCTAAGGGATAGAAAAGTAGGTTGAATTTTACGAGTGTCACTTTGTATAGCTATTAGGTGTAGTACATATAAATTAGATAATTTACTATAGTGACACCTCACCCTACATTTTTTCCAACATGTTTTGATGTATGCTATGCCATTTCCAATTTGTCCAAGTAAGTTTAGTATTCTTTTTTTATAATTTTTCTTTAATTTATTATATTTTTAGGCATTGTTTTGGTATATTATATTGCTATAGTAATATATACTCATATATTGAGTATATATAACGTGTATAACCCTATTTTATAATTACACTACATACTATTTGGCTTCTAAAATTATTTTTATAAATTGAATAATTTATCTGTAAGGTCTTATATTCATTCAAAACTTAAATTCCAAGTTTCCGATAAATATCGAGTATACTCGGTAAAGATGTACTATTTTGAAATTAGATTTTATATAAGCTTTATTTTGAGAAATTGTCATTATTAGGACTTTTTGTCTAACTTTTGTAACCTTATATTAGAATTTGGTTCGATTCAAACAAAATTATTCAAAAGCTCTAAATCACTCCGAACGCTATTCATATATCAAGTAGTTAGGGTCTTGCTAAATAAATAGGCTCGCTTCTCAAGCTTCTCTCAATAGCTATACTCTCTAGGTTCCACATATGGTAGTTTGTTGCTCTTGATCTAAGGTAGTAGGTCAAAAATCGAGTTTCACAAGTTTTTAGATTTTAATCATATATTATGTAATATATATAACATCTTAAATGTATAAAACTCATGAGCCTTAAGATAAGGTTAAACCCGACTCTTTTAGAAAAATAAACTTTATTTTTAACTTACTGACAGCTTATTTACTAATCGAATTTGAGCTCAACCAAACTTAAGTAACTCATGGATAACTTAGTTCATTTGTAACCTTAGTATGAACCTTATATATCATAAAATCTGCTTAGAATTTACATTTATATATTGAATCGATAGTTTTATGTTCTATAATAATCTCTTAGCTTCTCAATACATGTAAGGAACGTGCCTCACCTACAATATCACTAATACATACCGTCCCTATCCGTACTATACGCGTACACTCCTAAACCAAACTTTTATTTGCTTATAAGAAACTTAATTTTCCATTCTTTTTGGTTAGGTAACATTTGGTGTTCCCCAACTGTCCAGAGTCAACAAACTCGATCCGTTCATAGCCTTTGCTTCTTCTTTACTTAGAATATACAGATACGTTACTTTCCCCAGAACACCTGCTTCACAATGATGTTCAAACTTTGGTTGATCAAACGAGGTGCGAGGTGGACAACTCTTGGACGATACACTTGAAATCACGTGTAAATTGAAACTATATATATATCAAATAGGAAATGATTACAATTAATTCATCTTAACGCGTACAACTAAAAAATGAAAAGTTAGTATGTAATAATGAAAACTACTTTTAGGATTGGTACAGCATGTAACGCAAAACGAATAACAATTATTCCTTCAACAATTAACTCAGAAGCAAATGGTGATATATCCATCTACTATATCAAAGCGCAAAAGCAATTGGTATCTTCTGTATTAATCTATATTATAAAGAAGGAAAAAAAAAAAAAATTGGAGAAGTCATAATGGGGGTACTGTTTTGGAAAATGAGATGAAAGTTATGAATGGATGAGAACAAAGAAATGTTATTAGTTATTCGAAGAGATATACGTCTACTCTTCATCAGTGAATAACAACTATTGTGTAAAAGAAATATACTTTTTTTTTTTTCAAACAACCACACTAGACCTGAGCGAAGGGTTGAATCAGCTTATAAGTTGACGGTTCCGGGCGGTTCAATAGACTCAGCAGTTCAAGGGCTATTTTTGTTTTTTTTTGTTTTTTCCTTATTTTTTTGTTTTTTCTTTCTTTCTATACTTTTTTTTTTTCACTATTTTCCTCAACAAGCCTTCAACTTTTTTTTTTTCCTCTCCTCCTTCAATAAATCATACATTCCAAATGGATAAAATTTTAAATATAGAAAAGTCTCTTACAATACAAATAATTAATTTGATTGAGTAAAGTAAAATGGTCGGAAGGAAAATATTTTTTAGTATATTTTATGGTCACTAGAAAGGTGCTTATGTATTCGCTAATCGGAAGTAGACCATCGTAGTTTGGTTTAGATTTTTAGAAAACCTTTAGTCTATTGGTCAATTTTAGATTTTGTGAAAGAATGCAAATGTACGTGATTATCCGATTTAAATTTTTTTTAAAGGAAAATAATTTCACTCGATTATAATTTGGAAAACTCTAATGCTAGATTACCACTTTTGGGAAAACCATGCTATTTACTTTTTTTGAATAATTAGGAAAAAAGATTTTTTTACGTAATAAAACCTTTGCGGAATAGATGGAAAAAAAAAAAACTTACTATGTCTGCTCTTGAGATAGTTGTTCATATTTATGACCAAAAGTGAAACCCATGACTCAGCTTAGGCTTCCATTAGATCGGTTATAATTACTGAAGTAATCATCCTCCTTATTTGATGTCCTATATGTCTACAAGCCGCCTTTTACCAATCTTTTATGCAAGCATTTGCCTCAATGTTGACAAAAGATAAGAAGGCTCAGATTTATCGATAATCGATGATCAGGCTTACTATACTAAACACTTGCTCAATGGTAACCATTAAAGTTGGAGTAACAAGTACCTCATGGGTGATGTGAGATAGGAATAGGTAGTCCCTTATGTGCCTTTATCACTACTCTAAAATATCGAAGTTCTTGATGGAGATATTTTTAAAAAACTCAAAATTAGTATTAGTGTAATGCTGCATCTCAAACATTGGATCATTAGACCATTGCCTCTTCAATTTTTACATTATTAACTACTTACCCCATGAATAAGTAATGCCGTTATTTGATAGGTAGCGAAAGAGAGACCGATGATTGGCTACCATATTAACTTTGGTAATAATTGAGCATCTCTCTATGTTGGCCATCGTTGTCGACACTTATTACCGTATTTCCAATTGTATATGTCTTGAGAATTTATTAGATCTTGAATATAATCGTAATAAGTTTTTAAATATATTAGTAATAATTTTGCTTTACGATGAGGAACTAGAATAGTTGCTACAAGATAAATATGAGGAATATTTTTATTATAAGTTAACTACTTTAACATCATATCATATATGCATGCGTGTAAGTTTGGTTCCTCATAGACTTGAAGTAGCATGCCAAGTATACCGATGGTTAACATAACAAACAATTGTACACTAGGCTTGTAAACTTATGAGAAAATCTTAGTAGTATTATGAAAAACTTTCAAAACTTTTAGCAATTGGATACATATATTTTAGTTACTGAAGAGAATGTCAACTTCCCATGTATTGTACATTGCAAAATCACAAAGCAGTTTGCTATAAGGAACTATACTGTGCAATAAGTCATAAGTTGAGTTTCAGTAATGTTGCACATCCATTTTAAACTTCCAAGGCTTCTTCCCACGTTTCATGCAGAAGTTTCTCTACTTTTTGTGAAGGGATGGTCTCTCCGTTATTGTCTTAATGATGTTCTTAATTGGAGTTATATTGTTATGCAAAATTGCAATATTATCATTGACACACAAGTTAAGAATATAACATACACAACGTATGACCACCCCCCAATGCTAGTTGACAATAATTTCACAAATAAGATATTTGAGACAATATTGACACTTGTATTGTCAAAATCAATAAAAAAAATTTTCCTTACTAATCCGTACTTATTTAAGATTTTTCTAATAATTTTATAGATATTTTATATCATATGTCGCTTGTTACATATCCTTAAAGCCAATAGTCATTTATTAAGTCACTAACTATCTTCTACCAAATGAATAGTAATATCCATATAAGAATTGTTACGAAAAGGATTTATCCATATATCTACACATATGGACACATACGTATCGAGGGAAGCAAACTTACCTACCAACTCCCTCTTACCTTTGTGGTAGAGCTCCTACGTGGTTTAAGTTTCTACGGCTAAGTCATCACGAGTTAGGGTTAAATACCTCTTATTTTTATTCACTCTGATGTACCTACGTTAAATGATAGGTGTAAGTTCACTAAGTACTGCACCAAGCTGTACCTATACCTCTCTTCATCGTACCTCATCAACAGTTGCTTGGATGAACTACCACCTTAGGTAATTTATTGCTGCATACTATCTATTCGCACCTACTCAGGATGCTTTGACCTCAAGTGCCTACTAAGGGTACGATATCCCTCTCCTATTTTACACGAGTACTTGCATTGTAGTAGTTACAGAATATTCTTGAGTTTCCTCTTTTGTCTGTACCTTTATGGAAATGTATAGTAAAAGTATTAGACTTACTGAGTTTAGAAGGCTTATCTGAGCTTGAAGGTCTTAAACTGTCGGGCCTATGATGTTCCATATATTGCTCTTCTATTTCGGGAGTAATTTCTATCTCGTCCTCCTCATCTTCGAACCTGCTTGCATGGCAACTCATCCGTAAGGGGTCAAATCTTGCGGGTCATATAGGGATACTCATATGAGGAGGTTTGAATCTAATAAGATATTTAGGGATACTTATACGTATAGGTTTGAAACTGGGAGGTTGGGTGCTTTGGCAACTTATGCATTTAGGTTTAATGTCAAAACCAGGAGATAGTATACTGCAATTACTCATACGATGAGGTTCTAGATCGAAGTCGAAAGGTGGTGTAACTTGTTCTTTCACATTTCTAACCACATCGTATGCCCTCTGTTCATTCAGGTCGTATTCATAATCTGGGTATACTTGAGTGTCATCGAACCATTGTAGTTTAAACGACATACCAGTTCCAATGCTCTTGCCTTTACTCTTACTTTTCCCGCTAGATGAGGAATTGTGCTTCTTACTACAGAAGGTACAATGCAAAAATTTTTCCATGTTTGCTAAAATTTTTTTTCTCTTATTTACTACAATAAAGGTTTATAAATGAAAGAAATAAATAATATGTAAGATAATGCAAAATGGAAATTATATCACGAGTAAGTGTATGTCAATATTATTTGCTAATATAAATAGTTCAGTGTAGTAAAATGAAGATCTATGCTTAGATATTGGTAGTTAATAGAAGGAAATATTTTTATGACAATGTTTCACAATTAAAAAAATTCGAAAACAGAATAGTTGGAGTTGGAGGGTTTTAATTAGTTTATAGAGTAATAATTGCTATATATCGGTACCATTTAATTTGTAAGGACCAGTGAAGATGTGAATGCATCATTTAAATTTTGAAAATTTGAATTTTCAATCATTTCTACATCTGCAATTTTTGAAATTTTGAATTCAAATTTAGTTTGCATGCACTGAAAGTTCACAGTCAATTTGAATTGCACACTTTCATATAAGAAACCAACATTTCTTGGTTTAGGTTACATTAAAATAATAAATAAAACCTTTATCTGGACTTAAACCCATGAAAATAGTCAACTTGAGATCCATTAATAAAATGCTTTAATCCTAACCATTGATCACCATCATGATTTAACGGTTGGGATCAACTACCATTTTCTATAAATACCCTATTCACATCTTCATTAAGATGGAAGAAAACCCTCGATTAACGTCATTACTCTATTGAAATTCTATCTCAAAGATCAAATACTTAAACACCTTAAGAACTTCATCCCGTTCTTTATTGATTGTGGAGTTTGATATCATTGCACTCCTCTACCTATCAGCATACGTATTAGAACCCTATCAAGATTGTATACTTCTCTTTTCTATACTTCTCTCTTGATTATCCCATACAAATTACTCAAGTCATTTCTCTAATCACGTATAATACAGCTTCATGTATGATATGCACGTAACACTTACATCCGTACCCACACCTACCCTATAGGTATAAAGTGTGTTATGTGGCGCCCATGTCTTAAAAACTAATTCCAAAATTAAAATAAATACATATATTTGAAATCAAGTTATATATCACGGCTTTCACTCAATTAAATAATCTTTTGTTTCCTCTTATAAGTAGACCTACTACTCTAGGTTAGACTTGTTACCGGATTGAACAGGCTCAGAATTGTCAAATCGTGACCGGCTTGACTAGTTACAATTTCGAGTAGGTTTGCTAGCCCTTAAATCGAATTTTTTGTTTTTTAACTTTACTAATTACATTAATAATTTATAATTTTTTAATTAATTTTTGAATTAATGTAGTTTCCACTTTTATGTTTTTTTCCCTAATGTGGTCTCTTTTGTCTCTTTTTTTTTTTAAAAAAAATTTACTAATTACATTAATAATTTCTAATTTTTTATTCGATGTGGTTTCAACTTTTATGTTTTTTTCCCAAGGTAACCTCCTTCCTTCCTCTCTTTTTTTTAAAAAAAAAAATTTACTAATTTCACTAATAATTTATAATTTTTTATTAACTTTCCACTTAATGTGGTTCCAACGTAGCCTCTTCTCTCTCTCTCAAATACTTTAATAATTTCTAATTTTTATTAATTTCCAACTTGATATAGTTATAACTTTTTTTATTTTTTTCCCTTAAACGTGGCCTCATTTCTCTCTCTCTTTCTCTCTCTCTCTCTGTTTTTTTTTTTTTTGGATAAATTAGCTCGACCAAACCATTAGTTCAATGGTAAGCTAGCTTGCCATTTCAGCGAGCCTTTATAGCTGAACCGCATAGGCCCTTGAGGTCTAGTTGTTCAAAGGTTGGTTCAAGCCCGCCATGAACTAAGCTAGGCCGGTTCGTGGCTCAGAACCACTACTTACACGAGTTTACTTTAAGTTATGATTGCTCCATATACCATTTGAATAAAGATCGAAACAACACATAAAACAATTATGACCCATTCACTTAAAGGGAATTGGAATTCCTTTCTCTCTTTATTTCTTATTATGACATTGACTTGAATTTTGATCATAGAATCGCAATTTCGTAAGAATCTCTATTACTTGTAGAGATTTCTTAATTTAATTAAAGAATTACAATTCCTTACCACTACCGTTACTATCGCTACTACCGCTACTGTTATTGCTATCGTCACCACCGTCGTCGTCACCGTCACCGTCACCTCCCACCAGTACTGCAATTGCTGCCACTATCATCGCTATTACCACCAACACCACTACTATTGTAGCTATTGCCATTATCATCGCCACAGCCACCACCACCACCGCCACTAATCACCATAGCCATCATTACCGTCATCTCTACCATTACCGTCATCGCTTCAATCACTATCGTTACTGCTAGTGCTGCCGCCACTACCGTCACCGCAAACTACTATAACCACCATAGCCATCGTTATCATTACTACCACCACCATCACTACCATCTATTACTTTATGATTAGTTTAGAAAAAAAATGAACCGAGAATAATTTAATCATTAAAGTTATATTACATGTTTATTATTAAATTGTTTATAAATTCAACTAAACAAAATAATATATATTACGCTCTTATTCCGTTCTTCAATAAATTTCAATTTCATTTCCTCTTATTCTATTTTATGAAGTAAACGAGCCATTAATTTAGGAGACTTGATGCCTCTAAATAAGAGTAGTAATCATTCCCTTTTAATGGATTACTTTACTAATCAAGGTATTGTCTTTCCTTTGGATAAAATGTATATATGTTTTTTTTTTTTTTCAAATTTGAATTGCTTAATATTTTTTCTTGGAGTTTACTTGTTTTTCATATATGCTAGTTTCAACAACTTATGTGGCATTCAAAATATTAAAATGAACTCACTTATTACCTTGTGACACTTTAGACGTTGATTACATAATATTTTAAAATTTAAGATGTAGTTACTGAAATTTAGAGTTATAGAACTTTGTTGCAAAAAAGCCTTAATGAATATTTTTCGAGTTAAATTAAGACGAATTAAAATCCTAAACGTGAAACTTGTTATTTAAAAAGCTTAAAATACTATGCCAACTCGTTGCTCAGGGTAATATAAGATATAGTTCTCTACAACTACTAGATTTGGTTCCCGACTTAGTAATTTTCAATTCTGAAGGACTTTTCCCCATCATTTTCTATTTAAAGGCTTAAACTAATATCCTTTTCTTATAAAAAGCTAAAGAGTAATAAATAAATAAATCTATTCGTTTTTTTTTTTCTTTTAGTTTTATCACTAATCAACGAGCTCCAATTTTCGATCAATTTTCTCACTGCCAATGCTTACCATCTTGACACCCATCTGAGTATCTGACTCAGCAAAACTTGGCCTTTGATGAAAACTATGTTCAAGCTGGTCCAACTCAGTAATAGATTCTACATAAGAGCTTATTGTTAGGGAATAAGTGGATATACGTGATATCCACATTTAATATTAAAGAAAAGTTTTCCACTTCTAGCAAAATAGACCAAATAAAGACGGTAGCTTAAATGTTCTCTGTATGGCACAGCCACCAGTAAAGCCTAATAAATAATTCACATAGCCACAAATCTCTCCAAGTCGTGTACTATATTTATAAACAGTAGTTAACTAACAATACTGTGATTTCTTCGAAAAAGTCACTTCATGCTTATGGATCTGAAATATCAATGAAAAACCTAAAGCACTTTTGACTTACATCTCTCCAACTCTAGAGCTGCATGATCTTTTTTTTTTTTTGGAAAATACAAGACAAGGAAAATTTTAAAATTGTTTAACTTATCTTAATTAACATAATTCACTCTTTTTTTATGATTTGTTTTTCCAATAAGACATTAAAATTAATCTTTACCAAGTGTTAATGTTTTCAGGTTAAATTCACATACGTGAAATGATATAGTTGAAAGATATCTTGTGATGCAATCTCTTTAAGGGATAGAAATTCAATAATCTCATAAGAGGGCAGCTCACAAAAGATTTTAATTTGATGTTCATTTTCTAAGTGAATTTAAGAAAAGGCAATTTGGAGGAAAAAAATAGCATTAGCTAGTCATAAAATCAAGGGAAAAAAAATGAGAGGTTTTCTTATTTATTTTCCGAAGACATTAAAAAAAAAAAAAAAGAAGAAGAAGAAGAAGAAGAAGAAGAGGGGAAGACATTTTTCTTGGTTGTGCAAAGAAACATTTAATTTAGTTAATTTGCAAATGCAAGACATTGCGCATATGTGCACCTTTGAGAATCTACTAGAATGCCATTGATATGGTATGATCTCGAGTTCCGAATTATAATAGAGTTCTTAATTGTTATCCAAATTTTATAACTCTTTTGAGAGTGGGTTGCAGTTGAGAAATTAAAAGAAAACAAAGCTGTTTTTGATCTTGATACAATTGGATGTGCTCAAACTATTTCATATTCCAATAAACAAGAAAGATTTATCAAACATAAATATCCATTGTCAGAAGAGAAGACAGTGAAGACTTTGGAATTAGATGCCTCCTCTTTAAATTGATACTCAAAATAATGGAAGTATAGAAGATCATAAGCTTGATGTTGAGACAATAAAGAATTATTACTTGAGGAACTTTAGTATCTTGTTTTGAAGCCTGATCATTTGAATTACATTGATATGCAATTATATTAATATCCTCTGATATTCCTGCTCATGTTGCTAGAGAAAGCATAATACCTTACAAATGAGATGCTGGGCTTAATGACAATGGCAGAGTAGAATTGTTTGAGGCTAATGGATGTAAGTGGACCATAGACGAGAGGCAAACAATGAGAAGGAAAAGAGGAGGGAAGCAAAAAAACAAGTGTTCTGTAGATGGGTTGACTCATTTATAGCTTGCATGAATCTAGTCCTAGTAGAGAGCAAAATATTGGATAGTATGTATTAAAAAAAAAAAAAATTATGATGGTCCAGATTATCTACTTCAAGGTGCACTTTTTTATTTTTTTATTTTCTATTTTTCACACTATTGCATTTTCTAATTTGAGAGTGTAATTGTTACAACAAATGATTCCTCGGTAAGCATTAGTTTAAATCTATAAGCATGTACTATAGTGGTTAAGTGCTTGAATCAAAATAATGAAAAATTAATCTTCTTATGAATCACTTAAATGAGCATGAATGCAGTTAAGTTTGACTTGTCATGACAGTCTCATATTAATAAGAAAAAAACGAATGCTGAGTCAATGGATTGCCATTTATTAAGACCACCTATGCACCATTGATGCCAAGAAAAATAACAAAAGATGGCATGTTTTCTATGCGTTCTAGAAAAAACATTAGTGAAACCGAAATTAATTGATCCACTTAGAATTGTTGCCAATTTAGGGTAATATGTGAGATTTAAATTTTCAATTATGAAAATTCAACGAGTGTATTGAGAATGATAGGTGTATTTAGGTATAACTATGATAATAAGTAATTGGTAGGGCTAAACAATTTGCAGTACAGTTTTTTAATTGTTGAATTTGTTATTGAATCTTGTTGGAAATTTGAAGTACCAAAAAGTTAGATAAATGAATTGCAAAGGGATTGGATTTGTTGCTAAATTTGGAGTTCGATTCTTTTTTGGAGATATGAAATGTAAATTTTTGTGCTTCAAGAAAATCTTGTAGTTAAGGACCCAATCAAGGATGTCTTGGTTAATCATAATGTTTGCAGGGTGAATGTTGGGGTATGGTATGGCCACTAAGATAATTGTCCATTTCTAATGGTGATTGAATGCCTCAATGTGTAGCTGACCACAATCGATATCCCCGTTGTCATCCCCTAACAACCACAATAACTCGTCGTTCCATTTTTAAGATTAGGATTGTAGTTTTTGAGTAAGTGGATTTTAAATCAATCTTTTCTACATATTATTAGGAATTAGGATGCTCTAGTGTGTTGTTAGAGGTGGACAAAAAAATCTACCAAATCAAACCAATCTACAAATTGAACCAAACCAAATAAAAAATATGATTTTTTTTACAATTTGGTTTAAAAAATTTTTAATCCGAACCAAATCAAAAATTTATAATTGGTTTAGAAGAACAAACAAAACCAATTCGTAAAATTGAATCAAACTGTTTTACAAAAACCATAATAATATTTTACTTCAACTAAAGAACTTTTTTTTTTTTATAAATTATATATGTAGTTTGACTTAACATTTGAAAATAAAATTAGTTATTAATATACATTTCAAAGTTTTTAGTCATATGAATGTTAATTTTATCAACCTCTATTATGATAATAGTTATTATTTTTAAATCAATTTAATATTTTTTACATGAGATTATGTGTTTTGCAAATACACTTTTCTAAATTAGAAGATATAGTTCAATTTCTAAATCAAATTGAACCAAACTAATTTTATAATTTGGAAAAATCCTCAATTTGAACCATCGGTTTGGTTCAAAGCTATTAAAAACCAAACCATGTTTTTATGATTTGAAGGAAAACTGAATTAAACCAATTACATGAATATTTGTGTACTTAGAATTAGAAAAAAGAACCTTACTACCGTTCCACCTCAATTAATAAGTGTTGTTTTCCTTACTCGAAGGCCGATAATCATTTCACAGAGTTGGGTGAAAAACTTGGCGTTATTCAAGATATAGTGAAATGACAATCATCTTCACAAGATTGTTCAGCAACCATCATTTATTATAGAAGAAATTGTCTAATCTTTTAGGTAAGCCAACATCATATATAAGTAAATTAAGAAATGTTAAGACTATTTTGATTATCTTAATAGGCCTGCAAACCACCTCAACCAAATCAATTTTCTTTCAATATAAACTAGTGGATGTGGTACCCACATTATACTTAAAAAGATAAATAATTTAGTATCATAGTTATAATTTCCATAGCTCTACCTATTTAATAAAATAATATGTTTAGAAAACATAAAAATCACCTCACCTTTTTTAGTGTTATAGATCGTAGGTGACATGTTTCCCTTTCTTATCAACAAAATAATATTAAAAAAGTTCGATCTTTATAATAACTATACCTCAAGCGTAGTTTTGATGGGTAATGATTTTATTGTAATTTTAAAAGGAAAAAAGTTCAACGAACACTTAGCTGAAAAAGAAAAGGACCAAACCATTTTATAATGTGGTAATATATCGTATTAATTGAGCCTAAGTCAGGATTACCATTTTATCGGTTGTCACCTATAACATACTATAACATAGCATTACGACATCATCATTTTTAGGCTCTTGTTGCTTTAAACCTTTCTTGTAATATTAGACTTCTTTTATAAAACCGTTCTCATTGGATTGACACAGATATTAGACGCACTAAATTAATTATTGGACCCTCAAGCCCTCTTGAAATTGATAATAATAATGTTCATACTTTTATTCCTCTGCATCCTCTTACGTCTCATGATTAACACATTGATCTCTTATAAGATAATGATACCTGAAGTTCAAATGCAATTAAGCCATTTCTTGACTTGAGCTATTCTCAAACTGTGTATTATTAGATTAAAAAAGGCACATTAGACTTAATATAGAGTGGTTTATTAAAATTAGGAAGCAAAACCTAACTACTTATTATATAATCTTGACTTTTGAGATTTTCTACTTCAAGATGCACATTTTCTTTTCTTTTTTTTTTTTCTTTTTCACCTAGCGATTTCCTTATTTAATATATATTTTCAATTTTGAAAATTCAATCATAACAACCACCCCAATCTCGCCTTAGTGGTTAAAGGCTTGGCGTGAGTGTAAATTTTACAAGAATCGGAATAAAAGATTATTTCCCTTATATATCCCATTAACACTATATTTGAAATAGGAGAATGAAATAGGAAGAAAATAAAATGAGAGGACAAAATTAAAGAATAAAGAAATGAAGTTTGTACTTATTTGATAGGAAAGGAATAAAAAGAATGATTGTGATAGAAAGTCAATTAAATATTTTTTTAAACTTGTTAGTACGTCAAAATGTCTTAAATTTTCAAAATACCTTATTTTAAGAAAGTTTTGTAAGTCATTTTTTTCCTCTTGAATTCATTACCTTCCATTTCCCAGCTTTTCTAAGCTTGGGAAAGCTAATTTTTTCCTTTCCAATTTCTTTCCATCTTTTTTCCATTAAATCCAAATATATTATCGGGGATCTATCTGCTGCCTTTGGCTTATCATAACACTTATGTTTGGACAGAGGGAAAGTAGAAAAAAAAAAATTGAGAGGAAAGGAAATTGGAAGGAGAATATATAATTCATTTGATTAGATTAAGAGGGGCTAGGAGGGAAAAGAATTAGGAGAAAATTGTTTCGTTAGATACCATATGTTTTTGCTGCCTCCCAAAATGCAGAGAAACGAGAGGGAGGAATATGGGAAAAATGACTGTATTTTCCAAAATACCCCTCACTTATTTACCTAAAATCTTTATTGATATTTAGGATATTTTTAATTTATCTCCCCTCTATTATCTAAACATATAAAAAATAATCAAATATCTTTATAACTCTTTTGCCTTTTATTTTTTTCCTACATATTATGACCTTTTTAATTACTATAGTTGGACTAAACGAAACCTTAGTATCTCTTAAGTAATAGAAAAAAATAAGAAGGAATAAAAACAAAAGAAAAAATTTAATAAATATTACACATAGCATGAAAATACATGATAATGGTGATGGGTATTGAAAAAAAAAAAAAACTAATAAATATGTTTAAATACTTTTTCTGTATTTATCCATCACTTATACCTACACGATGGACAATACTTGATTCTTTTTCAAATGGATCGCCGTCTTCTTAGACCAATATGCACTACCGACAGATGGATATAGCCAACGGAAACAACAATTGCTGGCACGTTCTCCATGCGTTTCATAAAAAAATAATGATCATATCTTAACATGATTAATCTAAAGACAAATGCAACATACTAAATAAATGTATTAGGTAAATACACTTCTCTTTTCCTTCTTCAATTTTTAACTTCTAGGAAAGTAGTTGCCATGTGGGTCATTGTAAGTGGCCAATAATTGCATCTAACTGGCCAGACATTGCTTGACTACAAACTCCAAGATGGTCCCGGGAACTAGTCTGTTCCACGGTTTCGTTGTTTTAAAGTGACCAATATATGATAGTGAAAATTAAATTTGATGAATGGTTTATAAAACCCAAATTAATTGATCTAATTAATTACAAATCCGACTATGCTGAGAATGACAGGTGGCTTAAGTGTAACCGTGACGATAAGTTATTGGTTAGGTTGAACCATTTCGCAGTGTGATTTTAATTTTTGAAGTCCTTGTCAAAAGGAGAGGAAAAATAAAGTTATTGTTGCTTAACTTAGAGTGTAATATTTATTTATTTTTTTGGTATGTTATAATCATGGGGAAGGTGAGATGTGTCCACGAAAGCTACAGTCAGCTAATACATGCAATTCCAAAGTGGAAGCATCCTATATCCAAACAAATTTATTATATTTACTAGCGATGCATGCTTTTATCTAAATATTAATTACATACTTTATAAAAAGAAATAGAGACATAAAAAAATGACAATATTTTTATTTCATTTCTTAATAAAAATAAATACGCCGAATTTATCATATATATATATAAAGTTTTTAAATTAAGATCATAATGAATATCGACGTTCCAGATAAACTCACCTCTCTTTCTTCGAAGCTGTAACATGGTAGGGTGATAGGAGATAAAGAAAAAGATGACCTCAGTCACAACGATCATTTAACCACACATGACAGCACGAAATTCAACTCGATGATGTGTTTTTGTGTCCCCACAGTGGATATTAACGTACGGTGTCGGCCATTTTAACATCTTGCATCTACATCTCCTGCCTTCCTTCTTCGTATGCAAAAATACGAAGTATTCAACAGTTGCACAACTCACTATACTATATACTTTATATTGCTTTGTCAAAAAAGTTCTTACAACTTGATATCTAGAGGCCAGAGAAGTCTAGAAACAACGACACTAGCCATGGCTGACAAGGTTAATCAAATCTAACCTAACTTCAATTTTGTTTGATTTACGTTGTTAAATATTTTGGATCAATCCTGATATGTTCTTTTTTTTTTTTTTTTTTTAAATTGATTTAGTTTCTTTTCTAATTTGCAGGTTGCAACAATGGTGATAAAGGTTGACCTTGATTGTGATCGGTGCTATCAGAAGATCAAGAAAGTACTTTGTAAATTCCCAGGTGAATGTTTATCATTTTTACATGTTTGCAAGTTTTCATAAAATGTTCTTTTTGTCACTATTGATGGAGAAAATCTGCATAGGTAGGATGAAATATTCAGGCTGTTACCTGTTTTGAGTCGCATCTTTTTATCTTTTTGTCTTCTGTTTTTGCGAGTAATTTCAAATACAGTTCCAAAACTATTAATCGAGTGGGAGAGACTCAAAACTCCTTGTCTGTGTTGTTTACCCACCTGCAATGTACTTAACTCCCCGATCCTTGCTAAAGCTCCCAAAACCATTATTAAAAGCTCATGAATAGCGATGGTTTGGCGGCAATGTTCGGGGAGGTAAGTATATATTTCCGAAAACTATAGTGATAAAGAGCACGTTTTGAGAGTTTTGAGTTCTAATTGGTTAATAGTTTGAGCGGTGTATTAGCAATTTGTGCTTAATTGAAGGACATTTTATCGTCGCAGTGAATTTGTGCGATTACTTCTAAATTTGAATAACAAAATTCGATAAATTTTAAAGCGAACATGAAATAGGTAATGACTGAAAATTCCAGCAATTCTCTTGTTTTACGAGTAGCTATGGTGATTTGGAGGAAAACTGAGTGAATTTTTCTTTGGGGTTGAATGTTTTGAACAAGAGAAATACGAAACCAGATCTATGACGAGAAGCAAAAGAAAGTGACTGTTACCGTGATAACTTGCTGTCCTGAGAGAATCCTAGAAAAGATCAAGCGCAAAGGTGGAGAATCTGTTGAGGGCATTGAAATCGTCCCCGAGAAGAAGAAAGAAGGTGAAAAAAAGACGGAATCTGACAAATCTAAAGAGCCTGAAAAGAAAAAGGATTCTGGAGAGAAAGAGAAACCGAAGGATTCGGGAAAGAAAAAGGACTCTGGAGACAAAGAGAAGCCCAAAGAGGAGGGAAAGAAGAAGGATTCTGCAGATATAAAGAAAATGGAGGTGGAAACGGTTTCTGGGTTCCCGACAATATATCCGAGTGGAGCAATGATATATCCAGCTGGACCTGGAGGTTATTATCAGCCTTCTTATTATGGAGGAGGATATGGTGGTGTTCCTGCTCCGGCTCCATATTATCATGGCCCTGGGAGGCAATGCATGTGCTTTGATTGTCGCGTGAGTGCAAACCGGTATGACTACTGCAGTGGAGAAAATCCGTATGCTTGCAGTATTATGTGATGAGTTGAGATCGTGCTTGTCTTTGCTTCATGATGTCTATTTGGTTCTATACTAGTTTGTGGATGAGTAGAAATTTGGTGGCGTTTCATGTCCTTGTAGTATATAAGAGAAGGAACTAATTATACTAGTTGTTTGGGGTTCATCTGTGAACAAGTAACTCTTGTAATAATATGTGGTTCGTAATCAGTAGTTTATGTTATATAGTCCTAATTAGTACCAAGTCCTAATTTTTTCTATATATCTTACCGAATAAGCCATTGCGTTACTCTTATTTCAGTTAATTTCTTTTGTATCTGCCATTCAATTATAGATTTTCTTATGTTTTGGCTAAACTCTTAGGAAGAAGCAGCCTGGAATCACCGACTCAGACCAATTTTAGTGAAATGTCTTATGCCTTTTAATATTATTCTCCACCGGATCATCTGATTAGCCTTACTCGTGCTGTCTTTTATTTTCAGTTTGCGCTGTTTTAAGATGAACTGAGCATGTGAAGTTAAAGTATGCTTATATGCATTGAATTGTAGTCATAAAGTTTGAAATTCATTATACTTGCAGGGAAGTTCAGAGCATAATAGGTAGTACTGGTTCTTCAATTACTTCCAATGTTGGTGATATAGAAGAATGCAATGGTGCATATAATGCTATCGGTTGAAATTGCATTGAAGTATGTTTAGTAATAACTCTGGAAAGTTTGCGATCTCTCTTCTTGTTCCTATAAGTTCATATCAGATCTCCGTGATTACATCTTCTTTCTCAAGGCTCTTGTGCAGTCAGTTGGCCTGCAACGTAATGCACATATATCCGTAGATAAACCTAACGTTTAGTTTGCATTATTTTAAGGGACTAGATTGGACAAAGTGTGATGTTCGATTCCCAAATTGGGTACCGGGCGATAGGTTCCGTAAGAGACACATCCTAAAAAACTTGTGACTGGACCAAAAGGGCCTGTGCCGAAAGCAGCATAAGATAATCGTGCAGGGCAATGCTAGTTGTGCTGTACTGTATTATTCTCGTAATTTTGTGTTTGTGTGTGTGTGTGTGTGGTAACTATGAGCTTAGTATTTGGTATTTTAGAATGGTGAATTAAAGAAAAGGAAGGTCCAGGAAAATGTTTGGCATATGGCCTGTTTACTGGAAACTACGAAGTACATGCATTTTTCATAGTGATAAAAGTAACAGATATATTAGGTAACCCAGACATGGAATTGTTTTTTAATTGACATAACAGGTGTCGTCAAGATGCGATGTGCCTTATACTCCTAACCGAAAATTCCAACAGAAACTTTCCTTTTGCTTGAAGCGCCAGCGACAGACTACTGGGTTGATAAACGTATAATGCCAGTGCTTACGCATCGAAACCTAGGTAAAAGTGGAATAGAACAAGTGATGAAAACTATAGGGCTGATGACTAGATCAACATGATAATATAGTTTAGCCAGGAATGGCTGTTCCTCATCTGAATGCAATTTTCAGAGAGCATAATCTAATACCTGGAATATATGCTACAAAAGTCAACAGTTTCAAGGAGCTACTAGCAACATTGGTTTACCATGGAAATATCGAACTCTGCAGTGGTGTTGCAGTAGTGTGTCAATGGTAGAACAATCAAATCAGTCAAGAAAAGCGGTGCTTAAATCACTTCTGCCAAGCAGAGCTTTTTAACTTCTTCCATTCTGATCATAAGTTTCTCGCACAAGCAGATCATAAGAGAATGCAGGTAGCTATCACTGATAGATGGAAGCATTGTGACTATGTTATTAGATCCGATGCTGTCAAAGTCCCTGAATGATCAACATCGAGCTTTTTGAACTTTTGTAGCAAAACTGATATGTCCTCCTGATTGATTTTCCCCATTTCCTCGAGCTTGTAAACGATGAACTCTGCAGCACTGCAGACAAATAATACAAGTGACCATTTAAGCATATCCCGATATCAAGCCTAAATAAGAATTACTGGGAGAAACGTAGCAAGTCAATCCTTATACTCGGTACTCACCTTACAGTCTTATCTTGATCAAGATCTGCTGCCTCCAAATCCGAATGAGTCAATTTCCGTGCAAGGACACAATTGACTATGAATCTTTGCCTGCTTTCTGTGTACATTTCAGCCAGGTAGAGAAACACCTGAGCTAAACAAATGGTACTACTTAGTATCCAAAAGATTGCAAAGAGACGGCCTCCTGCTGTCGAGAAGCTTTCATCCCCATATCCTAGTGTGGTGATTGTTGAAAAAACACAATATAAAGCATCCACAGATTCGAAATCTTCCTTGATGTACAAAACAAGAGCACCGCAAATGCTAAGGAAAAATAACAGGATGAAGGCAGTGAGGAATTTGTATTTGGCTTTGTTCAATTCGATTTCCTTGAGAATTTCAGCTGTACCAACTTTTTCATTCATGTGTATTGCCTTGACTAAAAGAATCTCCTGCTTCTCAACAATATAATCAGCCGCTTTGCTTAATGCAAGTCCTACTAGAGCCATGCCGATGAAAACATACGCAGAGGCAAGGAATTTAGCCAATGTGCTACTAGGCACAAGATCACCATATCCAACAGTAGTCATAGTCACAACGCAGAAGTACAGCGCATCAAGCACATAATTAGTTTTCTTACCCTCAAGCTGATCTCCCACCAGGTAGAAACATAGTGCACCTGTACCTAGGTAGGCAGACAAGAGAACAATGACCCTTTTAATTGTAAGTTCTCGCGTGTATGAGGATTGAAGAGAATGAGTGTCACTGCAATTTTGTTCAAGGGAATTCTCTGTTGAGGGAGACGTTCGGTGATATCTTCTTCTTTGGAGGGAATTCTTGTCACTAGGAAGAGAAACATCATCTGAATGTGGAATCAAGGACTCTTTGGCATCATCATAGGCCATTAAGACTCTTAACTTTTCCCAGACAAATTACGAAACAGTTCACCACATAGATCTAAAAGCTCCACCCCCTATTTTATCAATCCCTGCACCACCACCATGTAACCCCTATAACCTATTAAATCAATTGTCACTTGATGGATTTCAATCAAAAAGTCTCTGCTCACAGGCGAGGAACATGTAAATAATAAAATATAATACACATACTAATCTAATCCACAAGTTTAGGTTGTGAAGCTAAATCAAACAATCTTACAAGGACGATTTGCTTTCAAGGGAAACCAATAGTGAAAAGCTGGAATTTGTATGATGCAGATACTAAATTACAGCCATGATCATGATGCATTTATCTGGCCTTTGACATTTTTGAAAGTTAGTGTATAAACTTTTCGGTTTTTGTCTATTTTAACCAGGGTGACATTTCGCAGTAGTCATTATTTTTTACAACATGATCTTAACAGCATATGCAGGAGCAAATAGCCTTCCTCGCTTATCATTAACAACAAATCAAAAGACAATTGAGCATTACAAAACTCATCTAATTTTTCCATGTATTGAAGAGCCAACTTCTATGAACAAAGAATAATCAGAATCAACCCAAACCTGGATTTTCGAATAATGATCTTAGGCTGAATGAATAAATGTACAAGCTATTTTTATCATGTCAACAAAATCAAGTTGCGATGTAAGTAAAAACAGAGATGATGTCTGGTTGTTACATCTTGGATATAACAAAGAGGGGGAGAAAAACGTTGAAAGTGAATATTCGCATGATCTTGAAACTTAAGATGTACTTACGCACGCACAGGATTGCTGAAAGTAAACACGCAAACTATGGTCATGCCTAAAGTATTGGCTAGTTATTTACCTGAAAAAGCTAATCTCTCATTCATGCAAAGAGTGAAAGATGGCTTTTGTAAAAGCCCCACCAGAAAATGTAGGATCCCTAACCAGAAAAAAAAAAAAAGGAAAGCGAGGCACAGTTATATCCTATAAAACTACTTGTGAGTTTGACCCCGAAATGAATGGCCACGTCACATTGTCCACACCACACCATGCCTATTTACGCAATGTTGTTGTCTGTTGATGTGTTAAAATACATCCTCATATAACTAAGTCAAAAAGCATGTTGCCTTCCATTATTATCTAATAAAAGAAACTCAACAAAGAAGATATTGGGAATCATTTCTTTCTTTTTTCTTTTCCTACCTGTACGTTATTTGGAATCATGTTCCTTCCTAGCTGCATGATTAGGAACCTCCATCATGTATCCTTTTTCAATGATAGGTTCTTAATATGTTGAATCAAAACCTATCTTAAGATAACAAAAATTTGTTAGCCATAGTTGAACAATCAAGAAGGGAGATGGAACTGATTATCATTACAAACTTAAAAACTTTTCATAAAACCACAACTTCCCCTCTGTTGTTCAAAGTGATCGAGATGGTCAGAACTTGTTGCTTGGTATAATCAAAATCTTATAAAAATGTTAAAGCGCATTAAATAAGTTCAAACCAATAAAAAATGTGAATGAAAGCAAATAAATCAAGCTAATCGATTAGAAGGTAAGTATGCTTCATGTGATATGACAAAATGTAAATTATACAGAAATATAAAAAGAGTAACGTGTATAGCGGTCTGCCTTACACGTCAGTCCACTCTTCTAGCATCGCATCAGAAAATCCACACCGCTTTTGTAGAAAAGAATAGATTGAGATTTACTTGCTCCTCCTTGGGGTATCAGTTAAGAGATTTATCCCTATCTTAAACTCTTCTTTAGAATATATAAGTCTATAGAAATTATCTTATAACTTCTCTCAAACATATGGATACAACCAGGCGACTTATTATAGAGTACTTGATCCTCTTGATCTAGCAAAAAAACGTATACCTTATAGTGTTTAAGGTCGGGTTTTCAAATATGATTCTAAATCCTATAAAATTCAGAATTAAAACTTAATAGGAAATTTGATCCAATAAAAAATAATATATTAATAAAAATATTTATTCTTAAATTACTCATCATGTATACTCTTAAAACACATCTAATTTTCACATTTTGTTTGCCCATGGTCAATATGTATAACTTTATCTTTACTTATCTGTTTTCTACTCTATTTTTTCTTTCATCTTATTTGAACCCTATAAAAACTTATTTCTATATGATCAGTTGAACTTCATAAAAAGCCCAACTTTATAAGATCGATATTTTATAAAGTGGGTTTTGAGAATAATAGGTAAAATCCTATAAAGTTTTTATAGGGTTTTAGGATTATTAAACCCAATAAAAGTAAGTTCGAGTTTCATATTGCAATCTTACTCAAACGTTACTCACAACAACAACAAAGAGTGTAGAAAACTTTCAATTAGGATTTACAATAAATTTCTTCAATCATGCTCAAAAACTATATAACGTTCTTTTTTTTGAAAAATAGACTATATAACAGTTGAATTAACACTATAGTACTTGTATTCTCCTTATCTTGATTCTGCAAGATCTGTTCTTTCACGTTGTTCTTCATACATATATATTTTTTATAATTTTCAAATTTTATTCTTTAAATAGTTTTGTCTTCAACTTTCAAATTGATCGTTGTAAAGAAATAGGGCGTTTGAATGGTAACTCTCCTTTGGTTCCAGATTCTCACGGCCGTCAAACATTTGGTTTCCATATATGTCGGTTTTGACTTTCCCTAAGCATTCCATCAAATCGTGGATTTGTTTTCTTCATTCTTCAATTTCCTGTTGTCTAGTGTAATTTATGCTTGTATCCCCAAGGAATTGATTCAACCGATATGAAAAGAAATATTCTTCAACATATCCATATCGTGGTGTTAGACAGTCAGCTCTAATTATTGTATTTTTTCTGCTTTTGTGCCTTTCTCCTGCTTTTGGTTTTGTCTGAAGCTTCTGATCTATAATCATCTTCTTAGCTTCTAATCTGTTTATATGTTTATCCTTCTTTTTCTAAATTTCTCGTCTTCTGACCCTTCATCTTTCTTTTCTGTACTTCTTGTCTTTCTAGACTTCTTGATCAAACTAGAGCTTTTGTCTTCTTTCATCTATTATATTCCACTTGGTTTTGCTGCTTCCTTCTCATTCATTTTAGTTTCTATTTCTTAATATTTGCTTGACCTTTATAGGTTCTGTTTCTTGTTTATATCCTTATTTCTTCTTACGTCCTACTATATATTATTTATTCGTTTTACTACTCATTTATCCTTCAGAAGTTCTTCTTCTAATTTAACTTAGGCACACAAATTATATTTCTAAAGCACTCAAGTGGCTAATCAGTACACTCACATAAGTGATTTGTTATAGTAAAAACTCTTTCAAAAGATTTATCAATAAGTTAGATCAACTAAATTGAATTTTCATCATATTTTATCAATTATATTAGTTAGTGCTATTTTATATGTCTAGAACTAGTGAAGAATCGATTATAAACCGTGAATTGGTCTAAGGTCTTGGGCCTAAGCTGATAGAGGACCTACTGGTTCACAAGGGTTAAGGCAAGTTAACCTTGTTAGGTTGAATTGGGGAGAAAATATATTATCGGGGATTAATGTTTATGAGTAAATTTAAATAAGAGACCAACATTTTAACAATTTTTAATAAAAGATCAATGTTTCAAAAATTGGCTCAAATAAAAGATCTAATTAATTGAATATTATAATACCATTAGTTTGTGCTAACGTAGCATGTTATTTAACACATTGCATTAACGTAGCTTTGACGTAGTGTTAGTTTGGATATTTTATTAAAAATAAAATTAAAAATACTAAAAAAATATATTTAAAATTCTTATAAATAAAATATCTTTAGAAAAGGAAAAAAGAAAATTAGAAAAGTAGAGCAATCTAAGAAAATAAATAAGAAAAAGAAAATTAAATAAATAATTAGAAAATTGAAAAAATAAAAAAGAGAAAAAAAAAATTGCCATATAGCCACCTCAAGACTAAGGGTGGTTGGTGATTACTTGAGAAGGGTTAGGTAACCTATTATAGGTGATCAAAAAAGCAACTATTTAGCTACGATTGTAACATACTTTTAAAAGTGAGTTGTGTGACTCATATTTGGAGGGTGAATAGCTACTCATCATCCAAAATTTTAAAGAAAAGAAAAGTGAAATCTAACCATGTTTTACTTGAAATTTTAGGTGGTGGCGTAATCACCTACCATCTAAATGTAGATCACACGATTTGCTTTTAAAAGGAGGTTATGATCTATAATTAGGTTATTGACCTTTGTTTTTATTTGTTTTTTTGTTTTTTAATTATTTATTTTCTATTTTTAATTGTTTTTTAGTTTTTATTTAATTATTTAATATTTTGTTTTTAATTTATTTTCAATGTATATACATTATATGTTATAACCATACATTAATTTACATATACATATGTCTAATTAAGTATGTTAATTTTTTATTGTCTCCAAATTTTTTTACATTTTATATTTATTTATTTTAATTTTTGTAAGAATTTTGTATATTTTTCCTATTTTTTCTTTTTTATTTCTAATTTGTGGCCAACTATCACCAAATCAACCCACATTAGCAACACATCAGGGATAATTACCACATCAGTTTTACTTAACAATGTTATAATAGCAAGTTAGTTGATCCCCTATCTATGTTACTTAGCAATGTAACTTATCCATATATATATGCATATAATATATAGTATTTTTCTTTTTCTTTTTATCTATTATATATATATAAATACATATAACATATATATGTAGCACATGTGTAATTTGCAAATGAAATGTACAAATTACACTTTATATATATAAATAAATAAATTATATATATAGAGTAATATATGCATATAATATGTATAATATATTATACGCAAAAGGATAAAAAGGAGAATGAATGCCAAAAAAAAAAAATAATAATAATAATAAACCCTATATAGTTCAAGGCCCAAGAATTAGGCCATCAACTAGTAGCCTTATTCAACTAACCTTGAAATTAGCTCTAGGCTACTTATGGTTCAACATTTTCTTATATTGTGGCCCACTAATTCCGGGCTTGTTTCATATTGAATTAAATTGTTTCCTAGGTTTAAGTATATTTATATGGTATTTTGCATAAATCAATAAATTATAACATACCTTACAACTTAGATTTTACAATATATGAGGTATAGATTCTAGTCAAATTAAAAGGATTAATACTAAGTATGTTTTATATCATATCTAGTAAACTTTAAAGGCCTAAATCTTTTTTTGTAACATGTAATATCTATACACAAAGGTCAACATAATCGAACGCATTATTCGATTTGACAGATTCTCATAAAGATTATGAGATTAAAATAAGCGATTTCTCTACAAAACATAAAGGTTATGAGATTAAACTAAGCAATTCTTCTACAGTGGTTGGGAATCATTAGCTTTAAATGTTTTGGACAGGAAAGTTTTCAATTCAAACATGGTCGAATGAAAGTTTAAGTTTGTTTATTAGAATCAATAAAAAACCTAAAGTATGATTTTATCTATAAAGCAATAAGATAATTAACCTTTTTAAGAGTAAAAAAGTTCAGTACTTTATTTGATTAGTTTATATTTTATTTATATTTAGGTCCTTTTTTTTAAATCTCTTAGGATATAGGTGTATCTTATTTTTGGATTTTTTTTTTTAATTTAGGTAAATTCTAACTTTCTTAACCATGCGAATTTTCTAGAAGCCAACCTAAATTATGCTTTATTATAATTTATATCTTTTATCCACGATTTAATTGTGTTTCCTTTTGAGGGTATTATATTTAAAAGATGAAATAAAACAAACATATTCAAATGGTCAGGAGCCCCTTACTTGGTCCCATTGTATAGCAAATTTCTCAATGTTGTTGAAGTTTTGGAAGAGGATGTGTGAGTGTGCTGGAAATTCAATTTCATTCCAACAGTTGCTCTTTTGGTGGACATCAGATGTAAGACAGAAAGACCACATTAAATCTGCAGTGTCGGTGTTGTATTTGTTGTCTTGAAGGAATCAAATGCAAGGATGACAATGACACACATTTTTAAAGAGGCAAACAAACCAGCAGACCACTTAGCAAGAAGAGTGAAGAGGATTGCAATTGGATTTCTTTACCAACAAACTTTTATGAATTAGATGATTTTTCTGTAAAGCTTGGTGACTATAGATATATATAATCCTATCCTTGTACTCGTCATTGATGTACTCAGTACTGATTCATCTAATAAAATTTAAGTTTTTTTTTCGTTTGATGGTAAAAAATAATTAAAAAAAAAAAAAAAAACCTTCTTTTGGGATTGGGTTTGACAGAAGAAGGTAAAGTCGCATTGGGCTTAAAAATGTGAATTATATAGTTCACTAAATTGGGCTTTTGCCAAGAGAAGAAGCGGGAAAAAGGAAGTGTAGTAGAGGCCCAACTATAATGCCATTTGACTCATTTCTTTGTTCTATTTCTAAGTAGTAAGTAGTATGTTGCATGTGCGTCAGCAAATTTGGAAGTGCTGGAGGAGGAGGAGGAGAAGAAGGGTTCACCCTGTACCCATTCATCAATACTCACTGGTATGTCATAATATTTGCTTAATTGTGCACCAAAACTGTAATTTCTTACAAATAATTGAAGTTTGGACTCGCGTGATAGTTGATATCATAATGTTTTATTCGTACTAGGTAAATCCAAATGAAGATAAAATCTGTGAAATACGTGAGGAGTATCTAGTGTGATTGAATATTTTGATGGAAAGTTTGAATCTTTATGGGTTTCTTCTATCACCCTTTAAAGCAAAGCCTAGCTTTTTTATCATAATTGGTCGAAAAATCTGTGCCTTTTGTCCTTCTTCAGTGTAATGCGACTCGTTGTAAGGCTACGTTCTGTTGAATTGCTCATTTTGAATTTGAGTTGTATCTACTTATTAGGATTGAGTTGTTTGGGGTAGTAAGTAGTGTGGAAGTATGACAACTGTGCCGTCCAAGAACATATGGATTCGCCGACAACAATGCCCTTGTGGGGACTGGAAATGCTATATTTCATATGACAGTGCAAGCGAAGAGACGACAATGGCATCCCAATTTGCAAAATGTAAGACTTCATCGTCTGAAGCTATGGTTTCCCCGTATGTCGGAATGCTGTTTAAGAGCGACACGGATGCATTCGAGTATTATTGCAATTTCGCTAGAAAAAATGGGTTTTCAGTTAGGAAGGAGAGGTCAAGATTGAGTCCTCAATTGGGTGTTTACAAGAGGGATTTTGTGTGCTACCGATCTGGGTTTGCACCAACAAGGAAAAAACCTGGTGGGGAGCACCATCGGGATCGAAAATCGGTTAGGTGCGGCTGTGATGCGAAGATGTACCTGTCGAAGGAAATGGTTGATGGGGCTTCACAGTGGTTTGTGGTTCAATTCAGCAACGTGCACAATCATGAATTATTGGGAGATGATCAGGTTCGCCTTTTGCCTGCATATAGGAAAATTCATGAAGCTGATCAAGAGCGAATACTCTTATTGTCAAAAGCTGGGTTTCCTATTCATCGCATAGTGAAAGTGTTGGAAATGGAGAAGGGGATTCAAGGCGGACAATTGCCCTACTTGGAAAGAGATGTCAGGAATTTTGTTCAAAACCGTAAGAAACTTGTTCAGGAAAATGATGCTTCGCTCAATGAGAAGAGAGAAAGTGATGTAATTGAACTTCTTGAGGCGTGCAAGGCTTTGAAGGAGGCTGATGAAGCATTTGTTTATGATTATACGGTGGATGAAGCTGATAAAGTTGATAACATTGCATGGTCATATGGCGATGCAGTTAATGCATATACGATGTTTGGAGACGTAGTATATTTTGACACTTCATATCGATCTATTACCTACGGGATGCTGTTTGGAGCATGGTTTGGTATTGACAACCATGGCAAAACAATTTTCTTTGCCTGCATTCTGATCCAGGATGAAAATTCACGCTCTTTCACCTGGGCTTTACAGGTCTTCCTCTGAAATCTTGTGAATATGTCAGTGTTGTGTACTTGCTGGTTTACTCATCGGTGATTTTTTCCTGCCTAAATACAGACTTTTCTTCGTTTCATGAGAAGAAGAAGCCCCCAGACAACTCTAACCGATCTTGACCCCAGCATAGGTGATGCTGTGAGAAGTGAATTACCTAATACTAAACATGTAATATCCATGTCAAATATTTTGTCAAAGGTATCAAGTTGGTTCTCTGTCCCACTTGGCTCTCGTTATCAAGAGTTCAGATCCGAGTTTAATGCATTACAATGTATCGAGAATACAGAGGGGTTCGAATATCATTGGAATCAAATGGTCTCTAAGTTTGGACTTGGCTCAGATAAGCACATTGCCTTACTTCAATCTATGAGGTCATCTTGGGCTTCAGTGTATACAAGGGGTTGCATGCTTGCTCGGATATCAACTGCAGCTTTTTCAAAGTCAGTGGACACATTTCTGAAAGGAATATTTAGTTCTCAAATGTGTCTGCGGAGCTTTTTTGATCAGGTAAATTGGGATCTGTCTTACAACTCTGTTTTGTCATTATAGATTTCGCATCTGCTTCTTGTGATACTATTCATTTTTCCTTTCTGACTTGGACATTTCTTGAACTGATGGGTTCTTGTTTTCATATGTTGGGGGATGTTATGCAGGTTGGAGTTTCCACCAGTTTTCAGAACCAATTACATCAAGAGATGCAATATATGCATGCCAAGACTTGCCATCCCCTTGAAGAGCATGCTCGAAATCTTCTTACACCATTTGCGTTCAATGCTTTTCAACAGGAATTGGTGATTGCTATGCAATATGCTATGTCTGAAATGGCTAATGGATCCTTTCTGATTCGCCACTTTAAGAAAATGGACATTGATCGCTGTGTTGTCTTTATTCCAGAAGAAGAACATATCCATTGTTCATGTAAGGAATTTGAATCATCTGGTGTCTTATGCAGGCATGCTGTCCGTGTGCTCATGGGAAAGAACTATTTTCAAGTTCCTGATAAATATTTGCCTGGTAGATGGCGACAAGAAAGCTCTCTCCTATATGATGACCATGCCACTCAAAATAATGATGATGGATGGTTTCAAGAATATCAGTCTCTGACTGAAACACTACTCATGGAGTCATCATTAACAAGGGAGCGGTATGATTATGCCCGTGTAGAATTGATAAAAGTTGTAAAAAAGCTCCTTGATGAAGTTAGAAATATGCCAGAGAGTGATTGCATTGCCATGGATTTGACACTTTCGCCGACTGCATGATGTTAATAAAATACTTTTCAGATCATGATGGTGCATGCACCTTGCTGGCTCTTCATGACGAAGGGACCAAAAGAAAGTAGTCAAAAAGAAGAAAAGAAGCCTATGTTAGTGCATCCATACTCTTTCATTGTCATAGCAGAACAAGCTTGCTATGGTCAGAAGAAGGTTAATTCATACCCTTACAATGCCTTAGCACAAATGAGAAAAGTAAGATGACATGGCAATAGGGAATGGAATAGATTCATGTTTCCTTACTCCAGAGGATAGGAAAAACAATAAGAGAACTAATTGGCCACGGAAGAGGGATGAGGCATCAGACTACAATTTATGTACAAATGTATTGCTCTAGTTGAAGAAATTCCTAGATCGTTCGCGCTGGCCCCCTATTCCAAAGGTCTTATCAGTCAGGAGTTCTGAGCCATAAAATCAGTTCTTAATTATACAGTGTCCGATTGTTCAACTGATGCATGGTTGTTTTCTCATGTCTTGCTTGACAATTTTTAATGATCAGAGAGGATCGCACTCCAGTCCTCATTGTTGATACCACATTGTGGCTGACTTTTGGCAATCTTGTCTAGCCAGTTCCATGAATGTTCTGCTCCTTCAGAAGTTTATTGTCCAATTTCCAACCAAGTGTGACTGAGAGATGACTACTTATCCAAAAAGATAAGTAAATAAGGAGATGACTGCTTACCAAACAAAAGAATAACAGAATGAGATCAGACAGGACACATGCAACTCGTGTTGTTATATTGACTGGAGAAAGACACTGGTCTTTATCATCGGCCTTTTTCTTCTTTCAAAAGGTTAAGTTGTAAAGAAAATTGTAATCTGTTCTCCATAGCAGCAGTTAATAGGATGATTGCTTTCTCTGAGACCTTCACCTTTTAATTTTTTCATCTTTTTTAGGTCATGTTGTAAATGTCTATTGGGACTTTAGTTGAAGCATTTGATTCTTTTAGCTGTCTGTCATTGCTAATTTTATGTCTCCTGATTTCTAATTTTTCCGTTGACATTTTTATGGGAATCTTGTAATGGTGTAAAAAGGTTGGCCTATTCCCATTCATATTATGAATATTCCACTTGCTATGGGTATTCCTAGCAAGTTCATATTCAATACCTGGCAGCTGGGTGGAGCAAGTCTCTTAATTTCAGAATCTCTCTGTTGATTGGTAAAATACAGCTGGCTGCAGATGATAGCAGGATTTCACCTTGTGTACAATGTTTTCTTTAGGGCTTAGTACTTGTTCATTTAAATTTCTGCCACTGTTGTATTCACCCAAATTGATCAGCTTAGAACTCACACAAGCATTCATGAAGATATGCAGGAAAGATCAAAAGGTAGTGAGTTAGTGAATACTTGGAAGCTTGTGATAGATGGTCATTCTAGGGTCGGCAGCCATCCTTGGTGATGTAGAAATAGCATTATGAAGCCTCTGATTTACCAAGGGTTCAGGTAACTTTCTTCTATGCTTGGGTTGCAACTATTTTTGCATCACAGCCTCTTCGTGCGTTAACCGGTTTTAAGTAGTTGTAGTTCTTGCCTTGATACCTGGCTCAGTTGTTCATTATTTCAAAAACTAGTTTCATGATTCACTATTCGTGGAAGTGTGAAGGTTTCAACATGAAAGTATCTACACTTGTCAACTTACATAGTGAATGTGAGTTTTTGAGCTATGCCAGATCTAGTTCCAGGCTTATCATAGCATTCTATTATGGGGTTAATGCTAAAGTTTGACTGGAACAGTCATTTGACCCACCCCACAAAACCACACCCACCCCGAGGCCTGTTAGATAACTCTTTTCATGCTACTCTTGAACTCTAAATTCCTATGATCGATCAGTCGCACATACAAAATCATTCAGCTTATCTCAACATCATTATTAATAGCTCTTAACTATAAGTTGACTATTAGATTGGTGCACAATACCCCGTTAAGATATATCTAATCTTGTCTTTTCTCATCGCTACTAGGCTCATTGAAAGTTCAAGGTCTTAGCACTAAGAACTATTTCTAGATGACAACCTGCAATATTTAGTACTTGTGTCATTCCTCATCAGACCTTTGTGTAAAGGCTTTTAAAGTCAAATACTCGGTGAGCCCTAGAAGTTCCACAAATCTTCAATATGCCCCTTTTATCACTGTTGTGTAGATTACATTCACACGGGGAAGGAAATATAGTAGTGATTCTCTTACTCCTTGTGAAATAGCTAATATGTATTGAGTTGTGCTTTAAGCGTAAAATAGTTATTCCATGGTGGCATTTTAAGGACTAGATACTACTTGATAGAGGCCAACTGTTATCCATTTGTTGGGCCTTTTTTAGAAAAAATAAATAAATAAAGGGGAATGCAGAAAAAAATATAAAATTATTTTGAAGTGATGCTTAACTTGTATGTAAAAACCCTACTTCTCTTGTTCATTTCAGGTCCATAGTGTGTTATAACACACCAAACCATTGTATTTTGATAATCATAGTTGATCAATTGAAGTTTCTTTAAACCCTCTTTGATTGCAAAGGGCCAAACGACGTTCATTCAGGGAAGACATATTGTTGACAATCTTAGTAGCCCAAGAATTATGTAGAGGCTACCATTATGATAAAGGAGCAAGATTTTCCCTCAAAGTTGGTCTAACTATGGCTTATGCTCATGTGCGATTGTCTCTTACAAGGTATTATCAACACTTGACATGTGCTGCACTTCTCCGAGCTCTTTGTAAAGAAGTTAAGTCAATCTTCTTGTGTAGAACATACAAAAACATCCTTACTTAGAGAGTGAAAGTGTAGAGAGAGAAACACTCGAGTAATAAACGGAACTTATATTTCTGGATAAATAACAAATAAGGAGAGGTCTCCTCATATATATGAAGCCTCCATTGATAGACGGTTGAGATTATTATGATTAAGCAACTAATAGACAATCTTTCTTACTCTCTTCTAACTATCCTACCTACTAAGGTTTAAAGTGTTCGAACACTTCTAATATAGTCCTAGGAATAGATCAGGACTTGGTTATAGGCCTTATATATAATAAACCCTTATATACAAGTACAAAGGTGAAAATTGTGTTTGTTGAATAGCCCATGATATTCTCCCTTACCTAACGTAGTGATGCTCTTATCATTTTACAATCTTTAGAGAACTCCTCTACTAAGTGTCCAATGCACATACAATCCACGACATCTCTTAAGTTACTTCAAACTCTTCCATTCACTAAGTACACCAAACAAGAGAGTTAGTTCAAACCTCGTGTTAGGCATCCCCATAAGATTTTCTCTACCTCCCTTCTGCCTTCTTGCCTTATGCCCTAAATGAGCTTCTTCCTTATTGTTGTTAAGGTCTCATGCATATAAGTCTCTACAAAGGCTTCCACATTTTTTGACATCTTCAACTAATGAAACTTGCCTTCTACCTTAACTAGCATTTGGTAGACATTTAAGGCATTTGGTTATTGGGTCCTTCAATCTGTAATGCCTCTCTAGGATCTTCATTCTGAAGGTTGGCATGATTTGAGATGTGTATTTTTCGTCCCTTCCTATAAAGTAGCCTATCCTCTATCCAATATTTTTTAGTATAGCCCCCCTACTACAACACTAACTTAGCTTAAGGATCTTAGGCCAAGCCTTCCTCAATTTGCTTTAGTACTTTCCCAAGCTCTAGATCCCCTGCCCCTTAGGTTGAAGTACTAAAGGTGGTTTAGGCTTGGAAATCTCTTTAGACTTCTCTACTTGATCCTTCCCTTTCACTTAGGTACCTCTTATGCCTTTGGGTTTACTCCTTTTGAACTTTAGGCTTTGTGATTCTTTGCTTTGGACCCATTAATAGCCTGTACAAAGCATAAAAACTTTGGGTTTTGACTAAGGTTACAGCTGATTGACACCATACATTGTTGGCATTAATCCATGATCATGATGTGATTTGCTGATGGGGCGATTTGAGTGCTTACTTGATATTAGAAGTCTATGCTAATGATTTGTTCATAGTTGTTTAAGGGGATTGCTTCTAATTTAACCTTGCCTTATCATTAGCCTACCTTAAACTCAACATCGTAGACCATACCAATGATAGTGTTTTCAACTTCCCTTTTTTCCCTTTGAACTTTAAGGCGTAGCTTTTTAGCTAACTCTTAAGAAATGATTGCATTGGTCACCCTAGTGTCTATTAAGGCATTCCTCCTTTAACTCACTACAATTGCCTCTACATACATTAGGCTTCAAGCCTCATTATTGGGTTGGCTTTGTATGGAGCCTAACCGCTTCAACATCTAAAATTTGTAATTAGCTTAGGCCTCTTCTTCTTCCTCTACAGCTACCAAGGTTGCCAAACTTATTTCATATTGGACATTCCTTAGCTTTATGTGCTCCTATACATATGAAATGGAACAATTTCACAATTTCCTCTTGGATTGTTCCTTCCCTCCCATGAGAGACTTACACTATGTTTAGATTGAGTGAAGGAATTGGGAAGGAAAGGAAAGTGGGAATTCCAAGAAGAATTCCATTGTTTAGATAAAGAGGGAAAGGGAAAGGGAAATGATTTGGAAGGGAAAACTTTCCCTCAAGCCTACAAAAACAATTCTCGCATAATGTGGAGAGAATTGTAAGGAATTGATGGAAAATGGCAATTATATCCTTAGAATAAAAGCACATTTAAAGTTATTAGGACTTTTATGTCATTTTGCTATAATAAAAAATCATATTACTAAATTTCCACCCAAATTCCTTCTTTATATAAATGAGGGAATGTATAATTTTTCCTTCCACTTTCTTTCCTCTTTAATTCTTCCCCTCTTCCCAAACATAGTATTACTCTTGTAGGTTAGGGTCCTCACATTTCTTCTTTAGCTTAGATCCAAGTCCTCTTGGTTTCCCTTACCTCTTCTATGGTTATATTAAGCTTTTAACTATAGACATAGCTTAAGCCTAAGTTTGGACATTATGCCTCTCAACTTGACTTAGGTTTACCCCTATAGCCCATCACAAAAGGTAAGCATTGTATCCTTATCACTCATATCGAGATTCTCTAAAAGCAACTCAAAGACTCTCTACTCATAGTCCCTAATGGACCCTTTATGCTAAAGCATATCAGTTTAGCCTAAGCCTTCCGCTTGGCATTGCTTAGATAAAATTGGGCCCATAACTCAACTTTAAATTCTTCTAATGTCCTAATTGCCTCAACTGCTCGCTTGGCTCCATTAGACCATCTTCTCCACCATCAAGTGGCTACATCATTTGAAAACATCAAAGCCACCTATAACTTCGATGCATTGTTCAATACCCCAACCTCATCGAAGTACTACTTAGACTCTATAGGAAGTTATCTATTTCCTTTACATTTCTTAAGCCACAAAAGTTTTAGGATTAAGCACAAAATAATTTAGAATTATTTTGAAATGATGCTTAGTTTGTATGTATGAAAATTTATTTATAGATAGTCCTCACATGGTGTTAGTAACAAATATTATTGCACCAATCTCAACTACCTTACAATATCAATTCTATTAGCCTTCAACATTAATTACTAATAATAAAAGTACCGAATCTACCAACACGAATTAATCCTCCTGATCTATTTATAACTCATTTAATAAGAAATGACCTTAATCAAGCCAATTATCTTTGGAGCATGAACCTTCCTATAAAACGTATGCTTTAGGTATAACCCATATTACACCTTGAAATGATAAAGTCGTAATAGTCCCGCCGTGTAAATCATTCTAAGATAGAAATTAACCTTACAATCACTATCTTAGACCTAATTTACACAAGACATCTACGACTAACCCACTTTAAGTTTTAAAGTAAACAGTTTATAATTAAACATATTATTTACTTATAAACTTAAGCAAAATACATACTTATATTAAAATAATCTGAGTATATTTACAAAATTTAGCAACTTAGTCACAATCTACTTAAGTAATTTGTAAATTAATACTAAAAGCTTAAAAATAAATCCAACTAGAGAGTGTATTTGGTCTTTAGTTTACATCCTCACTCCCTAGGATCCCGCAGTTGCTAGCTTCAAGATAAATGTAATCCACTTCTTAGCTAGCACTTGTAACAAATGTTTATAGGGATGTGAGTAATCATAGCTCAGTAAGTTAGGACGGAGACTTAAAACCATACAGTAAACACAAATAAGATTATCAATGAAATTATTAAGTGTAATGCATATTCAAACAAATGCCAGTTGTCTGATCCATCATAAAAAGTTGTCCGATCCATCGTAAGATTAGAGAAATTACACTTACTTTAATCCGAATTGAGGAGTTTCCGTTAATGCAATAGCTCATGATTAAACACAAGCTTGTGCAATGGAGATACCGCTCCTCCCATGACTACTTTCGAACCATTGATTTTACCCTTACTGCGACCTCCTTACCTGTCACTTATTCGACTAAGGATGAAAAAGGGGATCAATTATACTATCCAGCGTTATGCCTTTCAAAAGGGTCATATTTGGTCAGAGAATCGTTGTGTTCCCTTAACCGGTTACTATGTAGGTCTAGTTTAAATTTATGAGTCAAATATTCAGTTAAATCCGGTTTAAGGTGTTCAATTACTTTAAACAAATCACATAAACAAGTCAAAAGCAGCAAATCAGTAATCATATTAGTAGCTTAGAACAAGCACATGCACATAACTAATTATCTAATAAGAACAATTCAATATAATTTTAAGCCTTAAAGTACTACCAATTTAGTACTCCAAAATTAGTAATATATTAATCCCAACTTATCTGGACTTCTTGCTTACTCACTCGAGGTGAAACTCATACTGGCCATTACCAAAATCCCTATAATACATTTATTATTTCAGTTTTCCACATAACTATTATAGATTGATTTTAGCTTATAATGCTTATTGTTATATTTGGTTTAGGGTTTCATATACCCAATTATTTAGGTTCTTGAGTCTTTTACAATTATTTTTTATTTAGCTAAGTTTTTGTATTGATTTATAAATTAGGTTCTAGTTCAATTTTTAAGTATAGTTTTATACGTGAACTTTAAAAGCTCGTTTCAACTCATAATATAAAATTAATCACATTATTTTTTGGTATCCTAAATATTGTTTTTGGTCTTTACCCAATGTTATAGTCCGTACAGTATATTTTAATCCTAATTTAACTACTGAATTTACTTCCATTATGAGAAAATTTTACATTTTTCATATAATTACCCTAATTTAAGTTTCCTACCAGATTTATTATATATTCATAGTATTATTACAATATCAATTTTTAATATAATATTTTCCTACTTATTAATTTCTCATACCTACATATTATATATTATCACTTAATATGTCCATAATATATAAATCTAATATTTCTATCACTTCATATGTCATCTCTCAACATCAACTAACATCTCAAAATATCTAAATTCATCCCAAATAATATTTTACACCCAATTACTCTAAATTAAAAAATTAACTTAAAATTTACCATTTTTACCTATTACATATTTACTACATAATACCCTAATAATTACATCTAACTCCCTAAATACTATAAATATCATACTTCATTAGATTTCAACATCCTAAAACATATAATTATACACTAAATCAATAATTATCTATTTAATTACTTAATTAACTTAAGATTATCCATTTAATGCATCATTTTAAGGCTTAAAAATTATCTAAAAATTTCGAAAATTAATTTTTGAAAAAGGGCTTTATAATACTATTCTATAACCTCTAAGTAGTCTACACAAAAATTTTGAACTCAAAACTACACTTCTAAGATTATTTATTTCTAATCCAAATAAAGCTTGAGTTTGCATAATTTCATAAAGATAGTATATTTCTAGATACAAAATCATAAAACTAAAAATTTTCCCTAAATTTATATACTTAAAAACCCTAGAATATCAAATTTCATAATTTTCTAAGTATATTTAATATTTTCAACAAAATATATAAAATTCGGAAAAAAATTGGACTCACCAAAACTGATGAGTCTGGCCACCATTGACCACCAAGGCCTTATTGGCTAGCCTAAGCACTGCCACCATCATGTGGTGGTGGTGGTGGCTGTTTACTCCTAAGTGCTCGTATGGTTGAGGATCTCCTCTAAAGTCATAATTGCATAGATTTTTGTAATTTTTAAAAAACCTTAATTTCCCTTCTTAATTTTGGTGCTCTCTAATTTTCTAGGGTTTCAAACTAACCAAATGAGCTTCTGTAATTTTTTGGGTATTTATAAAGGTCTTGAGGATTTTTTTTTTATTTTTTTTACATTAAATTGAGGTAACATTAACCTTATCTTCTCCTAAATTATCTTTTTTGTTTTGTTAATTTGATTGGCTAATTTTTTTTCTTTCTTTCTTCAACTACCACGACCACTTTCTAGACAATTCCACATTTTTCCATAATTTTCCTGATTTTTCTTTAATTATTCATGCATTTTCTTTAAATAATTAACATTATTTTGGCATATTTCAGGTATTTTAAATAATTTCACGTATTTCTAACTATATGCAAGTTCATATATGGTACAAATAAATATTTCTAAATATTATTTAAGTTATTTTATAATTTTTAGTATGTATATAATTAATTTATGTCTATTCGTTAGTTATCGAAAATCGTTTTAAGCATTTTCGATAAATAACGAATAATTTTCATAAAATTCAATATTATATTAATTAATCATTTTATTACTTACTTTCCTAAATTCAAACTTGGAGGATCACTTTTACTAATTTTCTAATTTCATCATAAAATTTAGACTGGATCAAATAATTTGCTCGATCATCATAAATTCTACGAATTAAATCCTAAGTAACAGATTGTGAGGCTTATAACCGATACTCCATAATTAGCCTTAAGAAGTCTCCTTATCAAATTCTTAGCTACTTCTCTAATAATCAAGTCCCAATAAGGACTTAACCCTTCAAAACCTCTAGCACCTTATAACATGGCACTCTTTACAACTAGCACACCTTAGTAGTGATGTGACCAGAGTGTAGCCACCCAACATGTACACAAATGGTATGACAAATTGCATATAAGAAGTATAATTCCCAATTTGCACCTAGTCATCCTGCAACTCATTGTGAGTCCACCATTAGTGATGGGAAGTCAATTGGACATTTGAATTTTTTATTTAGCCTATTTGTTATTTCCTTGTTTGTTCAAGTAAACTTTGTAATAGAGGTAGATTAGTTATTCATAACTCTTATCATTCTTAATAAATAAATATTTCAGTTTTTTCCTTTTTCCATTTTGCAAAGTGAATGGCTAATAGATCATGCCCAACTTGCCAAAAACTTCTCGGCTCTACAATTTTGTCATATATTATTATAGTAACCTTAAAATGTTGAAAATATTTAGTGACTTTTAGTGATTAATGGTTGAAGACAATGATAGCTATTGGCTTCAAGGAGAGATTGTTAATGACTATATCAATAGACGATAAAAAAAATGATTTCCTCTTTTTATAAATAGAAATCTTTTTTTTTTTTTTTAATTTTTCATTGTCTTTTCCTATGGATATTAGCTATCAACACTAGCCATTTGCCACCACTTTTACTAACTCCTTCACTTGCCACTAAAGACCACCATTAATAGCAATCTTTTATGATCACTATCATAACATTTGATTATTCTAACATTTAGATTATAAGAAATGTTAAAAAAAATTTGAAAAGTTGTTTTCCTTGAACAAGCACACCCCTATTTGTGAAGCCCTCATCCTGCAACTCACATGGACTCACAAAGCTTTGTGACAAGATTCAAATGATTATGGTAAATTTGTTAGTAATCTGATAACATGGCAGATTAATGTATGTTACATTGTGTAAATGCCATCACAACTTTTATGAATTTGTGCATTTATCAAAATCAGGGGCCACTTTAAATATTTTAGAAATTTTAAGAGTAATCTATAATGAGGAGTCTATTTTTGCAAACTGATTGCTGTATTATCTGATCAGTTAATCATTGAGGATCATGTGATTGACACTATCAATTAATTTCCAGCTTGATTGAACTTAAAATTGGTAGTGAGTTCCAGACATACTTTATAAATTGACGTTTGAATCAGTAAGGATTAGACCATCTGGTATAGCTTGGATCTTTAAGATCAATAATGAGCTAGAGTCTAGATTCTGTGGTGTAGGATCTGATCTAGCAATCATGACCATAGTAGAACATTTACAGCCATCAAACGTTGTTGCTTGTGACTATACATGAGGATAAATCCATACCTGGGACAGAGATTCCAAGTGGCGCTTGTATCATTTGCCACTGCACTTTCTAATGAGTCCTTAGGTATGCTGTCATGATGACTTTACAGTCTGGGTGGGCCGTCGCAAATGGTAGGATTGTTCCATACTGAGCCTGTTCCATTACCAGCTCTTTGATATGTTTTGAGATACAACGATGGTTTTCATGTCAAGAGAGATTCACTGTCTTCTATTGTAATTTCCAATGTCTATTTCTAGAAGAGAATCCTTTTATTCTTTGAGAGTTTGAGTCAAAAGCCCGTACACACACAATGCTGCATTAAACGATGAAACAAGTCAGAATGATTAGGGATAACGTTAAAACCATAACCTGAACTTTGCTAAATGTCAACTTGAAGCCATGCATAAAAATAGTATGGTGCCAAAATGAAATACTGAAAATTCAAGAACCCTTACTGTAATTATCTTTACATTTTAATGCCATTGATGCGCTGAATTTGTAGTTAAACACCTTTCTTGTTTTATGATTGAAGCTCCTGCATATATGGCTGTTGACCATCTTGCATGAGATGGATCAAAATAGAATATATTCAATAGGCAATGGAATAATTGACATTTCTGCATAGGGGATACACAAACCACTTACATGTGACCTCTGAACGTAATCACAACTGGGATGGGATCCTAACTTCGAATTATTGTCCTTTCATTGAAATTCGATCATATTTGTTCTTAAATCTCAGATGCTACATTTTAGAAAATATGGTATTTGTACAGGGTTTCCTTGGATATTTAGCTCTTCATTGAAATCATAACCCAATCTATATAAAGGAGAAGAAGCTTTGTGGCTGTAGGTTTCAGGATTTCCCCTTTTCTTCCTGTAAACGGTTCCGTGATTCCATGCCCTTATCTACAGGTGCGTGTAGTTTGGTGATTCATGAACTAGGTTGCCCTATCAATTTTTCCAAATAGTAGAAAAATAGGTCCTATTTAGAGGAGTACTTTCTCCATATATTGATTGCATTATCCAACTTATAGAAAAATCAATAAAATGACCATTTAAACATGGATGGTTTCCAGATCATACGACTTTTGCTTGTCTAAGAGGTACTTATAATGAAAAAAAAAAAAAAAAGGTAATTATCTGTTAGGACACCAAACTTCCTCCAAAATGACATACGTCCTTCTGCTTGCGTGTCTTAGGGTCTATCCTATAATCATTGGATTTTCAGGACCCATCTTCACCTGCCCCATACGGTATACAAAAATTTAAAGTAGCTATGTCTTTTTATTGTGTTCATCTATCTATGAACATGATTGATACCAATTATATACACATGGTCAGAAAAGCTGCCAAAACTTATAGATCCAACATTATTATGTGTCTGTATCTCCTTTTGGCTCTGAAATTATTTCCAGGAGAATGACAAAGTAGTACTTATACTCGTGTATCAGTTTTACATAAGAATCGGTGAGCCATTTGTACATAAAAATAGATACAACTTCTATAACCTTTTTTGACGTATAGATAAAACGGGAATGGTATACGGTATCTATCTATATATATATACCCTACTATCTTATCTATTTAATGGAAATTCTGGCTAGAAACATATGCGATCCGGTACTAAGCTCTCTATTTCTCAAATACATTGTAGGTCACTGTCCTTCAGTCTTCACATTAAGGATGGACACAGATCAGTTTGATATGATTCGTCCTAATTACTAAATCGAATTTAATATAACAGTTTTTTTTATTTTAAATCGAATTTAACCATACAGTTTAGTTTATAAATTTTTTTGAACCTAATTAAAATTGATTCAACTTACGGTTCAAACAGTTTCTATTAAATTTTTATTAAACATTTTTATTTTTAATAAATATAAAATTTCAAATGAAATTTACTCGACTTAATTTTAATAATTGATATAAAATTATGATAAAAAATAAAAAAATATAAAAAATTTGATGAAATTTATGAAGATTGAAAAAAAAAATTTTAAGTATAAAATAATTATATAATATTTTTTTATTTAATTAAATGGTATGGTTTGATTCGGTTTGTTTTTTCGAATCGAACTATAAACCATTTATATATAACAAAACCGAACTGTAAATCAAACGGTTCAAAAAAGTTATTTTTTTTCCATCCCTACTTAAAATGCATACTTGCCTCCACGAGTTGTGTTGAGAATGCGATACTTCCCCCCAAAATGATGTGCGTGTTGTGTCCTTACCATTCTATATATAATTATTGCTGCACTTGCTGGACTTTCAGGACCCATGGCACGTGCCTCAAAGGATATTCACTTATAAATAAGAAATGATTTTGTGTTGTTTGTATCTTTGTGTGCGTAGAACAGTTTTTGGACCGTAGATAATACATTGATCTATGAAGAAAAATGTTTATATGCAAATGGTAACGGTATATTATGGATGAGGAAAATTATTTGAAAATGGGGCTTAAGTGCATTAAAAGGTCTACGATTTTCTAGTCAAAATTCAATTAAGTGTTCACACTTTAGTTAAGTCATTTAGATCATATTCAATCGACTCCATAAGATAGTTTTAATAGTTATTTATTGCTATTACCATGTTTAGTTGTAGAATAACTATTTCACATGGTTCCTATTGTTGCCAAATAATGGATTACGATTTTCTTCTCAAGACTAAAAGCTTAGCTATTTATTGCTCTTTTCTTGCATGTTTTCATGTTTTACCTATGGAATCCTAATCAAAAGTTATCCCATAAAGTGGTACAAAAATATATTGGTATTTCCATGTATATTTCTAATTTATTACTAATATCATTTTGAATTCAACCAAATAAAGTAATAGTTATATTTATCTATTTTATTCCTTTGGAGCTATAATTCTATTTTGCCTTATAAAATTTTGCCAACATAATGTGTGTTGAGTTCTTCATATTCAATATTAAGATCTAGCTGAGTCATTTATTTTTAAAATGAGTTATTTAAATCCTCTATAATTACCTTATAACATTATGCATTGTGGAAAATTATAATAGAAAGAATTGGTGTAAAACTCAAATGTAAAAGACTTAAAGGATTCATACAAAATATAAATAAGTTGATTAAAGACCTGTTTGGATTGTTTTTTCTTTTTTTTTGTCTGTATTTTATTTGTATCTGATATATATCTATTTGAAATTTAGTGTTTAGAAAATTGTCTTATGTGTATCTTATTTGTTTTTATTTCATAATTATAATAAAAATGGTGATTAAAATATTAAAATTAGGAAATGAAAATTTATGTACTTTTAAGAGAAAAATTTAAAATATATATATTTTATGCATTGGAAATAATTATTTTAATTGATATTTTTAAAAATATATATTTCCATCTTTTTTATATCTTATTATTGCTAAACACAAAGATTTGAGTAAACAACAATAAGATGGAGAATAAATGAACCAAATGGAGCCTAAGTTTTGATATGAACTTAAAAAACTTAAATAATTTATTAAGATATAGAAAACTTAGTTGAATTTCAAGACTATTAGTAAATCATAACCATAACCATTGACCCCCAATCCTTAGCTTGATCCCTTACCATTAGCTAATGTGACCTCCTTTAGTTAATTTGTTAGAAGAAAATTACTTGATCCTAAATAATTATTGGATATCATTTGTCCCATAAGAGCTTCATAAATTGCATGGTTTGAAAAAATTTTCACAATTTTATGCCTTTGAAGTTGCCTATAGTTTTCCTTTTGATACTCAATCAGTTTCAGGGAGAAATACACAATGTACTCTATAAATGTACCATTTTCTACATTGTCTTGCCATTTCTAAAACATACGATTTTTTAATGCTAATACATAGGATAGTTGGTACTAGGTTATAATAATAGTGACAGCATTAGCAATAGTATTTTCAAAGACCATGCTTTTCAATTAAAGTGAAACAAATAATACGAAAAATTGGTGTAAATCTTAGTTCTATGCAAACTAAGATCAAGAGATTTAACTAATGTATTTTTACTCTTCAATCAAGCATTGTATGGAATTAATGAAGAACCTTAGCTTTTAGTGATGAAACCTGATCAACAATGGAGTTCATAATCGTGTATTGCAGAGGATGAAGAAATGAATACAGCACAAGTTTGTAAATGTGAAAGTAAAAAACTAACTGCTAGAATGATTCTAACAGATATATATACAAGTCAGTCCATCCAACTAACTAATTATGACAATTGGTTAATAATATTTAAACATCTAGACCAATAAATAAATGACAACTAGATCCCCTTGTATGCTCATTACAGCAGCACATGTGTTATACCAACACCACCCCACTCTAACCACCACCCCCCTTCTTTATGGTAGTGTCAAAAATTCAGCAATCTTATCAGCAGGAATAGCTTTAGTGAAGAAATCTCCCAATTGCTGAGAAGAAGGAACAAAAGTAAGACGCAAGAAACCAATGGCAATGTGATCGCACAAGAAATGTACATCAATAGCAATGTGTTTCGTACGACTATGAAAATAAAGGTTGGTAACAATTTGAAGTGCAGACTTATTATCACAATAAAGGGTAATAGGCAATTAAACATCAACATTAAAATCATGAAAGATGTAACTAATCCAAAGAAATTCTCTATGGCGAAGCTCATACTTTTGTAATCAACTTCAGTACTCAAAGTGTTGATTGTAGTCTGTTTCTTGGTTTTCCAAGAAATGAGAGAAGAACCGAGGAATGCACAAAAGCTAGATAAGGACTTTTGATTAGCTAATGAAGCCCCCCCAATCCACATCGCAATAACATGAAAAGGAAAAGTTAGAAACAGAAGAATAAAAGATTCCTAGAAAAAGGACGAGTTTTAAGATACTGTAGCATATGCATAGTAGCTTTCATATGATGTTGGCGTGGAGAGGATAAAAATTGGCTTAAGTGATGAATAACATAAGTTAAGTCTAGTATTGTAAGTGTAAGATAAAGCAGATAACCCACTAGACATCCGTAAGTCAAAGGGTCTTCTAACAAAGGGAAATATGTAGAAAATAAACCGAGACTAGTCAGCAGAGGAACATAAGCGAGTTTGTAACCAGCCATGCCAATATCTTGAAGAATGTCAACAATAAACTTGTGTTGATTAACAAGGAGGCCTTAAGCCATGCAACACAATTCTAGGCCCAAGAAAAAATATGCTTTGCCAAAATCCTTAATTGTAAAAGCATCATGTAAACAACTCTTAACATGTTGTATAGCTACAACATTAGTTCCCAAATAAGAAGATCATCAACATATAATAAGATAACAATGAAATCATCCTCAGTATGTCTCACAAATAAGGAATAGTCGTTTTTAGAACAAGTAAAACCAAGCTTCAACAAGAATTGACTAATTTCAACATTCCATTAACGAGAGACTTGCTTTAATCCATAAAATGAACTCTTAAGCTTGCAAATTTGACCTAGTTGAGCCTTAGTATAGCCTTAAGGAGGTTACATATAGATTGCCTCATCAAGGAAACCATGTAAGAAGGCATTGTTAATGCCTAATTAAAATAAAGGCTATCTACGAATAGTTGCAACAATAAGCAAAATCTTAACAGTTCTTATCTTTGTAATTGGAGAAAAAGTGTCATGATAGTCTATTCCTTGAACTTGGTTATAACCCTTGGCAACTAATCATGCTTTGTAACGTTCAACAATACCATCAGGTTTGTATTTAGTATTATAAACCCATTTACATCCAATGGCTTTCTTTCCTTAAGGTAAGGTAGTTAACTCCCAAGTATGATTAAGCTTTAAGGCTTCTAATTCTTTATTCATTGCAATAACCCAATCATTAAGTTCAGCAACCTAACAATAACATGATGGTCCTTTAGTAATTAATGGTAGGGCCAAAGATTTAGCATAATTAGGAGGTTATTGAGAAAAATGTGTAGTAGAAAAGGAATATGGGAAAGAAGATGAAGGTGACTAGTCAGAATTATAAACAATATTGGTGACATAGTCCTGAAGCTATGGGGTGGTTTAGAAGGGTGAGAAGATTTGCGTACAGTATCAAGTAAGGAGATTGAGTCAGGGAAGGAAGATGTTAGTGTACTATCATCAACACATGGAAAAATAGAAGTTAAAGAACAATTACTAGAAATGTTAGAAACAGTATGAGAATGAGAAATATCAATATCAAAATGAAGAGGAACATGAGGGAAAGAAGGATGGGACTGAAAAGAGTCAAGACAGGAAGAAGAATCTAATAAGGCATTGGAATTAGCAACAAAAGGAAGTACACTTTCAAAGAAAACAACATCTCTATTAAACAAAATCTTCTTAGCATCAAGAGTATAAACTCAATAGGCTTTGTAACCGACTGCATAACTAAGAAAGAGACAGTGTACACCCCAAGCATCCATTTTATCACTCGATCTAGGTTATTGTACAACATAGCAAAGGCACCCCATAACACGCAAATGATCAAGACAAGGCTTCTCTCCAAATAAAATTTCATGTGGGGACTTCCAACGTAAAATGGCCATTGGCATTTAATTAATCAAATAAGTTTTTGTCAAAATGCATTCCCCCTCCCTAGAATTCCTTAAGCAAAGAAGCACGTATCATTAACGCTTTAGCTGTATCCAATATATGATGATGCTTCCGTTCAACACGACCATTTTGTTGTGGGGTGTAGACGGTAGTGCGTTGATGAACAATACCAAGTGTGTCAAACATTTGCTTACATTCATGAGACAAGAATTTAGTGCCATTATCTATCCTAATGAATTTAGGTGTAATTGAAAAATGATTGGATACATATGCAATAAATTTATGAAGAACAAAAAGAACTTGAGATTTGTTAGTCATTAAATATGTCTAAATTGCCCTAAAACAATCATCAACAATGGTGACAAAGAAAGTTGCACCAGAAATAGAAGGAGTCCTATAAGGGCCCCTAACATCAATATGAAGCAAGTGAAACAAAGAAGTTGAATGTGAGGTACTCTTATTGAATGGCAATCAATGCATTTTCGATTTTAAACAAGTATCACATAACAACTGAGTACTATCAACATCACAAGAAGGTAACAAGAACTTGATTTTATCAAAAGAAGAATAACCCATACAAGTATGTAATAGACTCAAAGAAATGGATTTATTACAAGGAGATAGATTTGACGAATGTTGTACATAATTTTCTACCCTTTGCAAGCACTTAGTGGCATCTTGCTTTAGAATATAAAGACCATTTTGAGGGTGAGCTTCAACAACAACTAGCATAGATTTTTAATCTTGAAATTTCAATTTGGAATGATCAATTGTAACCAGTAAATGGTTATCAAGAATGGCTTTATAGACTGATAAAAGGCTGCAGGAAAAATCAAGAATGTAGAGGACATGGTATAATATCAACTGTTGTGTAATAACAATCTGTCCAACTAAGTTTATTGATTTGATATTTCTATCTGGTAGATGAACTATAATAGGTTGTGATAAGTGTGTAATATTTGTGAGTAAGGTCTTATGAGGTGTTATGTAATCAATTGCCCTACTATCAACTATCCTAGAACTCAAAGAATTATTCATGCAACTAAAATTAGCAATTGATTTACTAGAGCAATGAATCATGTCTGCTACAACATCAACATTGGAGGATTTACAAGCAACATTCTTCCCTTTAATTGCCTTCATCTTTTAATTGTACATTTTGTTAATTTGATGCACTTGCTGCTCTAATGTATTTCCTCCTATCAAAGAATTAGATTCAATAACAAATTCAGTAGATGTTGTTTCTAGAGGATTATCATGTGGCAACAAAACACCTCCGTCTGATTCAACTTGTGCAACTGCACGACTCTAAACTTTAGTAACCCGTTTTTCTTTATACTATTTAGGATATCCATTTAATTGAAAACAATTCTCTAAGATGCCCTTCACTCTTGCAATGTTTACAAAACAATCTACTTTTTAATATCCTTCGTTATTTCCTTCTATCAAAGCTTCCATTTATGATCTTATTAATAGTAAAAGCAACACTATCATTCTCATTATTCCCATAGCAAGTGATTTATTTCTCCCATTCAACTTGCTGTACAAGATAGAAAGCCTTATTTACCATTGGCAACAACTCCATGGAAAGAATTTAACTGCACATAGACTCAAGAACTTCATCAAGTCCCATAAAAAATTGAATAAGTTTGCTTTGGGATTCATATATCATAAGTTGCTGATCTAAAACACATGTACACAGATTAATCCTTCCATACTCACAACTTGGATAAGCATTTAGTGCTTGTAATTCATCCCAAAAACGCTTCATCTTATTATAATAAGATCCAACGAATCGTTTACCTTGCTTCAGGTTCACAATTTCGCATTGAATTTAGTATATCATAAGACTATTCCCTTGTCCATATTGCTCATAAATTTCTTTCCATAGCTCGTGTGTAGACGTAGCATAAAGATAATTTTGATCAATCTCACTCATCATGGAGTTGAGCAACTAACAACGAACCATATAATCATTCCTAGTCCATCTAATCAAATTAGGTGATTCATCTCTAGGTTTTTGTATCATTCCTTCGATAAAACCTATCTTCAATTTTGCACTAAGACTTAGTTTAATTGCACAACTCCAAGCAAGGAAATTCATACCATTGAAAGACTATCCAAACTAGAAATGTGCAAAGGATCAAATGAAATATTATCGCCATTAACGGGAGGATTAACAACCTAACCATTCATCTTGCTAAGAAGAAATTTGTAGATCAAACTATCAAAATAACAGTAAGTAGATAGACTTGAAATGCTTTGATACCATGTGGAATTATTGAAGAACCTTGGCTCTCAGTGATGAAACCTGATCAACAATGGAGTTCATAATCGTGTATTGTAGAGGATGAAGAAATGAATACAGCACAAGTTTGTAAATGTGAAAGTGAAAAACTAACTACCGAAATGATTCTAACAAATATGTATACAAGTAAGTCCATCCAACTAACTATGACAATTGATCAATAATATTTAAACATATGGACCAATAAATAAATGACAACTGAATCCCCTTGTATGTTCATCATAGCATCATAGGTATTATACTAACATAATGTAATTATTTTATATTTAACCTTAAATGATTCCAATCTTTACATTTTCGAGCATATGAATTACGGGCATATGTTCCTCTAGTACCACATGATACTTATTGGATTACATGGTTTGAAAGTTGCCACAAATTTTGTATCAAACAATATCTAATTGGCAGTTGGCACTGAAACATCTCTACCAGGATAGTGCCACAATTGTACTTGATTTAATGTACCAACATATATATATATATATATATATATATGGATGCATGCTTTTTAGCATATGTTGATTTCATTAAATAATGTAAGTAATTATATCATGTATTTAATAAAGTGAACTGTAGTAAAATTGCCATCTCATTCATATGGTTCTCCCACCTACAAAATAATTCATCTCCGCTCCGCCCGAAGACATAGCCAACCAGTTCTTCTATTTTGCGGAGGCTTTTATTTATTCATTCATTTTTATTTTTTGTGGCCCCAAAAAGTAAATAAATATTTATAGCTGTCATGATATTTGGTAATAATGGATTGGTTCTACAGACTTGAAAATGAAAAGCTGAACTCTTGGAACCACATTAGTGCACGAGGGTCATCGGATGGTCGGTTTTCGATATCTCGTTGACGTTGATGTGGTGTGGTGTGGTGTGGGCGGGGACGTCTAATCTGCTTCCTCCGAGTCTAGTCATATTCATTTCCAATTTGCCCATTCACCAAAATATCTCTGCGACTGGATAAGAAACCGTAAATAGTAGATCAAATCGAAAGTTGAAACGAAAAAACGGTTTTTTTTTTCTTTTTAACTAATTGTTTGATTTGGTTAGATATAGACGATTCATATTTTGATTTAGAGAAATTAATCGGATCAAATTGTTTTAAACTGAACCGAACTATTTAGTTAAACAAAAATAATTTCATATAATTATTTTATTATTTTTTTCATTAATTTTTATGGATTTCATCAAATTTTACATATCTTTTTCTTTTTTTTTTAGATAAATTATTAAGATTAAATTAAATAAGTATCATATGAAATTTCATATCTAAATTGTCATATTTTTATATGTTTTCAAATCAAAAGTCTCATCTTAATACATTTTATGTATCTCTTATTTCTTTTTCAGTTTTTAATATATCTCTTTTGTTTTCTTTATATTGTTTCTTCATGGACAGCTTTACTTTTCTCTCCATGTTGTTTATTCGTTACAATATAATCTCTTATACTTATTCAATTAAGTTGAGTTCGTTAAGATCTAGTCTAACTTTTTACTAAGTATCATAATACATAATAGATATATAAGAAATTAATTAGAAATATATGAAAATTCAATTGAAAGAAAAACATTTTATTAGAGATAAAAATATTTAGTGAAAATTTAACATAAATAGTTCGAATTGATTTTAATTAGATTAAAAAAATTATAAACTTAATCATGTGGTTAAGTTCAATTTAAAAAAAAAAAAACCAAATCATTATATTTGATTCGGTATAATAATGAAAGGTGAACCGTATCAAACTAAACTGCACTCACCCCTACCATCTACCATTGGCATATTACTAAATTCTATTATTTCAAACACTTTTTCAAGTTTGTGTATTTGTAGGTGTTAGTATTTATATAGCAATAGTAATAGTTATCTAGATATATGAAAGGGTAAACTATAAAAGTATTACGTATATTTTTACACTTTTGCAATTTATTGAATTTATTTTGTTATCACAAACGCAAACCAAGTATTATTCCTTATTAAGCAATTCTTAGTCCTAGATTAAGAATGACATGTTGTACACGTGTCTATCCCGATAGATATCGACATTAGGGATAACTTCCTTAAAATACTTAAATTAGAAGAAACAAAACACTCCCATCACTCTTCAACCCTGTTATAAGAAGTTTGTAGCCTTTCCTTTTTTCCAATTTATAGATTTTAGTAAGTTATGCGTGATTTGGGATCTTGTTGAGGAACAGGTGCATGTATATATATATCAATAATTTACAAAATCATCTAAACATTTGGGCAAGTTTTATATTTTTTCCTTGATAAAATCGTCGTCATCATCATGCTCTTAAAAATTTCTATTATTAATACATATACATACATATATATATATATATATATATCAATATGCAGTATAATAATAATATACGTATGTTCTATCTATATAGATGATTTTTATAGTATAATACATTTTAATGCTATATATTGTGTGTATAACAATAAGTAACAGATATTTGTATAATAATGTTATTATTAATGGTAGATTGTAAATATAGATTCTTTGCTTACGTAATAGAGCATTTAGACTCTAAATCTTCCAAAATATATTTTTTGATTCCTACATTACTATTTTACTTCACACTTTTCTCCTTACAAAGAAGACAACCCACATGATTAAGAGGAGTAGACTTATTTCACTAATAAATATTAAATTTACTTGGAAGAAAAGATCCGCTTGCTATTACATTTACATTACATCTTATCTTTAATATTAAAGTGTAACTTGTTTTGCTATCACACTTTTCAAAATTTAATGTTTTGCCAATAACTTCTTTCGATTTCCCTTTACCTAAAAGTGTGTTGTGTATCCCACAAACAATAAAGGGTTCACTTTCTAGTAAACAGGTAAATTTTTTTTTTTTTATATTCATAGTTTTCGCTTTTTCCATTTTTATATAAAAAGCTTGGATTCCAGCAAGATTAAGATCTGGAAATCGAAAAGATTTCTAAGTCTTATAATAATATATTTTTTATATATATTATATTTGATCTTTTTATTTAAGACATATATATTGCAGGTGTATCCACTTATGTATAACAAAAAGATTTTATTAACAGGTACACCTATTGCACTTTTTATAACTCATATGAAAGAATAGATAGTTGAGGGTACTCGATATGCTTTTGTAAGAGACTTAAAATAAACCTTTTCGTATTTTTATTGTTACATAAATTACGTGAGTTCTTATTTTATGGGAGAAAAGGTTGATGTATTACTAATGCGAATAAGTATGTAAATATATTTCTTTTCTTTTCCTAAAAAAAAAAGAAAATAAAAGTAGGTTCTTTATTCCAAAAGAAAACGAATTCTGTCTCTCAAATCTTTTAGGGGATAAGCGTCCAATAAAAATCATTAGGGTAAAAATATTGTATCAAGAGGTCGGCGAGATCATCCTCATATAGCTTTGTCTACGATATGACATATGGCATGTTATATTGCAAAGTGGATCAACTTGAGATTTGAAAAATGTTTAGGAGCCAATTGAAATGTTTGAACAGAAATTAATGGAGTCCCTTATAAAGCACCTATACTTAAAACTAAAATTGAATTGGAAAACTATACTTTTAATTCTTAATATTTGTCCATTTTTTTATTTTATTTTTCAATCATTTTTTCTTCCTTTCTATTTGAGTTTTCAAACTTTTACAAAAATAGGTTTTCCATCAAATCTATTAAGTTTTCTATCATCCATAATACATATCAATTTCAAAATGGTTTATAATAATTTATTTAGTGATGTGATAATATTAAATATATTTATTTAAATAATACAGTAAAAATAATATTAAATAAATTTAATTATATAATATAATTAATATAATAAAAGTATGAAAAAATTATTAAACAAAAGAGAAAAGGGGCTGGAAAAATTTATCCAATTCACCTTAGAGCCAAGTAGCTTAAGACTAGTTAAAAGCTAATACGTGCTAAAAATATATAGAAATTTAATGGATTTGATAGAAATCCTAATTCTATAAGGGTTTAAAATTCATTAAGGCTCAAATGGAAAAAAGAAAAAAATGTTGACCGAAATAAAATAGGGCATAAATATATTGAGGACTAAAATTGTACTTTTGTTAATTGTATTTTTATGGGAAAATAGATAACAAGTTACTAATGTATCGATACCTTTATTTTATAGCCATATGAGGTCTCCAACACTTTGTTTGGTATGGCACTTATTTGATATGTAAAAATATATCATCATCTTCACAAAAGGGGAAAAAAAATACACTTGTTTGATATACAATATAAGCACATTCCTAAAGTGTTAGACCCTTTAATTGCACAAATTATACTTTATTATTTTAAGTTGAAGCAAATTAATTTTAAGTTCTAATTGAGTGAGCGAAATCTCAACTTCTTGGCACCATCTTGCGATCTTCACATGTCATCTACTTCATCACGGTACCCCCGTTCAATTGGAGCACGAGCATCACCATTAACTAAAGTTGAAAGATGACAGGCCAATATTGTATATGAATGTTGATGACCACATCGAGGAGCTATTGACTCACCGAATTTGACTTTTTGGAATTATAGATTTTGTTAAAGAATAAATAGATAACTCCTTATGATTAGGTAAGTTCTAAAAAGGTATTATGTTAATAAAAGGTATAGGATCATCATACCATATACCCACCTATATACAATATAATGAAATTTAATACTTTTAACTTAGCACATAGCCAAGTCCTTTTACCCATCGCAAAAATATAAAATCTCTTAGGCATACTTCTGTTTTTTTTTTTTTTTTTTTTTCATTGCCTCTCGTTTTCTTCCTAAAGTAGCATCTTGATATATTTTCAATTTTGTGATTACTTTCCTTTAAAAAATTATCTAAAGTTGTATTATTAGGTTCATGATATTTACCTTTACAAAAATATATGATTTAAGATATGCGATTAAGTTATTGGAACTAGGTTGATGAACTTACTAGAAAGTACAAAGAAAACTTTGAGAGTTTGTAAATAACTTACCTAAAAAATTTTATAGTATAAAGTGTTAATAAAACTTCATAAGTTCTATAAGGTACTTTATATTGAAATCTCTATAAATATTAGCTCTAAGGTGGTTTCTACAAGTTATAAGGTCGACTCTAATTTTACAATATAAGAACCTATAACTATAGAGTAAAGTATATGTTATGGTTCATATTCCACTATCTCTATATTTGCTCACTCCTATGTTTTCTATATATAAAGAGCTAAAATTGCTATATTAACATATTTAGTCTAAGCTCATTATTAATTTAGATTTAACTTTTTGGACTAAATGAGAATGTCAAGAAAATTTAGTGCACATCAACTTAAGAAATTTTGGCTTAATTGACTTAGAACATGGATTGTTGGATCAATCAATCAACTCTTAACCTCTCTTACACTAAAGATAGTTATAAACTTCAAGTCTATAATAAACTCATCAAGACAACTCTGAAATGAGTAAGTTTAATTTCACTCATTGATCATGATGGTGATCTGACAGATATTCTTAAGATTAAAAGTCTAGATACTCAATTATCTTCTCTTTGACACTTTTTAGAAACTTTAGAAATTAGAGAAGTAGTATAAGACTATGAAATCTTCGTAAAGATCAAATAAGTTTTATGTAAAGAATGATTTAAAACTCAATCAAATATAATGAGATTTGATGTTATATAACTCATTCACTTATCATTAATGCTCTTGAGCCACCAAAACCACCAGTCCTCCACCAAATCATTCCGATCTAATCCATCTCTCCAAGTGTCATCATTATGTCATTGCTCTAAGATTATGTATAGCAAGAAACTCATGCAGCACAACGTAACAATATCAATTAAAACTTTATAGTTATATTTTCTTTTTTTTTTATTTCTTATTTAAATTTTTGAATTTATAGAACTCATTATCAGTAATCTGTTTATATTTTTAATAAGTTTCACTATGCATTATTGTGGAAATGGAATGCAACAGCGATCATAAGTTTATAAACATTTATATTGACGAAATATCAGTAAATTAATCAAATAGGGTAAGCATACAAATATTTTTCTCTATGTCAATAATTTGATATTTGTGGAATCATAGATTTCAAACAGACAAAATAGCCAAGGAAGAGGGAACACGTGGAAAGTATGAAGTCATGGGAGTGTTCGTACTTTGCCTCTCTTCGTGATCTTGCTATTTCCTTTTCCTTGAGATTTGGCGTGTGATATTATGATTGCTTTCCCTGTACGTTCTTTTTCTCTGTTTTGCAAGTGAATGGCCGCAGAATATGCAACTTGGTCTTTATCATTTACTGTCGATGCTCAAATACTTGTGGCTCTTAGGAAATTTAATTGGGGCAACAACGAAATCATATAAATGGGTGTTTCATGAATTCTATATATATAAAGTTCATAACTGTTACTATCATATGCAGGCCTATTCTGATTTATGAAATTCACCAACAACTCTTATAGGATCATTTATGTTAGAGCTTAATTAGCTTTTGTCATATCATCATTCGAACCGCAACAATAAAACTGATGAGTTAAAATTTAATTAAATATGATATTTAATAATTTTAAATTTTGAGTATGAAATCTATAAATAAAAATTTGATTAAGTAAAGCTTTCATCAATTTAGAACTTGATATTGGAAAAGTGCCCAAACTTTGCGTAATGTTTTTTACGTTGCTCCAAATTTATTTGTTGCTTCTCTTAGCAGTCTTCCCAGTATAAAGGTTGTTGAGATATTGTGCCCAAAATCAAAGACTTTTAACATGAGTAATTGTATATAAAGCTACTTTTGGTTGTTGAACATAGAAACGTGAAATTATTGGTTATAATGACTTGATTAATTAAGTTCTAATATTACGTTTGATTCTTTACTAAACATATTCTGTATGTGTCATTTGAGTCTTAGATCAAAAGTTGACTTCAGAATTTAGGAAAAGAGCATTGAATAGATTTTTACCTTTTAAAAGTCAACAAACTTCGTCAAGGAGACCTAGTAGTTTAGTTTATGATGCACAAATCTTGCGTGAAAGGAACTTTAAATTCTTTGAAGATTTCTTTACTTATAACTCCGAATGGGGGAGCGGGGGAAAAGTCTGATGATGTCTTGGAGATAGTTATTATGAATGGACGTGATTAAGTTTGATTTGACTTTTATTTCAAATGAAACAATAATAAAACGCGATTTCGTTTTCTATCAGTTTGAACTAGATCATAGGGGTATGTATAGCAGCTTTCCGAACCACATTATTTTGGTTTGGCTCAATTAGATTGAATCTGTGGATTGAATTAAAATTATTATCTAAGAAAATTCATAAGTATAGCATGAAATCCCATATCATATGTATTGAACTAGCTTAATAATTACATGCATTAAAACTAGGCGGATACAGTCAATGTAATGTGATTAAAAAATTCTAAAAGCCTCTTAACAACTACGTTTCATCTTTCCAGTTAGAGTGCGGTGTAAACCTTGAGTCAAAATAGATATAAATATGAATGGAATCAAACTAAACTGGAATTTTCTTTCTTTCTTTCTTTTTTTTTTTTTTGTATTTAGTTGAATTCCATGATAAAAATATGATTCAGTTCACATAGTTGAACTAAACCTTAATATTCTACATGGCTTGAAACCATGATTGTGATTAAACTAAACTATACTTATCCCTATCCAGGTCTATTGTTTGAGGGCACTGGTCCATAATTATCTATGATGCACATAAGCTAACACAACCAACGTGGACATAATACAATACTGATAGGTGATACGATAATATTTACAAAAAAATAGGACATGACATGCCTTTGACACATGATGCTAAGTAAACTCTATATTTATTCATCTTACCATACTTTTATATCTATACATATTTTAAATTTATAGAGTAAAAAACCCTTGATAATCCACTTGAAACATATTAAATAACTAGAAATGTATGAGTCAAGAAAAATAATAAGATCTATAAACTTAAAAATAAAAAAGAGTATTTAAAAAAAATAAAAATGCCTAATAGAGAGTTTATAACTTCAAGGAATCAAGATCTGGGATTGATACTCCCAACATGGCTATCAACATCATACACAAAGCTGGCCTCTAATATGTCTAAGGTTGTAAATGAGTTAAGTAGAGCCGAGCTTTTAAAGGCTCAAGCTCAGTTCATTTAAAAATTGTAGAACCCAAGCCAACCTCAAACTGATATTTTGAACCTGAGCTTAAGTTCATTAAAAAATTTGAAGCTCGAGTTTGGCTCGTTAGATAAACAAGTCTCATCGAGCCTAAACTCGAGCTTAAGTTTAAATTAGAACTCAAAATTATTTTAAAATTTTCAAAATATACATTTCCCTAATAATTTTTCAATTATATTATTCTTATTCTTATTTTATATATTATGTTTTTTCATGTAATGCAATTTTCAACATAATATGTTTACTTGCGAGTATGTTCGCAAATTTATTCATGAGTCTATTTACAAGTTTATTCACGAACTGACTCGTTAATAATATAAATAGGTTTGTTTGTGAATCAAATCGCGAGTCCAAACATAAGTTCAAACTTGACTTATTTATATAAATAAGTTTTATTTTAAACTCAAACTTGACTTGTTCATGAATTAAGTTTAAGTTGAATCGAGTTCGAGTTGCTCGTAAGCAGTTTGATGCTTTTATAACTCTATATATATCAATATGTGATGGTGGCACATAGGATGATAAGAGGTTGGCGATGGAGTTTAGGGAAGGTGGAGCCACGAAAGAGAAGACAAGGCTACAAGGAGGATAGAAATAGGAGCCGGAAGCTTTTGGTTTTTTGTAGCAAAGTTTTACTTTGCTTCACTCTATCAAGAATAGGATTGGATCATTTAGGTTTTTTTTAAAAAAAAAAAAGAAAAAAGCACAATTTCATGAAAATGTTCGATACTTCGAGACGCTCCAGTGTACCATATCTCAAGTATATGTCAGTTTCCTCTATTTTTTTTAAGAAAGCGATACACGGCTCGCACATCCACACGTGCCAGTCACTTGTTTGGCACATAGTCTCAAATATAAATATGGGTACCTAATAGATCATTATTAGATTACTTATTTCATATGTGAGTTTGTTCACAATACTATATATACATGGTAAGATTTCATACGTGCTCATTTTTATGGGCAAGATCTCAAATCAAGAAGGATTTTTCTTTTCTTTTTTTTTCGGCATCTAGTTCTGATTGAGAAATACTTTTCTATATAGCGTTTCATAATTGAATTGAATTATTACACCAAACGTTGATAATTGGAGCAATACGTAACCCTTCATTTTCCTAAATGTTGTAGGCTTATAGCCGCTGTCTCTCGGGAGTCATAATGCAGACAAAAATGTCGGTATCATAATACGGACGATATAAGTAGTTTAGTTGCCGGCCCTTGATTTTTTGGCACCGTCACTTTTACAGTAGTACATTACGTGTCATTATAAAGGTTTTGCCAATCATGGACCAATAACATCAAAATGCAACATTAATTCTATGTTAATGACAAGAAAATGAATTGCCCAAGTCAAACAAGGCCAAAGATCGGTAATCTCATTTCTTAATTTTCTAATTTATTCCTCATTTTCATTTAATGGAATAAATAATTTTTCTAAGGGGGAAGAATTGGAAAAATTGACATCTGGTATGTTAGACTTGGTAAAAGTATATGTAAGGAGATCAAGGTGAAGTAAACTTATAGTATCAAGTGTAAAAGTTACCATTAAAATGCTAGAGTTACAACTTAAGAAGAAGAGTGAAGACAAAATCAAGAAAAAGAAGGAGCTTCAATGAAGGATATTAAAGCTAGTTAAGAATAGATACATGGTGCTTTTAGAGAAACTAGACATCTTAAGTGTCCTCCTAGATCAATACTAATAGGGTCTTTAAGCCTCTAAGGGTGAATTGGACATTACATAGAAAGCCCAGGCAATAGCAAAGGTTCCTAGCAAGACAGATAAGGGGTAAGTTGCTATGCAGAAGGGTTGCTTAACATGACTATTTCAATATTTAAGTCTATAAAAAAGATGGGAGAGTCTTTCTTAATCTCTTTTAGAAAATATTTGAGATTCCATTGATGTGCTATAAGGTTTCAAGCATACCTCTTAAGAACTCCAAAAGAGATATTTATAGGGCACTTCTCTTTCTTTACACGTCCCTAGGATTCAAAGGAATTGACAGGGCTCTTCAATATTGAGGGAGGAAATGGTTACTTTTGAACTTTGACTTGTCCCACCATTCCCACTATTATAGGGTATAGTACAAATTGGACATGCTCGGATAGTGTGGGGTCGAGCCATTGGTTATCACATCCCATTAAATGCGATGTGAGCATTGTACAGTCAAGGAGTGGCTCAAGGAGAAGTCATATCCCAAGAATTGTGCTCTTAATCAGGGGCCCGTAGCTGTTTTGGCTCTATAAGTGTGGTAGTTTGCAACTTGTGGGTTTTAGGCTAGTTTAGTGAGAGGCCTACTGGGGGAGTTAGCTAGGATAGTTCGGCAGTAGTGGCTCCTAGCCTAATTAGGATCCCAGTCACTCAATTATGCTGGGTTAGGTTTGTTCGTGGCTCTCCTTGCTCATGAGGGGCTTTTTGGCCTCTTTTGATCTTAGGTCGTGGCTTATTAGACCACACCCAATAGTTAACATCAATGCTAAGTATTACCATACGCAATAGACTTAGTGAGATTTTAGGAAGTACGACAATGAGGAGAAATCTTTCTTGAAGCCATAATATTAAAATTATGAGAATACTTAAGCTACTAAAATATAGGACATCGGATTTGAGAATGTAGCATATAATGTTACAAGATTTTCAATGGATAAAAGAATAAGAGTTAATATCTTATAGATTAACTTCCTTTCTTTGTGAAATTAAAGCCTTTGTAGGCAACAAAAAGCTTTAGAGTAGTAAGATTTTTTCCTATGTTAATTTTTTTCTAATTGCATTTGATTATTTGAATGCAACTGTTTTCTTCGATTATTTTTTCCATGAGAACCAATAACATAAAAGCATGAAGATGTATCTTCAAAGAAAAGTACCACCTAATAATTAAGATTACGTTATGTTTATGTAGAAAGTCATTTCGTTAATAGGGCTTTAAACTCAATTTAATGCGACAGGTCAATATCTTGGGCTAATGATAGAGTCTATGAAATTAGCTCAATTAGGGATGTTTTAGAAAGATCTAGCTTGGTAGGCTCAGAATGGGGATCACCAAATTGGATATTCCACTCTCGACCTTACTTTGTTATCTCACATGGGAAAAGAAGACTCGAAAATAGTGCTTTGGGCCTATTTGGGCTCCATTTGATCATTTAGGGCCTTAAATAGGCTTAGTTGGTTTTGAAGCCAAATAATAATGATAATGAGTCTTCTTTAGTTAACAAAAGTCTTAAATATACTTGAGGCCCATATCCAAGCCCATGAAGGCTAAAGGAAATGATAAGATTTAATAATAAGACTTAATCTCAGCCATCTATCTTAAAGCCATTCATCGAATAAGATTAATCTCTACACTCTATAAATAGGAAGCTTCTTCTCTCATTTAGCCCATTTAGAACATTGGTAAGCTTAAGACAAACACTAGAGCTCTGCTAAAATTACTCTAAAGAGAGTTAAACAAGGAATTCAATCAAGAATGATAAAAAACACCAAGTTTGATTCACCGTCACACACTTACATTCGAGATACCAAGTTTACCCGTTCTTTCTCATATGTCTCTTCCTAACGACATCCTTCTATGTGTCATCAACTCAAGACGTCTCCTAGATCAACCGACACACTCATTGCATGTGAACGACCAACTATAATGAGTTCAATAAGCAATCAATATTTCATGATTAAGGGTATAGTATTATTTGTAGTAGTGGTCCTTCTATATCATATGAAGAATCGAAATAGGGTTGAAAGAAAAAAAATCTCTATTTGATAAGGCTTTTCCTATACTTATGGATTCCATTGGACTTAGAAATGATACGCTAGAGGAATCTTTTGGATTTTTAGATTATTTGGCAACTCCATTGGGAAAGGAGAGACTTAACAGAATGGCACTAGCATGCAAGAAAAGTGAAAATGATGGGCATGTTTAGCAATACGAGAACCAACATGAGAAGTTTTGAGCAAACCCAAGCGACACAAGATACTAATGTGCCAATGACTATACAAGCAGTGGGAATCGTATAAGCACCTGAAAAAATGCAAGTGCCTAGAACCATATAAGCATCTAAAACTATGCAAAGGATCTAGCACTGCTCAAGTATAGGGGTTATACAAGCACCCTGAACTATGCAACCACCCACTATCGATGATTCACTTGTATTGCATGCAATATAAGAAAATACTCATGTAATGAACTAACTTTTTACCACTTTCATGCAATTCTTACCAAGCATGACAGCTGCAATTGCTGTGAATACCGATACATTACCTCGTACAACTCTACCAACACCGGTTATGGCAACTACCTCATTGGCAAATGCAGCTCCATTACTTGAGATGAGCCTATAGGTACCTACTGCTATCTTTGCACTTACTAGTATGTCCTTTGAGATGGCTATTCCTACACCAAGCATGCAAGTCCAGGAATCTATTCTTTTTGCTATCATCCTATAAGATGCTCAATAACATGAACAAATTGACCCAGCCCTTACAGAAGGTGAAGGAGGGTAACAAGAAGACCTTGCAAAGCCATTACAACACTCGATCCCAGCACATCAGACACTTGCGGTTGAGGAAACAAGGGTCCATCTTGGAGGGTCCTCCTCTTCAATGTGCAACCTACAGCTACTAATAGCTAGCATGGTTGTACCTTGCAACTTTGCACCAACGCTCCAAGCAGTAGCCAATCCCATACCTACTACTTTGTCTTATGTGACAAAAGAAGACATGGAGAGGTTTATGAGATGGATGCAAGCAACACCTTTTATGACGAGAAAGATCAAGAGTGGAGATGTGAGAAAAATTTAACTCCTAAATGCAACCGTGATCTTATATACGATAGCACCAGCGGACGATTCTGTACTTAAGGTTGCTCAGCAATTGACTTTTTAGGAGGCTTTATCTTTGTCACTAAGGAGGGCCTTATCAAAATAATAGGTTTACAGAGGGGGCCGGGGTTCACTCATCATCGATTTTCCAGTTCGTCTACTGTAAAAGGTGCGATGGTCTCGCCAATGAATTTCCTCGTTAACAGCGTTTTTGGTTTCATTGCTTGTTGCTTTGTCTGGTTCAATAATACCGCTTATCCTAGTGAATTCTATGGACCTACTGGGCCAGAAGCTTCTCAAGCCCAGGCATTTACTTTTCTAGTTAGAGACCAACGCCTTGGGGCTAACGTAGGATCCGCTCAAGGACCTACCGGTTTAGGTAAATATCTAATGCGTTCCCCGACTGGAAAAGTCATTTTTGGGGGCGAAACTATGCGTTTTTGGGATCTGCGTGCTCCTTGGTTAGAACCTCTACGAGGCCCAAATGGATTGGACTTGAGTAGGCTGAAAAAAGACATACAACCTTGGCAAGAACAGCGTTCCGCAGAATATATGACTCATGCTCCTTTAGGTTCTTTAAATTCTGTGGGTGGCGTCACTACCGAGATCAATGCAGTCAATTATGTATCTCCTAGAAGTTGGTTAGCTACCTCTCATTTTGTTCTAGGATTCTTCCTATTCGTGGGTCATTTATGGCACGCGGGAAGAGCTCGTGCAGCCGCAGCAGGATTTAAAAAAGGAATTGATCGTGATTTTGAACCGGTTCTTTCCATGACCCCCCTTAACTGATTAACTGATACAGGAGCCCGATGTTTGCAGTAAGAATCAATTTGATTCCACTACCCTACATATTAGTAGGATCGGGTGAGCCTAGAAAAAAGTATTCCTTTTCCTTTCTTTCATTTAAATCCTCCAAGTGACTGGATCGCCCCGGCGGGCGGGCTTTCGGGCCCTGATAAGCACAGAACTCCGATAATGGATCCTTTTGTATGTGAAGGGGCAGAGCGTTCTCCGGTCCCTCTTGGAAATAGTTTCGTTTTTTAAGTTTTGCCTTGGTGAGTGGGAGAGGTAGCCGAATTAGTATTTCACTATTGGCACGGACTGTACAGGAAATAGCGATCCTAAATCCAAGATAATATCATGAATATGCTTCGCCCCTTATCATGTTCATCAATTCCGTTCATTTCTCTTTTCTTTACTAATTCTTTTGACCTTGCTCGCCAACATGCTCAATTTGAAGTTTCCGTACCTACAGAGGGCTATTGATAAGTCTTGTTCGAAGGTGATAAGAATCAAGTTATTATACTTTTAAACCACAGTCGAGCTCGAGGTCTAGAAAGACTAACAAGGTAAATTCTCATGCTCTCGCCGACTCCTTCCAAAGCCAAGTTAATCCATGCTGATGGGCAATTTCCTATGCCAAGTCAAGTGACTATACATCTCTCAGAGATTATGTGCCAATTAAACAAATGCTTTACGCGTAGCCTACCCCTTCACATACCACCAATTGGTGCTAACTGTGCCGACCCCAAGCTCGACAACATTGGTGCTAAGAAAATGAAAGCTCCATCACATTTTTGCAGCCATTTCTTCTAGGATGAATCTACCTCGGATCGGCATCCTTGTTCGGTACCTTAGGTTGACAGAATTCAAGCTGACCATATAGAATTTGTCTTTTCTACTAGAAAGTCACCTACGTACAGTAAGCTACGTGTTCGAGCAACCATATATAGAATCTTCCATGCAGAAAAGTTACTTTTGTCATAATTTCCAATATGCTCTTCATCATTCCTTATATATTACTCCTTTTAGATATTATCCCTTTTTGTCTTTTCCATTTTTAGGTAAGTTACTCTAATTTCTCAAGTATAAATATCCACTATACATATAGCCACATATCATCCTATCATCAATACACTAGATATTCCTTCTTGTGACCATTGCTCTCGTTAGCTTGTTTGCTCTTTGTTCACTCTTATCCTAACCCCTAAGTAAGGCTAAGTAACAAGTAACCTCATCAGAACATCTCTACATCATATCCTTTGGAACTGTTTATGGGTATACTTATCTTCTTTTCTTTTCGTTCTCTCGTACACTTCCCTTCACTTATTTCAAGCTTTCGGCAAGCTTGGACCCACTCTTGTAATCGGCCTTATTTGGTCTTAGCTTCAATCCGCATCAAAAGGATTATACCAATCCCAAGTTCACCAAATTTAATGAAAAGTAAGGAAGTGCAAAAGAGCATCTCCTTAAGTTTGTTGAATTACTCAATGTCTATAATCTTCACGATGATTTGAAGTTGAAAGAGTTCTCAAAGTCACTCATTGAAAAGGCATACACATGGTATGTTAACTTACCCTTAAGCTTTGTGGATTCATGGGGAACAATGTATAAAATGTTCCTTGACAAATTCTTTAAAACTTAGTAACGAGTCACAATTATGGATATAGGACGCATCAGGCAACATCCAAAAGAAGATCTTATGGATTTCATCGAGCATTTCAGGAAACACTCCTTAGACATCTAAGACATATGTGATGAGAAAGAGTTAGTTAAGATCTGTATTTAAGGAATGTTTACAGAATATGTTGTATATCTCAAGAATTTATCCTTTAAGTCCTTCCCCACATTGGTAGAAAACACGTAGAGAACTAATAACTCCATCACTAAGCAAAGAGGTGACCTTGGCAAGAAGAGGTAGCCATCTGTAAGTGATGTGCAAGGAAAAAGTTACAAGGGAAACAAAAAGACTAAGAGGGACGTTGCTGCCAAAGTCCCACCTTTTCCATGTCCAATGGATAAAGTGCATGCTATCCTAAATCGATGAATTAAGGATGGGAATATCAAATTACTAAGGGCAAACAAAGAGCCTACTGCACAAGAGAAGAATGATCCTGAATATTGCCAATATCATAAAGTTGTTAATCATACTACTAAGGATTGTAGGAATTTAAGATGGATAATCTAAAAGAGAATACGAAGCAACGAATTGATTTTTAAGGGCAACGACATTTGCATGATAGAGATTAAAGATAATAACAGCAAGTAGAGTTTTATAAAAGTATTTGATCATGTATTAAAGGTAGAACTTACCCCATCATTTGTAGTCATCCTCTTAAAGGAAGAAATAAATTTAACTTTTTTCAAGAAATGATATTTTCTTTCGTCCATCTACCCTATATCTTTTGACAATTGGCTTAAATAAAGGAAAAATCTATGAGTATTACCTCACCCTTTGAAGCTAGGATGATCCCTTTACATTACATAAGGCTAGCATTGTTTCCATAAGCTTATGATATATAGGCATAGCTAACATTGTCACCTCATCAAGTGTAGCTAACATTTCTACCTATTACCATTTACTAATAATCTCTATAAAACCAAAACTAACATAACTAATATTGTCACCTCATTAGCTGTAGCTAACATTGACACCTATTATCCCTTATTAATAGTCTCTATGAAACGAAAACTAGTGTTGGTGTAGCTAACATTGCCACCACAATCCTTGGACATACGGATTTATTTAAGGTCACTGTCCAATGTTCCTCAATCATGGGACCGAAGTGATTTCAACTGTAATGGGTTTAAGCGATCCTACAGTAAGCTTAGTAATGGTAGCACCTTTCTATAAAATCAAGGTCGAAGTAACCTTATCCATGAATAGTTGAAGCAATCAAATCATGGTAGTTATAGTTGCTCACTAAAAGCATAGGCTCCTAAGCATACAGCGGGTGCAATGCCCATTTCAACGACATTACTCACGAGATCGAAGCAATCCTACAATAGGCTCAGTAACTGTAATGCCTTTCCACAAAATCGAGGTCGAAGCAACCTCATTGATGAATGATTAAAGCAATCATATCATGGTAGTTGTATTCACTCAATGGAAGCGTATGCTCCTAAACACATGGTAGGTGTAATGTCTATTCTATGACATTATTCATGAGTTTAGAGCGATCTCTGTTATGATGGGTCGAAGCAATCCTGTAACATCCGTAACGCCTTTTCTTAGATGTCATGGTTAAAGGACCTCATCTATGCACGATTGAAGTAATCACCTCATCATAGCTATTCTTTCTTTATAGAAGCATCTACTTCTAAGTACATGGCGAACATAATGCCTTTATGCGTTTCCATTCAATAATAAGGTTAGAGCAACCTCAACTATAATGGAATAGAGCAATCCCATAGTTGGCTTGATAGCTGTAACACCACTTAGTCTAATGATGAGATCAAAGTAATCTTGGCCCAATTATTTGATCAGAGCTAACATAGCCATCAACAAAGTTGAAGTAACTTTGTGACATACTCTATTTGGTGATCCATAAAGTATACAAGTAAGTGTAAAGGGATTAACATGATAAGATGAGGAAGTATCTTGTGAATTACGAGTTACTACCTTGTCATGTTATGACGTACCATCAACTGGGGGAGAAGAACAATATTCAACATGAAATGCCAATTTTAAATGACAAACATCTTAGCATGATGATAATTCACATAGTACTGGAACTTCTATATAAGGCTCTTGAATGTAAAGCTAGAGCAACAATCCTATGCTTGTTGTGGATGGATGCATTCAAGTGTGGCATGGTACTCCAAAGCAGGTGCTTATATAAGAGGGAAGTCCAGTAAGTTATCTCTCATTTGGAATCTTGTAATCTTGATATCTTGAGGGCGATATACTTTAAGAACTAATTCTCCTTACATTCATGGATGATACACCTTTAAGCTTGATAAGTGACTTTCAAAAATGAAATAACATTAAAATTGTTCCAATCCTTGCTGTGAACTATGATGCTTGATAATTAGATGATGTGTGACTTGTTAGATATGAATCCTTTAGATGCAAAACTCACTACTTGACTCCAAAGCAATGAGATCAAGAATCTACGATAGCACCGGGATTAATTGCAAGCTCATTAAGTGTCTAAATATTAAGAATCTACGGTAACACCAAGCTTAACCGAAGGCCAATATAATTGTGATATTAGGTATTTGTGGTAACGCCAAGGTTAATTGAAGGCTTGTGTAATGTTGATGTTAGGAATCCGTGGTAATAACAATATTGACTGAGGGAGGGCCTAAATGAATTATTAGATTTTGGGAAATTTGAGCTAACACCTGAGCTTAATTGTGAGCCTAAACAATGACTAGATATTGCAAATCTGGGTTAATGCCTAAGGTTAACCATGAGCCCATTTGAATATTAAAGCTGGACTAAAAGTGAGAAGACACCAACAGCTAGCCTACAAAAGGAGAAAAATTATTTTTAAGAAAACATAAATAAATAAAAGGAAAGAAAGCATATCATTAGCATCGAGCTTCCTTTAAAAAGTAAAAAAGGGATATATTCTTATTCAATGCATAGTGATGTGCATGAATATGTGTGGAGAGGAAGGTATTATGTTCTCTCCAATGAACAATAACAATGGAAATAAAAAAATAAATATATAAATAAGGACTACATCAGCTTCCAACTTTCAACATGGGACTTTGATGATACATTAAGGGACATGTATATCTATTATGCTGAGAAAGATCCAAATACATGTCCTAAAATAATTTGTGATTAGTCTTGTAAGGAGAAATTAATTAAAAAAAAAAAGTAATAAGAACTTGTAATTTGAAGCATGTCAAACATAAGTTAAGGGAGATTCAGATGATAATCAAAGGTTGAAGTGTGTTGCTGTGCGAGAGGAGATGACTTATGCTTAGTGATATAGACATATATATATATGTGTGTACTTAAAGAGTGGAGGCTAATGCTCGCTTACCGTTGTTACCAACTGAACGTTGCTGATTATATGCTAGTACTGTCGTGTCTCTCTACCAATAGGTGACAACAAAATACATGAGACTTACTATTGTTGGTGCCTATCTTGAGTAATGACAAGATCAATCGCATTTAGATATATTTATAGTTGGCAAAAAGTGATTAAGAGATAAAGATTGGACATATAGGCTTAGGATTTGATGGGACTAAATAGATTCATTGATATTTGAATTGATTTAGTTACAAGATATAATGGATATTGATGGTTTTGAGAAAGATTTGGAGTTCTATCCACTAGTTGTCAATATGCGCAGGGGTACATGGTTCCAGCCAATGTTTTATTCAATCTAAATAGAATCCGAGAAATTCTAAGGAGCTTATCTCCATGGCATGTTTTTTCCCTAGAACAAAATAAGAGAACACACTTACCTGATAAATAAAGACTGGCTTCCATGCATACTATTCAATGGAAACAATACATGCACATATATATGTATATATAAGGAAACACATCAATAGAAAGAAAGAAAGAAAACAAACAAGAATCAAGTGAAAAACAATAAGTATAAAAGTGTAAGAACAAAATAATGAAGAAGAAAGGAAAGAGCCGAAGAAAGGACTTACTGTTGTAAACCTTGTTGCTGATGCAGGTGAAGATAGAGTCAATAAAGCAAGGATATATAAATAACGGAGTGAAAGAAATGCTTTGAAGATTTGGTCTCGAGATTAGATGAAGGCAAGTAGATTTGATAAAGTTTGAATTATCTTTGGATACATAGATATTACAGATTTTAATCAATTAAGCAGGATTTAGAAAAGGAAGGGAAGATTCGAGAGCAAATATGGAAAAATTTATTTAGTTACTGAAGATGTATTGCATGAAAACGAATAAGGATAACGTTTGTTGGTAACATGGCCAAATGGAATATTATTAAAGTTCTAATTCCTATCAGTGCTCCAATGGCTTTATTTTTTCTACTAATGCTTGTAAAATAAAGAAGAAGTACTAAGAGGAGCCAACTTAACTCTATGCAATGGTTGCAAATCAATGTCATAGGAGTAATAAATAATTGCAAAGTATGATACAAAAGCATATTGAAGTATGTATTCCACAACAACAAAATGAATACTAGCATATCATACTTAGCTCGTCAATGATCAGGAAAAAGTGTTAATTCTATCGATAGTGGAAGTGATCAAGCAAGCAAAGTTAACATTTAGTACATCTACACAACAATTGAAAAAACAATTTCTAAAAATGCCCAAAATCCCCTTGACTTATATCCAAGGGACTTTTGGTTAAGGGACAAAATGTAAAGGTCATTTCGGTAACTAAGCTTTTAACTCAATTTAATGACATAGGTTGATATCTTGGGCTAGTGGTAGAGTCTGCGAAATCAATCTAATCAGGAATGTTATAGAGAGATCTAGCTTAGTAAGCTCAAAAGGAGGATCACTGGACTAGTTATTCTACTCTCGACCTTACTCAATTATCGCACGTACAAAAAGATGACTCAAAAATAGTTCTTTTGGGCCTATTTAGGCTTTATTTGGGCTTCATTTGGTCATATTAGGCCTTAAGGAGACTTAGTTAGTCTTTAAGCTAAATAATAATGATAATAGGCCTTCTTTAGTTAACAAAAGCCTTGAACATACTTGAGGCCCATATCCAAGCTCATAAAAGCTAAAGAAAATGATAAGTTTTAATAATAAGGCTTAATCTCAGCCATCCATCTTAAAGTCATTCGACAGATAAGATTAATCTCTACATTCTATAAATAAGAGGCTTCTTCTCTCATTTGGTTCATTCAAAACTTTGGCAAGCATTAGACAAACACTAGAACTCTGGCGAAATTACTCTAAAGAGGATTAAACAAGCAATTCAATCAAGAACAATCCAATAATGATCAACAACATCAAGTTTGATCCACTGTCACACGTGTGCATTTAAGATACCGAGTTTGCTCGTTCTTCCCCTTATGTTTCTTCCTAACAACATCCCTTTATGTGTCATCAACTCAAGACATCTCCTAAGTCGATCGGTATACTCATTGCATGTAATTGGCTACCTACAGCAACCCCATCACACATGCCTAAAGTTATCCTCAGGTTTATTAGAATAATGAAGTGTAAAGTTAACCTATCACAAAGAAGAAGAAGAAGAAGAGAGAAAGAGAGAGAGAAAGTCCATCAGCTGAAGAAAATTCATCATGATGCCATGTTTAGGAGGATAACTTACAAGTCCAAATACAATTTGCGTGTCCAACTCTATTATACAAGAAAAATGTTAAAGCTAAAAGCAAAGTCAAATCAAGGCATGATCAAATTGCCATTCACGTTTAGGAGGAGATTGAAATATATAAACTGTGAAAAATCGATTCTTTGAAGGAAATCAAAGGGAAAAAAATGTCCTATTATTCTTTAAATCTAAACACTAGGATTCATATATTTTGAAATTGATGACGTGCTTTAAGGCAAAGATCAAATTGAAGCAACTCCACCAAAACAATTGGAAGAGGAATTTCATGAATTGATCTACAAAGCATGGAGGGCTAAGTATCAAGAATTAATGTGTGTGTGTATATATATATATATAGAAGAAAAATCATGGTCAAAGAACACCCATTCAAAATCTATGTGAAGTATAACTAAAGACCACAATGTGCCCATCTAAATGGATCATATTCATCATCATGTTATTTGACGAGATAGAGAAAAAGAAAATACAAATACAAAGCTCAACATCATGCCATTCATAAAAGCAACGGAGGGGATTAAAGTGCATGAAGCCTAATAAGAAGAGAAAAAAAAAAGATTTTCTTTTAAATATGTATTTATGTATACGAACCATATTATTTTTGGACCAATAGCACATGCATACTTCTCGATGTGACTTAATGAAGGGCTTCTATCACCTACAAAGGAAACAATAAGATACATAAGAAAAGGAACCAGCACGAAGTGGACAGAAGAGAGAAAAGGAAACATTGCTAAGGAGGGTAAGTTTCCAGGGAGTAGTGCTAATAAGGTTGCAAGAATTCCTAAGGAGAGACAGATGTCCAAACTTTCCACATTTGTAAATGCCTTGCATCAGAGTGCCAAGCATCACTCAATCACCTAAGGAGAATAGACTTTACTAAAGTATCTTGTAACTATAAGGTTGGCATCTTGAAGTGCAAAGGCTATCAAGTAATCATAAACCATCATCCAATAGAGTGTATGAGGCTACCGTTCAAGACATCCCTTTTGTAATTAAGATGTATCTTTAAAGAAAAGCACCATTTAATAATTAAGATTGTGCTATGTTTGCAATAAGACTCTACTTTTTTACTTTTTTCCATTGAAAATACTTAAATTCAATCAATCATGAAACATTGATTTCATGTTCATTTATTCCATTTATTTTAGGATCCAAATGTAAAAGACACATTAAAGACAATAGCTTGCTTGTTGTTGAAACGTGTAAACACATCTCCCATTTAGCTTTTTTTCTTTTCTCTCTCTCTCTCTCTCTCTCTTTTTTATTGCAACACTATTAGCATTTCTTTTGATAATGTAGGCCTCCATTTTGCGTAATTTCGATACCAACTTCTCATTATAAAAGAATCAATCAACTTGTCATTGTTCTTGAAACCATGGCTTTGTTTGTGTGTATCTTAATATGTGACCCAATTAGAGTGATAAGTATAAATAAATGAATAAAGGAAGAAGATAGAGCATATGTTAAGTTAACTAATTAGAGAGAGCTAGCCAACCAATTCTGGAGGTGGTAAAACATTTATAAACTATTGAATACCAATTGAGTGACAATGCCTAATTAACTCCCTCAATTAGCTTCCTATTTTGCGTCTTTATTTATTTGATTAATTGATTCTCTATACCCTTGTGCTATTACCATGAGTGACTTTTCCACTTGTATGACCAAATTATATGTATCCAAACTCCTCTCTCCTACAATAACAACTACTAATACATAATTAGACTATCTGCAAGCATATTTCTGCTGAATCCATTCACTGAATAAATTAATCCTTGGCATGTGTAGTTTTTCCAAATTTGATGAATTTGATATGTAAGAGAGTTCATCAATATTATCATAAAACCACAACTATCTTCTTCACTAATGTCTCCATTGAAATACTCATACTTAGAATCAGTTAATTTCCCATCCACCACCTTCATAAGTCAATCTATACCAAAGTCACACTTATCACAAACTAGTTTTGTGTCTCTATCAAATTCCTCAATATCTTACTTCACTCTTCAGTATGCAATGTGAATCAAGTGTTATTACTATAAGGTCGATGTATAAGAACCTAGTACAAGACACTTAGGCAAGCATTGATAAAATACAAAGTGGAAGATTGAAATTAGGAGAAAATCAATGTTGAAGTAGTCTTAGGAAATGGTTTGATGTTGATTCCAAAGTTTGAAGTACAGGTGACCCACATTGGATCACGAAAGATCAAATAGAAAAGCTAAGAAAAATCTTGGCAAAGTATTGTAAGAGATTGTTAAAATGGAGAACCCCTTCCTTTCAAATGAAGTCAAATAGTAAGCACCATAAAAGGATCATACCTCACTTTATCCTAATTGGGTTAAAGGTCATTCAAGCAACGTGAGATGGAAGGCTTGTAAAGTTGTCAAACCTTCTTGAGACATTCGAATGAAGTGGCCTTAGAGTAAAATACTGATGTTCTATGATTTGCCTACATGGTGAGAAATAAGGTCACATTCATAACAAGGCGTAATAGTTACTAGATGTGAGATCATAAAAGTAAATCTTCTATTGATGTGGTAGTATATGAATCAGAGGGTGAGCTATTACTTGTTCATGATAAGAGGAAAAGTTCCTACAATATGTTTGATGTATGTTTTGAGGAGATTAATTTCTAGTGCAAAGTGATTCCATGCAAATGACAATAAACAAAAGTTGGAAATCATTATGCAATGGACTCCTAACCAAATGATATGTCAACCATATGTACACTATACAAATGTGATGCATATACTGGGTTATATTTTGTACTACTTTATCTCTTATTTTAACATATTGTGCAATTACTTGGTCTTTATAAGAGGAAGAGATTTGAAAGTGCACTTCACATATGTTGTAAGGAGACTAATTCCATATATACAAGCTTTTACATGATGATCCTATGTAAAAGAGCAATAATCAATGGTAGAGAAATCCTAATACTGATAGAGTTTGATCAAGCTATATCTTAAGTTGATGAGTATTTTATAATATGTGATGTGCATGTTAGCTTATCTTATGTCGCTTTATCTCTTAGTTTAAAGGATTGAGTTGGTTACGTCAGTATAAAGAAATTCAATTGCGATGTCCTTAGAAATCAAGTAATTATGAAGGTTGTTTGAGTCTATAGCTTGTTCTAATGGTAAAACTTTGTTAATTCTTAATGATTTTGTGGTAAATAATGATCCTTGGGTAAAGGATCTAACAAGTGCAATTGCTATAAGGAATATATATAGTTGTTTGGTTGTATAATGAAAATGCTTGATAAATTACAAAGACACTCCCTTATAGATCCCATGTCTAAAAAAAGAGTAACAAAACCCTATATTCTTGTAAGAATGTGTTTCGTTTACTACTACTTTTTTTCCCCGTTAAGTCATAGATGTGCTCTAAAAATTGGATCCTTGATTGTGAAAATACCCATTTCCCCCTTTCCTCATCCTTTAATAAACCAAAACACCAACCTCTGCTCTTTGTTGTTCTCTTTAACTTTGTTTGTTTAGCTTATTCAACAATACTCTTGTTTTAATATGTAATTATTTTATTTTACTTTTACTTAAATACCTAATCTAAGAAAATAAGCTATAAATTATCATTACTTTGATTAATGTCCCATGAAAAAGAAAATTTAAGGTGGCACTAATATTCATTATCATGCAAATTCAACAACTCCTACTAGTTGTAATGAGAGTTCTATTGAATTGAGAAAGTTTTTCATAGAAAAATGAATGAGAATTATTTTATGTGGCCTTAAACATTGATCTGAAATATTTTATTAATTTAAGATGTTTTCAATCCCCATGATTTGTCATTTACAATTGAAATCGCTGAGAAAATTGATAAAGGATATGATGATATCTATCCAAGGACTTACATAGGTCCCACATATAACCAAACTATTAGTAAATATTAGATTAAAAGATGCCCAATTTTAACAAATTTTAAGGCTAATGATTATAATTTATGCCTTTAATAAGAACTTTTAGCATTTATCTTTTGGCATGTTAAAAAAGCCTTTGATAAAAATTTGGACTCTCAATAAAGTCTTATGGTAATACTACATTAATAGAAGAACAAATAAAAGGTTTATGATTACAATTTGTGCCTTAAGGCAAAATCAAAACAAACTCATCTTCTTTGGAGAAAATATTGGGTATATCAACCACCTTTTCTTATATTTTGTCTATTAAAGGAGGATGAAACAAAATTGTATTTTTCACTTTTAAGACCCATTATTTAAAGCACACCACATCATAATGGGAAAAAGTAAATAGCAATAATGAAAATACATTTTTGCAAGAATAGGGGAACGTTGCACCCCTTTTCAAACATAAGAGGTTTATTCACACATAAATTAAAGGTAAGGGGTATTTGTGTAATATCTTTCATTTTACTTAGGAGTTTAGTGTGCTTAGGAGCTTAGTTATCACTAGGACTTACCATGACAAATCTGAACTAAAATGGGTCCCTCAAAATATTGAAGAAATTAGAGGGAAATGATCCAACGAACACAACATGACTTGATATCTCACTTGATATGACACATAAGTTGATGTCAAGGTCTACCCGCTACTAATCTTGAGCTAGTTGGTAAAATTAGATAAGAGTGTATGATAAATAAACTTAGAGAAGGTTATGTCACAAGAACAGAATATTCAATCTTAATTATAAGTTCTCTACGACTTATAAGGAAATTGGACTATTTATAGTAAGTCCCTAAGGCAACATTACAAATAAAGACATTACAAGAAAGTATATACAAAAGAAGGATTCCTAATACATATGAAAAAAGGTAAAAAGGACAAAAGACAAAAATGGAAAGGTAGTACAATGTCAAATGAGGTGGACAAGTGGCAGTGCAACATTGGTCCCATACGAAGATTCTCTGAACACAGCAGGCAAGAAGGATTAAGATGTTGCGGTAATAAAGGGGCCGGGACAAAAGAAATAGTAGCATGTCGAGAGAAAACTACTCTGCTGGTAAGTGAGTCTCTTGTTACTCGGCAAGAACCTCTCAACAGTGATTGGTCGGATTACTCAGCACAAGGTCCTTAGTAAAGGAATGGTCGACAACATCACTTTCGTAGATGTAGATCAACATATAACAATGCAAAGAGCTCAAGGAGTTTAACCACATTCCTTCGGTGTAAAGTTTCTCATCATCAGTAGGTTGCCGAAAAAGGATTCTTTAGGTGAGGAATTAGAGTCCTTAGAGCCATACACGAGTAATGGGACCGATGGTAAGTAGTTCATCAGAGCCCCGGGGTTACTGAAGATTTGTGCTCAAATCTTAGTCTTTATCATCATTAAACATATAGAGAGTCAGATTGGTGATGTTGAATGTTGTAGACACGCTAAAACCTTCGGATAGCTCAATCTCATAGGCATTATCATTAATGCACCTTAGGATCCTATAAGGTCCATCCGTTCTGGGAGATAGTTTGTTTGTCCTTTTGCTAGGGAAGAGTTCCTTGCTAAGATGGACTTAAATAAGGTCCCCACGGGTATAAACGACTCGCTTCCTTCCGCAGTTTCCTACTTCCTTTTGTCAGGCTACAGTTTTGGCCAATTTCTCGATAATCTTCTGATGTAACCTTTGGAACTCCTCGGTATGTTGTTCGCCAGATTGACTTTCCCCTTGTGTAGTCGGACTGTTAATTAAATCCAAGGGTATGTTTGAGTTAAGTCCATAAACAACCTCAAATGGTGATGTTCCAGTTGAGCTGTGAGTTGAGCGATTGTAGGCAAATTCAAGAATAGGTAGACATAAATCCCAGTTACGAGAGTTCTTTCCAACAGTGGCACGTAGGAGGTTACTGACGGTTCTATTCACTACTTCAATTTGGCCATCTGTTTGGGGGTGACAAGAGTTACTAAACAGGAGCTTAGTGCCGAGCTTCCTCCATAGGGTCTTCCAAAAGAAGCTCGCGAATTTCGAATCACGATTAGATACAATACTTCTCAACACTCCATGTAATCGCACAATTTTTTGCAAAAAGAGATTAGCGATGAATAAAGTATCATTAGTTCTGTGGTAAGGAATAAAGTGGCCCATCTTGTTGAACAAATCGACCACCACCATAATTAAGTCGTGTCTTCTTGGCATAAGGGGAAGGCCGAGCATGAAATCCATGCTTAAATCTGTCCATGGTCGCTCTGGAATTGGTAGTGGTGTATATTCTCTATAAGGCTATCTCCTCCCCTTTGCATATTTACATACTTCGCATCTCTTAAGTATTTAGTGTACATCCCTCATCATCTTAGGCTTATAAAAATGCTCCTTCAATATCTTAATCGTCCTCTTTTCTCCAAAATGGCCAACTAGGCCCCCGACATGAGCTTCTCAAATGAGTAGCTCCCTTGTAGAACTACTCAGTACGTACATCTGCTTACCTTTCATTAAGAACCCTTCACTCAAGTAGAACCCTTCTACAACTCCTCTAGCATTGCACCAAGTTACTAAAGGCCCAAAATGTGAGTCACGCTTAGACCAATAAGGTAAAGTGCCAAATCTAAGTACCTTAGCTTGTAACGTTATGATAAGGGTATGACTGTGAGAAAGTGCATTAACCACTACGTTGGTGCTTCCCTTCTTATATTTGATGACATAGCAAAAGGTCTCCAAGAGCTCAACCCACTTGGTGTAACACTGGGAAAGCTTCTGCTACCCGTAAAGATACTTAAGAGATTCATGATCCGAATAGATGATGAATTCTCTTGGCAACAGATAATGCTGTCAATTCTGAAGTGTACGGACAAGAGCATAAAACTTCTTGTTGTAGGTTGAGTAATTCAAGGCAACACCTCAGAGTTTTTTGTTAAAGTGCTCCTACATAAGGACAGCACCAATGTTAACACCAGACGCATCACATTCAACCTAAAAAACCTTCTCAAAATCTAGTAAGGTGAGTACTAGAGCAAACGCTAACTTAGACTTTATGTCTTCAAAACTCCTTTCAGCCCTTTCTAATCCATCTAAACTCAATGTTCTTCTTGGTCAATTCAGTCAACAGTACAATTATGGAGTTAAAGTTTCGAATAAATCTCCAATAGAATAAGGCTAAACCATAGAAGCCCCTAACTTCAGCAACACTAGTCGGCGTAGGCCACTTATTAATAGCTCTAACTTTTTCCTCATTAACTCAAACTCCCCTCCCTGAAACAACATATCAGAGGAATACAATCTCATTTTGACAGAACGTGCATTTCTTTAGGTTACCAAATAATTTCTCAGCACGAAGTATGTTAAACACTAATCTCAAATGTTCGACATGAACAAGGAGGTCAGTACTATAAACCAGAATATTGTCAAAATAAACCACAACGCATTTGCCGATCAACAATCTGAGCGGATGATTCATTAACCGCATAAACATACTCGATGCATTAGTTAAACCAAACGGCATCACCAACCATTCGAACAGACCATCTCTTGTCTTGAAGGCCATCTTCCATTCATCCCTATGTCTCATTCGTTTCTGGTGATAGCTACTCTTTAAGTCAATCTTAGAAAAGATGCAGGCACCATGTAACTCATCAAGCATATCATCGAGCTACGGAATTAAGTATCTATATTTGATAGTGATCTTATTAATAGCTTAGCTATCAATGCACATTCACCACATTCTATCCTTTTTCAACATGAGCACAACGAGTACAACATAAAGACTTATGCTCTCACAGACATATCCGCGATCCATCAACTCATCTACTTGTTTCTTCAGTTCAACTGCCTACTCTGAATTGAGCCTATAAGTAGGTCAGTTTGGTAAGGTAACTCTTGGTTAGAGGTTAATGCAATGCTTGATACCTCTCAAGGGAGGTAAACCTTTCGACATCTCAATAAGGAGTAGGTCAACAAATTCTTGAAGTAGTTGTTGCACTTTGGCAAGTAAGTTATCGGCTTCTCTAACATCTAAGAATCTCCTGACTAAAAGAAGCACATAATCCTCGACCTTAAGTTCTCGGGGAAACTAAGCTCGAGAAATCACCAAAGACTTCCACTATAAAGATCTAGAAAACTTTTCTTGAGCTTCTTACACTTCCTTAAGACTCATAGGTGTTAATATAATTTTTTTCTCATCCTTCTAGAACATGTAGGTGTTTCTATACTCATTGTGTAATACTCTCAAGTCAAATAGTCACAGTCAGCCGAGTAATATGTAAGATGTATACGTGGGAAGGACATCAGACAACACTCTGTCCCTGTACCTATCACCGATGGTAATTGGCACTCTGACTTGCTCGGCAATGTATAGTCCTCCTTTCTCGTTCAGCCAATGAATCTTTTACAACTTGAGGTATAGAAGGGTTAGCAATTTCATGGCCTTAACTACCTTTTGTACGATGACATTGGTATAGCTCCCTCCATCAATGATCATGGCGCATAGCTTACCATTCACCCGGCAATTCGTATGGAAGAGGTTATCTCTTTGCTCATTCTCGTTAGCTATAAAAGCACTAAAAGATCATCAAACAACAAAGTAATACTTAGCTCTGCCCTTAGGAGGTATCTCGGCATCGGGTCTTCTTGAAATTCTTCTAGCATCTAATCGGTTGCCACTTCTTCCTATCCTTCACTCACGCTTTTTACTTCAAACTAGGGCTTATCTCTCTTTATGATCATAACTTGGCGGTTCGGACATTGACTAACCACGTATCTACATCCAAGGCATTTAAAACATTTTATTTATAGGGTTTTCCTTCCTAAACTCTAACCTGGATCTCTTCGGATCTTAGGCTCCTTTGTTTTGCTCTTACCTCAACCTTCTTCTAGTCGGCTTAATATCTCGGCGTTCTACTTTAGAATTGTTTGATGCTTTATCATTTACTAGTCAGCTCAGCAGGCCACTCCTATTCGGCACCAGTGTTTGACTACTTAACATTCAACTAACCCTGTTCCGCTATTGTCTTTCAACTCTCTAGGTCACATGAATGGTTTCATCCAGAGTTGTGAGGTTCTGCAGTTCCACGATGATACCAATCGCAGCCCATAGTCCAAAAATGAATCGTATTATAGTTCGAGTCTTAGGTTCGTCGACATCGCATCGTATTATGAGCAACCGAAACTCTTGGACATAATCATTTATGGATCTGTTACCTTGCCTCAAGTGTTGGAGTCATCGAAAAGTGTCTTGTTCGTAGTGTTTGGGAACAAAACTACTTCTAAGAACTCTCTTCATCTCATTCCATATTCAGACTTCGCGTCAGGCCCTTAAGCGAACATTCTGTAGTTTCTTCCACCACATTGCCTCATACCTAGAAAACTCTAACGTGACTACTTAAATACAAATAGTATCTTCATAATCGTAGAAGTCAAATATTTTTTCGATCTTCTCTTCCCAATCCAAGTAGTCGTTAGCACTACCAGACTTGTTGAAGCTCGAAATCTGTACTTTAAGATGTTCAGCACTCCTTGGCACTATAAACTCACACTCATAAATCCTAATATACTGGTCTTCTTCTTTTTCGTATTCCTCCACTTCATCCAACTCCAACCTCCTTCTCACGACTCTATCGACAAGTCGTGGTGGTGTTTGGTTCATTAGAAAGGCTTCTAGAGCTCACTTATTCATCTACCTTCTCAACCTATCTCTCATCTTTCAACTCTACTCAGTAACTCTCTCACAGGGTCTGACCTTTAGTACTTTGTTTACTAAGACAACTATGTTGGCCACAATAGCAATAAGATCTTATATTTGCTCATTAGTAATATATAGTGTTTATTGGGTAACTCGACCACAACTATGAACATCACTCTCGGCATCATTAATGCCTCTTTATACACTAATGTTCGACATTCTCAACCTAAAGCTTCAGTAAATACACTTCACACGAATGCCTTCAATATATACGAGTATCTCGAACAGCAGACTGACTATCATTACACAACTCTCGGTCTTAACCTCAATCTCTAATAACAGGATTATATGGTGTTCTTAGAAGCTTAGTTACTACTAAGACTTACCATAGTAAATCTAAACAAAAATGGGTTCTTCAAAATATCAAAGAAATTAGAAGGAAATGGTCCACAGGTGAATAAGAGTAGCTAATGTGAAGTTGCTCAAAGGATGTGACTCACCAATAAACACAATACAACTTGATACCTCACTTGATATGACGCACAAGTTGATATCAAGGTCCACTCATCACTAATCTTGAGCTACTCGGCAAAATTAGATAAGAGTATATAAAAGATGGACTTGGAGAGAGTTGTTTCACAAGAACAGAATATTCAATCTTAATTGTAAGTTCTCTATGGCTTATAAGGGAAATGGACTATTTATAGTAAGTCCTTAAGGCAACATTACAAATAAGGAAATTACAAGAAAATATATACAAAAAGAGGATTTCTAGTACATACAAAAAAGGGTAAAAAGAACAAAAGACAAAAATGGAAATGTAATACAATGTCAGATGAGGTGGACAGGTGACATGCAACATTAGTCTCGTACGAAGATTCTATAAACACAACAGGCAAAAGGGATAAAGATGTTACAGCAATAAAAGGGCCAAGATGAGAGAAAAGGTAGCATGCTGAGAGAAAACTACTCAGCCGATAAGTAAGTCTCTCGTCACTCAGAACCATTGTTTGATAAAATAATAAGCTGATCTTATAGTGCACTCCCTTTGCACTCATAATGACATACAATATACTCGCTTCTTTAATGAATGGTGCAGCCTACTTAGGGTGGTGGTAGATACTTACTACTCTCAAAAGGCAAAAAAAAATTCAAACAAAAGACCTATTGAATCGCAATTTGCTTACCTTTTTTTTTTTTTTCAAGAGTAGCCATCCACCACCATAGATAGGTCACACATCTCCTTCAATGGTGGTAAGCCAAGAACTCTAAGATTTTCCATTTTCGTACAATTTTCAATTTTTTAAAAATATTTCTTATTATATTTAAGATTTTCCATTATTTGCTTATATATTTAATATTATTTTATTAAATTAATTATAATAATCCAATTAGAAGCTATATGTGTATGCATATGAAATATTTGACAAGTTTGAGGAAAGTTCTCTTGTTTAAAATTTGGATACACACACATATATATAACTTCCCCTCAAAGTGTTGGTCTTACTACTTATTTTTTCTTAAATTCCTTTTATGGTAAATTTCATTTTAAATGTATGGTATTATTTGATTGTACAAAATATATGTAATAAGATTAGACAAAATTTTTTCTTGAATATTTGATTTACAATTTAAACTTTGTTACCAAACAGAAAAATGTTTGAAAGACTTGATAAAATGTTTAAAATTTGTTCAATTTAAAATATGGTATAAAAGTTAACTTCATTGGACAAAAACACAAGTATGGAGGATATAAATGTAATTAAATAAATATTAGAAAATATTATGAGTAAAAATGCAAGAAAATATTGAAAAATTATACATTTTAAATAATATAAAAATATATTTATATAAATATTATACAATATTAAGGGTACAAGTATCAAAATACAATATTGAGTTTACTATTTGTACATATCAAACAAAAGACATTGCAAAAATTCATGTTCAATACCATGCAAACCAAATATGGTAAACTAACATTGTACTATCGTATATTCTTTATATTAATATTTTCCAATTCTTTTTATCTTGTCCAATTTTAGTAACCAAATATTATGTATGTGTTTTCACTTTTGGACACTTTGAAAATTTGTGTTTTATTTTTTGACACTATATACATATAGTTTATCATTACTTGTCACTATTAGTGAAAGGAAACATGACAACTTCTTGTTGATCTACAATATTTAATTTGATAAAATAGTATTATATAATATATTTAATTAAATAATATAATATAATATTACAAAAATATAAAAGAAAGAAAAAAATACCCACCCCGTGTAGAAGTTTTCTTTTAGCCGCATTGTTCAATCATTGTGGATTGATTACAAACCAATATATATCGCATCCGGCTATCAATGACAAGTAATGACAAAATATAAGTGTAGAAAGTATCAAAAATGAAAATACAGAAATGCAAAGTGATAAAAAATAAATAAATAAAATATAAGCTTGTAAAGTGAAATTTACCATAAAAATTTTTATGGATACGAAAAGGAAAATGGCATAAATAGTCTGGTTAAATATTTGTATAGAGAAATAATATAAGCATAGTGGAACGGTTTGAAAACCCTAAGTTCAAATAACGCATGTCTTAGGTATAAATAGTGTTGGGAGAAGTTCTAGAAAGCACTTTTGGCCAAGGATATGCACGCTAAGTTAATAGTTAATACATGCAAGCTGGGGTGGACGAAAAAACTGTTCGAATCAAACTAAACTATAAATTGAACCAATCCGAATATAAATAATGGTTTTTTTTTTTTTAACGGTTCGGATTGCGGTTCAAATTAATATCCTCCAAATAGTTTATAGTTTAGTTTAGGTGTGCAATTCAAACTGTACCTGTTAATCCAAACTAAACCATTTATTTTTTAATAATAACAGACCAGTCACACTTTATTACATATTGGTATTACATTTACCCATGAGCTCAGCTCGTTTAATATCTATTACTCACTTTGCCTTTTGCTAAAGCACAAACAAACCCTTACCTCTTGTCACTCCAATCCTCCTCCTCCATCACGATTTCATTCACGTACAAATGGTAAAGGCAAACCCTACTCTCATCTCTTATAACTTCTAGTTCCTTCTGCTTCTACTTTGGCTTCCACTTCTTGACCTCTTCATTCTTCCTATCAAATTAACAATCACAAAGGTTTGTTGGTTAAACTTTTTTCTAGATTCTTGTTTTTTTTATTTATTTCTTCTTTCTTTTTACATATATCTATCAAGTATTAACAATAAATAAGTTTGGCCAAAGTTAAATGACCATGATCTTCTAAACATATAAATTTTCAAAAACCCTTTTATAGATTTGGTTGTTGGATTGCTACGTTTTATATCTAAAATTATACGCTTTTGTAGGTTATATGTATTCACTCTAAGTTTAGTCTATGTAGTGTACCATACCATGCCAATTTTTTTTAATATGCTACTTAGGAAGTTTTTCTTTTTATTAGGCACAATCAAGAGATAAAAGTATAAGTAAACCCATATGGGGTCTTTAAAATCAAAATAACATATTAATGATAATTTAGGTTGAAAAAGAAAAAAGAGATAATTTTAGTTTAATCCATAATTCAAACCAAACCAAATCGTTATTTAATAGTTTGAAAAATTTCTCAATCTGAATCATATAGGTTGATTTAAGAAAAAGAAAAACCAAACTATAAATTATAGTTTGGTTTGGATTTTTAAAATCGAATGAATCTAATTCTTGCCCACCCCTACATGCAAGAGCAAGACAAAAAAAAGGTAAGGTTGACCCCTAGATGGACGATCACACGCAAAAAACAGATTTTATATGGCACTAGTAACTTCAAAAAATATTCTTATCCCGGGACCTTCACAAATTTTCTACACACTGAATATATATCATATAATATGCCAGGGACAGAAGAATCTTGAATGGACAAAACCCCTAAGTCAAGGGCATCCACTGCTTACAAACATTACACATGGATATTTTATACTTAACCTGAAGTTCAAGCAGAATATGACATAGACAACCAAATTCATAATTTAGGGGAAATATATCAGAGTCTTGTCGTAGCAGACATAATTAAAAAGGGACCATGTTGCAATTAATAAATGATCATTTTATTTTGCTTAAAGCATTATCGGGGAAAAAAAAAGGTTTATCGTATCCTTGAGAACATGTTTCGTAAGAACTAAAAGTTTATTTTCTACTATCAATAATATCTAATATTAAGTCGCGGTACTTATAGTTTCGTGAAACTTGAAATCATTCAAGAGAACCGTATACAAAAAATGGGAGTGAAGAAAACAGAAGACGGACGTAATAAATTATAGAAATAAAATCATCGATGGACCTTTATGTGGCACAACTTCAGTATGTTACACTTGTGAATTGTCCAAGCTCAAACTTATTCAAACTTGATTTGATTATAATTGAGTTTGAACTTATTTGATTCGACGAGCTTGTAAACCTAACCAGCTCAAATAGAATTTGAACATACATGGAGCTTTATGGAATTTGAGATTTGATATAAAAATTCAATTAAAAGAATATTATAAAATTTTCTAAATAACCAAGCTTAAATAAGGTTATTCAAATCAAGATTCACCTTCCTAGATAACACTTCGATCCAAGTTCAGGCTAAAAACTTTAAGTTTGAAGTGCAACCTATTTGACTATAAGTTTAAATGTTTAATCAAAGTTAAATTAAGTATATATAGAGTTTTATCAAACTTGCACAAGTCAAATTTGAGCTTCAATGTAAATTTAATTAAAAGAAGAATAAATTGAGAATGCAGAAAATTAACAGAAAGTAGAGGGGTTTTTTAATTATCTGCATTTCGTGAATATTAAAATACATGCTGTATAGAATTATCGTAATGACACATACAAGAGTTTATCTTAAAACATGCTTGATTAGGTGCTCATGAATATCCGCACACAAACCTTCACTAAACTATGGACGAAACATAATTGCCTGGAAGCTCCAAAGTAAGTCTTGTTTTTTTGTGTTTGTTGGAGGCTCGAAATCATCAAAATCTTTTATGTCAAATGCTTCCAAACCTTGAGGGATTGCAACAAAAAAAAGCAAGTTGATTGACTTCATGAATCAAGAACCCGATAATGCACACAATAATTTCAAACAGTTACATGACAAAGGGTATATCAGGAAATTCACAAAATCCACACCTTTTGGGACTCTATAAAAGGAGCAAGACATCATAGCATGGTCTCACATAGATGTCACTCAAAACCATACCATAAAAGCATATTTGCATATCTCTCTCTCTCTCTCTCTCTCTCTCTCTCTCATACATAGTTTCAAGTACTAGGATATGATAAACATGGATCAAACTGAGAATCAAAATTTCCATGCAATTATCTTTCAAAAACATCATATCATTAAGAAAACCTTGCAATTTGCTCTTCCAGCCTCTGTATTCTCATTAATTCTATTTTACTCCTCATGGTATGTAATATTTACCGATTTACTTAATTTCTACTACTCTACAGTCTTGTTTTCATTTTTCACACACACCCTTGAGAGGAAATACATGTTCCTTATATGTAATGGGATCCTAGCTTGTCTTGTCAAAACTATCGACTTTAGCCCCCCTTCGCAAACTTTCTCCGATTCTCATGAAGTTGGAGAAAACCCATCATCAGCTACAAAAATAGAAAACTACGAAGCTTCCCTGGATTTGGAAACCGTTGATACTCCCCAGGATAACAATGTGGCACCTGGAGCTGATGATGAAATTGAAGAAGAAACCGACAAGCAACCAGAAGAAGAAGAAGCAGCAGCGGCTGCTGAAATTGTAGAAGAGCAAAATGCTAACGAGTTATCAAATGAAGAAGAAGGAGAAAAAGAACAAGAAGATATAGAAGAAGAAGAAGACGAAGAGGTGGAAGAAGAAGAAGTAAGTGGTTCCATGGAGAAAGGATTGTTAGGATCAGAGGTATTGGCTTCCAGGGAAGATTTATTAAGTCCAGAGGAACTAAACAAGAAGTTTGAGGAATTTATCAGGAAGATGAAAGAGGAAATCAGGATTGAAGCACAAAGTCAGCTAATTGCAGTGTAATTAGATGTATATATATATATATGAGGAAACAAGCATAAAGTCCTAGACTCCTAGGTGAAGATTGTTGGGTTTTAGGTGTCTCCTAGGGGTGGCATGTAGAAATAAAAACCAACCCATGTCAGTGACTTCACGAATCTTTTAGGGTTTTCAGCACTTAGTAGTCTGAGTTGAGCTTTAGAATCCTGAGTTTAGATTTACCAAATTTAGCGTTTTTACTTATCAATTTTTAATCTTTATCAATTTACTTTTCTTCTTAATATTGTGCCCGTAATAGTTACTACTTTGTTAAGTTATGTGCTTCTTTCGACGAAAATGAATATAAAATCGAATAATTTGTCCTTTTCTTTTTCTCTTTTTCCCCTATACACTGCTTCAAGAAATACTGTTGTATTATAGGAAGATCTAATGATTATTTAGGTTGACTTATAATGAGTTATGTGGAAAGTACTAGAGAGAACAGGATGCCATTTACAGCTGGACAAAGAATGATTCCATCGATGAAATCCCCTAATGCCACCAGGGAAGGGAGAATCAACCTTCCAAATTGGTTTGGTCATTGCTTTACGTGAAAGGGATTTGATGAAACAGTTACCTAGACCGGTATTTTAGGTGGGTAAAAAGGTTCCCACTATATAAGTTCTCAATGCTTTTTCTTCTTTTATTTGAATAATTAACATTTTTTAGATAGATTTTATAAAAGAAACTTTTTCTTAAGTTCTTTATGTAGTCCATCTTCTACGATTTCTGAACTCGTATACAATAATTTATGTAATAAAATAATATTATTAAATAAATTTAATTAGATGATAATAAAACTGATAATAATTACAAGAATATATATTAAAAAAGAAAATTGAAAAAAAAATAAAAAATGCCACAGCCTTAACTAGACACCTCAAGATTAAGAGAAAAGATTCAATGATACTAACATGCTATATGGATTATTAAGTAGTATATAAGTATTAATAAAATTTTAACACGTAAATATATAATTAATATTTTTTCAAAAAATACATCTTTTCATTTTCAAATATTTAAATATCATTAGTACTTATACTCCACTTATCATTTTCAAGTATTTAAATATCTTTTCTTCAAGGACGAGAGTGTCTGAACTTGGGATTCACAACCATTCACGTATGATCAGTCGTATAACCTACATATATATAATTATGGATAGTCATCCTTCAAACTAGAAAAGAATTTCCCAACTACAACCCAATAAATCTTTTGTTCAAATTTATTTATTTTACTTTTCAAGGCCACCCATCATGTAGACTATCTTGTATATACCAACTGACGTTAGTTACTAATATTATATCCTTAGTTAGTTAGTTTACTTTGTTATTTACATTTTTCCATTTGCACATCAACACGTGTGATTTTTACTCATCTGTATAATTACCATCTGTAACTAACGGTACTAATCAGAGTATTCCATTTTCCTCCGTGAACCTTTCCTTTCTCAGCTATTCCATTTGCATTACAGCATAAACTACATAGCTTATCACGTCACCACAAATGTTCCACGCCACCTATAGATACAGTGGGTGCATTTTTATGGCCTTATGAGTAAATGGAGTGAAATATAAGATCAACTTATTATTTCATTGAACAAAGAGTTCCACCTACCACGACATCAAGAGAACACGTAGTATCGCAGCTATAGTTAATCCTCACAAAGAAGTATACTATAGAACTTCATCTCTTACTTTCATAGCGCAAAAGAAACCGTAGGACATGTACTACGACTTTGCTCTTTAGACAAATGATCCTAATTTGAAGTACTGGGTTAAGAGCACATGATGTGTCACGTTTCACAAATAAGCAAAGCACGATCTAGAAATTGCTGCAACTTACAATTATATTTTTGGAGTTTTCGAATGGTATGGATATGGGCGACTCCTATCGGATATTATGCACTTTAGAAAATCCAACTATGCTCATTTAATCTAATATTATGCACAAATTTCGTAAACGGGTTGCCCATCATAATTGGATATATGACAGCAAAGATGAAAGAGAATAAACTCAAATCAATGATAGTTATCTATAATGTTCTAATTGTTATTGCATGAAAGGAAAACCCTTTTTACATGTAATTAAAGGCATTTTGGTCATTGAAATAAAATAGTAAAGCTAAATTATGTAAAAAGAATAAAACAAATAAGTATATGTTTAAAGCAATGAAATGGTTTGGACTCTTCTGTACAAGAAATCACCCTTGGCTATCAGCATCAATAGGTTAAACGGGTCGTAGGAACAAGTACCAATGCATTTAATAAATTTAACAGACCTCTCTTCTTGACACGGATCTAGAATTTTTATGAGGATTAGTCTAGACTTACTTTATTAGCAGCACCTTAATTAGTCGTTTTCCTTATAACCTTTTGCATAAAGAAGATCCTTTATTATGGGTTGATGTTCATCACAAGGCCATCAGGATCAACAGTCTCTTATTTTGGGAACAAGTTATGGACTTAGACTCCTCTTACAACCACCTTAACTCTAAGGACACCATAATCGGATTTCTCTCTACTAAATTAGCTAGCACAATTCATTAACCAAGAGACAAAGTAATGCAAAACAAGCCTATCATACACATCATATCAGATACTGTCCACCTAGCATGTAGTTTGACAAAACTCCATCTATACTAGCAATTTCCAACTTTTTTCTCTTTGTGCCTATCTATATAGAATTATCCTTCACAACCTTAAATATATGGAACTATGACATACATGAAATCCACTCTTCAAGTTCTTCCCTTTGTCAAGATCAAGTAACAAATATAATTAATATTTAAACTGTGAGATAAAAGCTGTATAAAAATAAGCATGCATACATATCATATCTAATATAGTGTAGATCAAACTAACATGTAGCCTAACTAAGACTCCATTGATCGGTAGTTTCTAGCTTTTACCTAGATCCATTTGCACAGAAGCACTTTGTATAGGCTTGTAGATGTGTAATCAATCTTCTTATAGCATAAATCAAACTTATTCCTGAAGCTCCTTTGCTGTTGAGAACAAATGATAGCCCATCGTCCTCTGATTCAACTACCGTCACATCAACAAATGCGTCACTTTTGCCATCTTGCATTTAGTATCCATTATGCATTATTTTGACTCCTTGTGCTTACAGTATATGTAGATCATAAGCAATTAAACTTTCCTTTAGTAAAGGCTAAACCATCAAATATGATAAATTCTAGCATCAAGATTGTTTAAGCATCCAAAATGTAATTGATCCTTGATCACAACCTTCTCTACTAGTATCTCTAGCGAAAAAATACTTTAGAATCAGACTGAAACTGAATTTCTATCCATCACCTCGACAAGTATGACTATAACAGGATCTCAGTTGCAACATACCAATATGTCTTATTATCTCCTGCAGATTCCTCAATATATCATAGTTCATTCATCGAAATATGTATCACAATGTCAAATTTTTCATATCCTGGCACCACAAAAAGGTTCTTTGCATGGATACAGCAAGGTCCTACTGTCTCACCATCAAATTCAAGCCTCTGGAGCGTCTTGGCTCCAATCTTACTGTAGTCGCCATTTCTCAAGTCACTTGCACTTGTCAACTTGGCTATGATTTATTATTACTGAAACACAGGAAACTGTACTACCACTTTGTTAAGGATATTCAAATTTACTTTTTAGAGATGAAAAGTATGGAAAGAGAGGATTTGAAATAAATTTAAGTGGATAACCCCAAAAATACAAGAGTGAAAGGGCATGAAAAAAATTATAAACTAGTCGACTAGTATATCTAGGGTGAGCAGCTAATGTGATTTCAATATTGTATATGTATGATTGTTGATTTTTGAATATTTTCAATAACAATTAAACATATATAAAACACATTTTAAAAGCACGTACATATAAATATACACTATGTGCTTAAAAGATATTTATGTACATTAAGGACATTAAATTATAGGCATATAATATTATATGTGCATTAAAACATCATATTTTATGTCTCACAATATATTAAGCATATGATAACCTCTAATTTTGTATTTGTGTTTTGCCTTGATTTCAAACATCTAAAAGAATAGAGCATATGATACATACTTAGCATATGTATATGTTTTATATACATAAAAGATTTTATAGCTACTTTATGATTATATATATAAATAATTTATATTAAATTTATTAATCCAAATTTGGACAAAATTTAATCCTTTAGTGACTTATATATAGTTGTCTTGAAAGTTATTCAATTATTTATAATATGTATTGCAACAAATTTCCTCTTAACTCTAATCTTTTTTTTTTTTTTTTTTATCAACAAGGGAAAGAAGTATTGTAAATCACTAACATAGATTTTGGCATCAAGTCTAGTATTTGACTAAGGAGGCATATAGGCATAACATACGCAGAGAGAGAGAGAGAGAATCGCAAATGTTTTCTATAAAAATATAGAACAATATAAAGGAGTTTTTTCTTTGGCAAATTTGAATGCCATGTAGCATAATATTATAGGTTAGGTCATATTGGAGACAGCAATGTTAAGACGGTGAATTTTTGTCCCATAATGGCTATTTCCATGAGAAGTATCTAAGCAACAACTTCTATGATATTCAAGTGATACCAAGCATTTGAAGATGCTTTATATAAACACCTGCACAAGATTGAAGAAGATAGATAACATGAAGAAAAAGAAGAGAAGAGATATACTAACATTCTATGTTAAAGTGTTGATTTTACACTAGAATAATTAGAAGTAAAATTTTGTTATGCTTAATTGAATTTCTGAGGATCTTTTATTGCTTTTCTTTGATTGTTTTGTAGCCTTTGAGTGGTGAAACTATTTGAGACCAATTAGATTCTATAGTCCTATGATATTCTTAAGTGGAGAGTGTAAGATAAGGGTAGAATTGTGACTAATCCTTTTGGAATGCTTACTACTTCACTTAATCTTAAAAGAAGGGGGTCCTGATTAGAACGAAGTCTTGCTAAAATTTCTTAAAACTTCTCTTGACATTTTTATTCATTCTTTGATAATATAAGATGGGTCACTTTGATTCAAACTAACATCAAAACATTCCTTAAAACTCCTTGAACACCAATTTTCTTCTAATCTCCATCTTTTACTTTACATTCCATCAATGTTTACTTAAGTGTCTTAGACTAGGTTTTTATAATAGTCCCTATTATAACAACACTTGATCCACATCATACATTGAAAAGCAAAGTACAATATTAAGGAATTTAACAGAGACATAAATTTTGGTTCATGGCAAGTGAGACCTTTAGAGCAGTTAGATCTATGAAGAAAATCAATAGGAATATAACAAATTCTATGCATAAGTGTTTAGCTAAATACATTAGTGAAGAAAATGATGGCATTGTAACACTCCAGAATCTAATGATGCTATAACCCATCGTGTTTCCATAATATATAATGACATGTTAAAACTCTAAAACAAAACTACAGTCTCCAAAATCACTTGTATAAATACAAAAAAAATATTGATAACACATCTCCAAGTTTTGTACAAATTGAAGGGCTCATAGGTTAGTTGTTCCAACCACAACCATTTCTAACAATAGAATTTTCTACCTCTAGAACATTAGAACATAACACCAAATTATACTCCATATCATAAATCTCTAGTCTACATATTATTCTTAACATCATTAAACAATATTACTAAATGTCTCATTTCCCAACCTAATGATCGTAGAATCCTAGCCTTATTACAAGTAGCTAACTTAACAAGAATATCAACAATTGTAAAAATAAAAGAATGAGTTGAAACCCTGTATGTAATACATAAGTACACACAAATGTCACACTAACCATTCACACGTATTTAATGTAAGAAGTAGAGATATGCAAGTTGGTTAAATGGGATACCCCAGCTAAACCCACTTTGACCCACAAGTTGAATGGCTGGGTTTATTTGGCCAACTTTTTAAACGGGTTTATTTGGCTCACATTTTAAACAGGTCAAAAATGCTTACTCTTAACCTTCTTCTTAAGTGAGTTAAATGGATCGACCTACGCGTTAAAGGCATAAGTAGGCTAAATTAACCAATCCAAACTAGCCCACTTTGATACATGAGTTAAACGGAGCAAATCCATTTGGCTTGTTTTTTAAACAGGTCAAAAATACTTGGCTTCAACTTGCTTTTTAAGCGAATTAAACGGGTTAAGTAACGGGTCAAAATCTATTTGCACACCTCTAGTAAGAAATAATAAACAGCAGGTTAATTGTCCTAAATTTAAACCCACATATAACAAAAGGGTACTCATGACCCAATCACATAATGATCATATCCATGTAGGTAGACTAAATATAATATATAAGTCTTTTAACTTATTACATACCATACTATGGTGTTGATCATGCTAAGACCACAACACCTACGAAGTAGGAACCATGATACACCTATGTCTAGCTACATCATCTTAATGTATGAGTCTACAAGAGAAATCTCATATGAAGATCATTATTGGCCCCTATACATAGGGATAAGCCAAGAAAGCATAATCAGCAAGACAATTTTTCTAAAGTTAAATATGAGTTAATCCAATTTAATTATAACTTATCAAGCACAACCATCAAATAAGCACCATATACCTAAAAAGCTGAACCAAAACTAATTTCAAAGCCCAAGTCCAAACTCAAAGTCCAAACTATAACCACAAGTCCAAATGCAATCTCAAGATCTAAATCATGATCAAAATATAACTTCAATACAAGAATGCAATAATAAGAGAAAAGCATCTCAATTCAATCTACATTTTACCCTTCCATAAAAGCACCTTAATTCCTATTTTGTTCAACACCACAAGATTTTGAGAAGAATTTTAGTAAAGTTTAGATCTTTAACTAAGGAAGAGAGTAATTGATAGGAATCGAATCATTAGACCCCTTACCCAAGCCCAAAGATTGAAGAACATGACAAGGCAAGTTCTTTTTTTATACTCTACAATTGAAGAGTCTAAGCTACTGCAATCTATCGACTTGATGCTTTATCCAAACTAAACCTTCTTATACTTATCGATAGTCTCTGCTTAGCCAACTTGAATCTAAGATATACCGAATACGTCCAAGCAAAATTCACCTCATAAGAGTTACTAGCTCAACTCAACGCTACTAAATTATTAGCTTGGCTCAGTAGCATTATAATTAGGCTAACTTACAGTTTGTCTGTTTTTGCCAAATACATGATCACTAATCATTTGCAATGTATCCGAGCATCCCAAATGATAAAACCTTCCATATAAAACACCTGCTTTGTTGATTTTTCATTAATACCCTTCGAACATTCTTTATATCATACTAATTTTGGACATTATTCTTTTTAGTCTTTTCCATTTGTAGCAGTTAACCTAATATTTCAGATATAAATGCATATTGTAAATATAGCCGCAAGATAATCAGACATCATTAATACAAAATATGCTTCCTTTCGTGTGCATTTTCTTTACTTACTTAATTCACTCTTATCCTAACCCTTAAGTATGGCTAAGTGGCGAATACCCTCATCGAGTTAACTCATACGTCATATTAAGTTCGCTTAAGTATGTCATCGGTAGTTCCCTTGTGCATGGTATCCTTGGACCTAATCGAGGTTTGCTTGTTTACTTTCTGTTATCGTGCATTCCTATCCTTATTTTTCAAGCTTTCTGCAAGCATAGACCCATCCCAATACATTCGCCCTTGTCTATCCTCAGCATGTCATATCAATAACTCCACTAATCTCGACACTATTTCCCTTTTAATACTACTACTCATTATTCTAAGCCAAATTCCTCCTAAGAAGGAGTGAAATAGATCTTTTGATTAAAAGTAGTTTTAATGAGGTTTTCATTGATTAAAATGGTTTAAGCTTCTTTGGTAATCAATCATGAAAGGGAAAATCAATTTGAAATTGATGAGATGGAATAATAACAAGAAAAAGCTTGTGAATCTTAGTAACTTTGAAACTTTCTAACAATATGAGATAGGGGAATGATTAACTAGAAAATTATACCAAAAAGTCAAATCAAATTGTAGCTTTAGACTCAAAAGGATCATAAACAACCTCAAACCAACCATAAACACTTAAACTTACTCTTATCCCCATCCTTCACCAATCAACACCAAAGTCACAAGAAAAGTACTAGATTAAACCTTAATTAATGTAGTTTAAACTTTGCTTTTGGTTGGTAAAAGTGTAGTTAAAAGTTTGAGAAAACAATAGGATTTGAAAATTGGAAGGAATTCAACAAAGCAAGAACAAAAGAATCAAATACGTTTCTATGGGATGGAGCTAGTAGGATGGTGGTACCATCTTGACGGCACTTGGCAAAAGTAGGCTTTTAAGTTGACAATACGGGTCTACAATGAACCATTAGGCTAATGTTAGTTTGCTGGAAAATGCAGCTTCCTCCCTTCTACAAAACAATTTGAAATCCACACTAAATCAACTTAAACTTTTATCCAACCCTAAGAATACTTTGATTAAACATTAAACCTAACTTCAATACTCATTTTACTCCAAACACACTCCAAAAATTAGCTCACACTCCAACCAAAACTCCATTTCACTACCAAACCTCAAGTTTCAATAAAACCCAACAACCAGAATAACAATAACAAGAAGAAACTTACTTACAATGAGTGAATTTGAGCTCTAAATCTCAAACACAAACCAAACCTGAGAGGAAAAAATGTAGCGTACACATTTTAATTCATACCATTAAAAAACATCCAAGAAACTCCATGGAAATGGATTTTTTTTATTAAGAAAAGGTTTAAAACAAAGTTTAAAAAGTTACCGTACCCTTGAAGGAACTTGAAAATGGGTTTTTCTTGATTATTTGAAACTCTATGAGCTTATTATAGCTAGGAGGAAGGGAAGTGACAAAAGGAGAGTGAGGAATGAGTAAGCATGGAGGGTTTTGTTAAGGTTTAAGGCACTAAGGTTTAAGATAAAACAATAATATGGGTTGGTTTTAGGATAAATAGGGGTTCGACCCATAAAAGAAGTTATAACAATACCACTCACTTTAAAGTGATTTTTTATTTTAATTTTCTTGGATATTATAAGTATGCTTGTGATAATTTTGATGCGCTCTTTGAAATCGTCGATCCACGGGATTTGGAAAACAATCTGTGAGTAAAGATCAATTAGCTTGCGAATAATGTAGTGGCAATATGTCAGTATACACTGAGAGATTATTTGTAAATATTTTGTAGTTGTAATTGTGTGAGGGGGAAATTAGATACTTATGTCCTATTTACACTACAATAAAAGTTACGTGAGGCACAAAAAAAAAAAAAAAAAACAAGGATATCAATCATCAATTAATGAAATAAGTACAAGGACCCGTAATGTAATCACATTCTCCAAAAAACAAGGATATCAATCATCAATTAATGAAGACTTATCTTTAAAGAAAGCACCAAGAAATAATTGTGATTAAGCGTGAATATGAAGCATAAATTTTGGATGCTACTTTTTATTCTATCGAAATTACTTCTTTCATTTGATCAATCATTAAACATCGGTTGCATACTCATGTGATTCCATTTGTTAGTGGAGAAATATAAAAAGAGGGATTGGTAGGTGGAATGCTGTAAGACAGCTTCTTCTAGTTATAGGCTACATGTTCCATTCGTTGAAGGACAGTAGAACGGCTATTATTTCAGTTTGTTAATTAAGTAAAGTAAGTTGCATGATTACAAATGTTATTGAAGTTCAATTGGTTAAACCTTCTTCTATCCGTGTGTACCAAATTATTGAGAAATTATAAAATGGATTCTTTTGATTTATTGGATTGAGATACGTGTACCAAAAATAAATGCCTAATAAAAAGAATGAGATGGGGTTTAAGGCTTTTTTCATTTATTTATTCTTCATTTTTTTTTCTTTTTTCTTTTTTCTTTTTTTCTCCTTCCCATATATCACCATCTACATAAATTTTTCATGAAATAGGGCATGAAGTTTGTCGCATCACGTAGCCGGTATTTTCCCCCTTCTAAGTTGCAAAATACGGAGTTCGTATTCTTGGAGGCTTCAATTCTTACTCATTGCAATAACTAAATACCATCATTTGGGGGGAATATATGTAGCGTATCTAGATCGTATTATCTTATTTTGATAACAAACTAAAGTGTCTATAAAGTATATAGTTGCTCTAATTAGAAAGATTGATCTTTTTTTCTTCATTTTTAATTATTGAGGTTAAGATGGATCGATGGGTAAATAATGGAATTGGGTTTGGACGTGATCAACTCAATCAACTGGATATTAAGTACCAAAGAGTTGAATTAGATTGGGTTATTACGTTAATTTCTATAGAATTATAAAAACCAAATGGCATATCGCAATATTAGATGGATGTAGTTTACTATAACATCTAGGGATGAATTATTTAAAAAAAAAAAAACAAAAAAGAAAAAACCAATTGGATCCACAAACCAAAAAGGATCCAATATGAACAGAACCGAAAAATTGGCTCTTTTAAATAGATCCATTCACGGTTCGATTCATCTTTGAGTAGTCCATTTATGGTACTGTTTGAGAAAGCGAATTGCAAATTGATTTGGATTATAGGTATGATTCTAACTGTAGCAACTATATTTTTTAGGATAGCTAGTTATCACTTACAGTGAGACCAAATTGATTATTGGGCAATCAAAATTGTAAGAAGTATATTAGAAGCTATTTCTATAATAGGATCTCTTTGGTCGAGCTATTAGATGAAGTGCCAATGTTGGGCAAATCGCATTTTGACTCGTTGTTATAAGGATCAATTGATTTAAAAAAAAAAAAAGAGAAAAGAAAAGAAAAAACAAGAGCTAACTCCCGCTAAAAAGCCCAACCTATGAACACAAGACATCATTCTAGCTCACTCATAAAACGCCTTACGATCAAAGATTTTGCATAACTCTTGTATAAATACCTAGCTATTTTTATTTGTAGCCCATTGCAAAATCATATAACAAAACTCTAGGCCCCTCAATGTGCTAGTGGTAGCCCCATATGTTTCATAATTTCTTTGAAAATTTTTATGTGCCATGGTTGAAGTTTTCCTTTTAATGCTGAACATTTCAATAAGATTGTAGATGAACTAAGTGGAGCTAAGCATTTGAAGGTTCGGGTTTGACTCGTTTAAAAATTATTAAGAATAGAGTCGAACTAATATCGTGCCTGAAAATGATAAGCTTGAACTCAATTTATTTAGATAAACGGGTTTTATTTCAAGCTCAACTTATTTATAAATCGAGCTCCTGCTCATTAGCTTAAGTATACAAAATGTATAAATATATAAATAAATAGATGAATGAATAATGAATAAAAATTAGATTATATATTATATATTATCTCATATAATATCATGTAGTATATATTATATATAAAGCTTGCAAGCTATCCAAGCCTAAACAAAAATTTGAGCTCGACTTATTTAAATAAATGAATTTTATTTTAAGATTAAGCTCCGCTTATTTACTAATTAAGTTTAAGCCTAACTGAGTTGAAGTTATTTAAAGTAAGGTGAGTTTAAATGTGTTCACTAGATCAACCCAACCTTAAACCGCCAATTTACAAGTCAACATGAGAGTAAATCAAACCTACTCCTTAAGAGGCTAGGTCTGGGTCTATTTGCTTCTGATTCAGTAGCCCTTAAACTATGTTTTTTTTTTCTTTTTTTTTTAAATTCCTTGTTTATGATAAATTTCTTTTTCTTTTCCAACTAAATCTAAAACTTTATGTTGTTACTCATAAATAAAAATTTTATTTTTTGTTTAATTTTTTTTTATCCTAAAATAATTCATTTGAACTATGTAAATGTAAATATATGATATTATATTATATACAGCATAATACATATATATATATATATATATATATATTACGGATTTGGATCCTCTAAAGTTATTTTCCTAAAGTTATCCCCTTAAAATGTAAACACATATAATCAATGATTAATGTTATAAAGCAAAAAATGACATCATAATAATATCATTTAATAATTCAAAAATCAAGACAATTTCAACCATTGAATTTGTAATTTTATTTAAAGAACTTTAGATGATCCATTTTCGTGTATTATAGTATATTATTATTATTATTATTATTATTATTATTATTATATATTACATATTACATATAATATATATAGTATGTTTTCATCATATATATAGTATATTATATATTAGTTATATATATTTTTTAATTTTTGGGTTTGACTCGGTCTTAAATTGTCAAGCCAAATCGCTGGTTCAAGGATAGTTAGATCCACTAATTTAGTGGCCTAACGAACCGATTCATAGTTTAAAGCTAACCCTTACACAAGTTTGAGTAATTCACAAGCACCTCGACTCTTTTATAACCTTATTTTTCAATGATTTTACTTCACCAACGTATCAATTCCAACAGAAGTCGTATATGCAAGATGGATATATGATATGAAACCTTAAAGCCACATTAATAATTATTCCTTGTGGATGGAAGCTATAATGTACTGATTAGGAATATTTGTTATCCTTCTTCCTTGAATGTAGTGCCCATAATCTACAGCTAAGCGAAACAGTTTTAGCAAGGAAAAAAATAATCGATGTGATGCAAGGAAAGGCGGCAATGGTTGGAATCTTATATAGAATCATTATTCTTTTATATTTAAAAAAATTATCAATTAAACCAAATGATTAAATTTGATTTAAAAAGTAATAAAAACGAACTAGAATATTAAATTCAATGTAATATGAGAAAGCATCATACCGAACCGAATAATGTACACTTATGACAACATCTAAAGATACAATAAGTTAGAAAAAGGGTTTTTTTTAATATTATAGACTCATTGGATGATAAATGATGCTAAAGAATCATATTTATCAAGGTTAAATCCTAGAGATATCAGATACTCAAACTATTTAGCAACATAAAAATCCTCTGAAGATATTTGCCAGAATATAAAGCAAAGGAAAACTAGAAAAATATTTTACAGGAGTTTAAATTAATATCACCTTTCAGCAGATTGGTGAAATTGAAGAGATTGTTTGCTCTAATGATATCTATACATGAGATAGATCTATGAAAATTAAAGCAAAATAAAAATTCTCTTTTTGAATTATTTAATGAGTGATAATCCAGTCACTTTTGTTCTTAGCAAATGGTCATATGTAATGCATTTTCCTTATGCAAGCTATTATTGACGCATCATTATATCTTGAACCAAACTGGTCTATGGCTGGTGCGGCCGCTTAAAATTTTCATATACTCCAAACTTGGTTTGCTTCTAAATTATTCTATTATTTTAAAATAAATTAACGGCTCAATTAATTCTAGTTATGAAAATTTATACATAAAGATAAGCTTTTTCCTACTCAGCGCACTATTATATGGTGTCCTGTAAGTATTTATATATAAAAGATAAGCTATTTAGACACAGGCCAATTAACCATTTAACAACAGTTAGCTACTTGATGTAGTAATAGTAATATTAACCACTATAAAATGATTATCACATAATTAAGATCCATCATTCAACAATATTTCAACTATGTACTTAAGAATAGGGATGGTCATGAGGTAAATATAGATAAATTAGATGTCGTGCAATAGAAAATCATATTACCAATCTACCCACAAAATTAGCAAGAGGAAATTTTACATCTTTACATAGTTGATACACAACAATGCCTTCCCACAAAAAAAAAAAAAAGAAGAAGAAAAAGAAAAAAAGAAAGAAAGAAAGAAAATTGATTTCGTGGGTTACTTTAAAATGTTAAAAAGGTCTTTATAGATGTTGATAAAATATGTTCATTATTAGTTATTTGAAATTCAAGAATATCAAGTATATCTCTTCTAGAAACAGTTGAACTTCAGCTTAGGTTTTTCTTTAATTTCTTGAGAAAGAATTTATATGAATCATAGATATGAAACACATCTCCTTACCAAGAAAGAAAGAAGGAAAATCGATTTCGCAGCTTACTTTAAAATGTTAAAAAATTCTTCATTAGATGTCAGATATGTCCATTAGTAGTTATCTGAAGTTCAAGAATATCAGGCATATCTCTTGTAGAAACAGTTGAACTTCAACTGAGGTTTTTCTTTAATTTGTTGAGAAAGAACGTATATGAATCATAGATAAGAAACGCTTTAAAAGTTAATATCAGTGGCTATTATTATTATCTTTTGATAGAAAGAGACCAACCGAAAGATCAAAACCAAAACGGAAAATAAATAAAAAAGGGAAAAGGAATTAACAAAACTTCATTTAGATGTCGTTCTCTAGACTAGGATTCTGTTATGGTCCTTAGCTAAAATTTTAAATTGATTTGTTTTAAATTAGTCGAGCTGCACCGAGTCCAAGTTCGTATCATGATTTACCTCATGTGGCAAACGTGGCAAGTTAGCTAACATAATCCATCCACATTAAAGGGTACCTTACCCCCACCTTCTCCCATTGAGGTAAGGTAAAGAGGATCTCGGATCTTCCCAATCTCATAACAATCCCCACTTAAGAATTGCATCTTTGGCACTTGAGGAGTCTTCTAGCTTTTGCAAATTCATTTCATCATAGTAAAGAAGATCGATTGAAAAAAAGAGGAAAGGACTGCTTCTTTCCTTTCTTTCATGATGAAGTTACCTTGCTTGTACTTAAGTCTAGATCGTCTTAGCTATAAAAATACCATTCTTACTTTGACTTTGACAAATGTTATTGAATCAGGAACCGCTGCTTCAATTGGAGTTGATGGTCCTTCTATCAATGGTGGTCTCCTATGTGCTATTATATGGAACCATCCTCCCTCTCCCTGGCCTCTTTCTTTAGTTGAATGACCGGCACCTGATGAGATAAGCGGTGTGAGAGTAGGAAGTCTGAGTCTTTTCTCAGTTTCCCCTATTTTAGGACTTTGAATTGCCAATCACTGTGAGATAGAATTATAAAATCCGAATAAGCTCTTTGCCAAAAAAAAAAAAAAAAAAAAAAAAAAGCGCTAAACTAGCCTTTTTAACTACATTGAGAAAATCATCCTTACGAGCCCATAAGTTAAAGAATCTAAAAGGCGATTTTCCGTAGATTTCCATGCCAAGAGGCTTACAGAGGATGGCATGATGATCTAAAAGACCAGGAGGAGGGATAGGGGCTTGCAATCGTAATTCAAAAACTAGCAGCAGAACTTAATATTTCCAAAAATTTTGTCTAGTTTGCAAATTATTTTAAATCATTTTACGTGAGCCAAAACTAGATTATTTACAATTTCAAGACCGTGTGTATTAGAATTGAAGTTTGATACTATATGTCTAAGAGACCTAAAATTTTCAAGTCTAGGGATAATTTCTACTCATCCATATAAAAGAGGAAGCAATGATATTAAACCTGTGATACACTACATCAATAAATTTGATCCATCGTATCCATTTAATGCTCAACATCCTCTTGTATAACTTAAATACTATTTTCTTCATCTAGTGAAAATGATCAAGCTATGCAATTTATTGATCTAAATGTCCATACACCTCTACACAATTTTTATATAATAAAAATATCATGGAATTCTCTCCAATGATATTTATTTATTATCCTTCCAAACATCAACTCATTAATCTATAATATTTTGTCGTAAATTACATGAGAAGATAAGTGTCTATATTATGATACATTGAAATGGTCTCGGCATGTCATTTTTATGCACAAGTTTTAAAACCCCCAACTACGAACTGCCTCAACTATTACGCAATGCAATATGATTTTCATACTCGTCAGCCAATGCGACCAGACTCTGTTAGAACTCCAAACCATGGGTTTCGGTTTGGCCCTTATCATCAACGAACCCAAATCTTAAATAACACTCATCCCATGTACCATTTTGGTTTCCAATTGCAATTTATGAAGATACAATCCGGCATCTAACCGAAGTACTAAGGAGTTCACTCATCATAGTTGCTAGTGCAATAACATTACTAGGGATTTCTATGGCCCCGTCAACAGAACTATTCAGCCTATTATCCATTGATATAGTTATTATATAAACCAATGCAATACATATTTCAAGTGTTAGATGGCAAATTAAACGGTTCTATTAATAGGATCATAAAATAACTCCAAATACTATTTTCAGTTAATGTATTTCTTCAAAAAATGACAGGCATGTTTCATTTTTTAAGTCACTTTGCATCCATCTTATACACTGTATTCATTGACTGTTGATAACCAAGGAATGGTCCATAACATAAGCAGGTCACAGCATGAGAAATTCTAGTGTCTTTACTTTCTTAGCCTGCCTTAGCTTAAAGCAAGTTGTTAGAAGGGTATGTCAGCATTTGCCTCATGGAGAGTCCAGGATAGACCAAAATATAGTGCTTGATTTGTTATATAATTGAAAATTGAGAAGATTTGAGTTGCAGTTCTTCACTTCACTACTCCTAACCCATTTAGTTAATTAGATAATGGATTATTATAAGCAATTGCTTTGTAATCTTTACCTTTCTTTTCCCTATCGACGTCATAGTGATCACGTGTTTCTTGGGTAATTTGGCCAAAAACGTTTCCCGAGCCCTCTTTACCAGTCTCTTGAAGAATGAGACTCAGCCTTATACCGGGCTAATTCTGTGTCTTAAGCCCATATATATATATATATATATATTCCTTCGAAAGACCAACTTGAATGAAAATCCCGTCTTGTCAGTGAATTGCCTCAAAGGTTGAGGCGGCTAACACTCGATTCAATACTTGATCTCAGAGCCAACGACATGGTTCTTGTTCCCTACGGACAAGACATGCCATGCTGCTGCATGCACCCTTGCCAGCATAATTGACTTATTTCACCTAAATGTGTTAGTTAAGCATATACCAATTTGGAAATCAAAACAGGTCTCGACTAACCAAAACTGAAGACCTAAACCAAACCAATTTTTTGATGCCTTATTTTCCTTTGACTTCAACAAAATTCCCTAGACAGGCATGAAAATTAAAACTTACAGTTCAAATTGATCATTCATTTGATCTGAGTAAAACTAGAGCTGCATGACCGCTGTCTCATAGGATCCATTAGATTAACTAGAAGTTGGATCGGCAAAGCATGAAATCTGGGAAAAGAAAAAAAGATCGAAGCTGGACAAGGGAAATCCTTCTCCATCTTCTATGATTAGTCTCAAGCCACTTAAAAAGACCCTACCATGAAGTTGATGCTTTATCATTAGAGATTTAAGTTATTTATCTTACATATGAAAAACGTGACTGTGCCACGGGATGAGAATACTCAACTCCCGAATAAACCACCCTACTCAATACTACTTATTGCAAAATACGCTGAGTTGAGCCCCAAATTTGGCACCCAACTCTGAGACCATAACATAATAACCGCATGCGGATCGCTTTTCTTTATTTATTAAAAAGAATCAATGAAAGATGTATCTATTTCTCCGTGAAATCCATCCAACTTTTTTTTCCCCTCCCATCCATAGCTATTTGGAATTTTTGCCAAGTGTATTTGCAGACAGAAGAAAAAGCTAGGGTAACAGAATTTAAACAACCAACATTATCCTATAAAACCAAACCCCAATAAGAACATGAAATGGAATAGCAAAACCTTTATATATAAACTCAATTCATGATGGAAAAGTATCAACAACTAATATGCATAATCATAAGAAAATTCTGTGACTCCAACCATAGCAGAGAGCACTTGAGACACAATATAAATGCTCCCACCTAAAATCACCAAAAGAAGAATTGCAGAAATGGGATTCTTGAGTAGCTCCAACATAGGCAGCAATATGGTGTAAATAGCACCAGTACTAACAGTAAGAGCATAAAGTGCATATCTTCTAACATTATCCCAAAACTCCTCAACTAGAGGCCCTTCTGGACCAAGAGCCAAGGCCTTGTGATCATCAATTCCCATGAAAACCAACACAAATCCTAATGAAACAGCTCCTACGGCCATAAATCTTGAGAACCCACTTGAGGAATGCTCGTCAGGTAACTCATCCCGTTGCATGTCATGGACAAGGTTTTCCTGCGCGTGGAGTTGCTTGGCATTTTTGTACTTGGTAATCTTGATTGAGAATGGTGTGTTTTTGAGGATTGTGGCTCTAGGATATGCTGTGTTTATGTTTCCAGAGCTGGGGAAACAAGAAGTGTAGCTGATAGTTCTAGGAAGATTACTGAACAACTGAGATTGTAGCGAAAACGGCTTCATTCTGTTTCTAGTCTAGTTCGAGTAGTTTAGGATGTTGTTTGTTTGAGAAAGTGTATAATAGTTGTGTGTGTCTGGTTAAATGGATGGATCTGGATGAGATGTTTGTGTGTGAGATTGGGATAATGCCTAATGATCGTATTCTTCACTTTGAGAGTACCTTATCATCTTCATCCTTTGATAAAGGGCTCAAAAAAAGACGTTACCTTAGGCCCATCTCTTTTCGTGCATTATTTAATGGGATTCAGGCCCGTTTACTAGAGTTGGTTTGTTTTGTCCAGGATATTTCATTTTATTTTTTAAATTCCTTTCTTGCCCAATTTGCTATAATTTAATTTTTACAATTGTTAAGTATTACTATGGCAATTTCAAAAGATTGCGATTTATGGAATTTATCCAATTAATGATGGGAGGTAAAAGCGACAACTAAGAGCACATTCATCTCTCATAGTTTGGAGAGACCTCCAATGCCGTAATGAACCAAGAGGCGTCTCTCCACCGTTGTGGCTCATTCCTTGACAAGGATACATTAGTGGAACGGTTGAGTAAATTTTTTTTTTTTCATGCTTTGATCGGTTAAAATTTATATTAATGGGACCATAAAATAGTAAAAAATATACAATAACGTTCTTTTTGAAGGAATTAATAGTAAGTTTTTTTAAGAAGAGAATATTTTAAAATGTTAACATAACAATTAAGGATCTAGAACAGTTTTTTTTTAATATGTACATGGTCTAATAAGCTGGTAAAGATACTTGATCATCATTAAAATATTCATTAAAAAAATGGAAAAAATAGTTTTCACTAATGGAAAAAGAAATTGGTTCTCCTATTCTACACTTGTATATCCCATAAGATTTAACTACCAACACTAAAAACTAGTTGTTACAGGATAATTTTACGATCTCATCCATATTTTTTATGAGATCAATTCCGCTCTTTATCATACTATTGATTTAATATTTATTAAATCTAAGCAACTAAAATCATAATTAATTTAATAGTCTAAATTTAAAGAATATTAAATCAAAGGTGAAATAAAATACATAATCGATCCTGTAAAATATATAGACATAACCGTAAAAAAATCCATTAGTTAATGCCCATTGACATCTATTGCATCTTAAGATAACTATATAATATTTGATAATTTTTTATTTATAACAAATGTTAAAAGAAAAAATAAAAGGATTAAAAAAAATTTGTTTCCGCAAAACAAATATATGCTTTAAATGTAGCCTTGGCAGGGCCGTCCATTGCATGTAAGGCAAAGCAAGTATATATCTGCCGGTGTGCCGCACTGCTCCCATCCCATGTACTGATGCCATAAATTGACTGGAGGTTTATTTGTATAATGCTTTGCATGTAAATCCAGTTCCTAAAAGATTAGTTGTTACGCCATCTTTTAATTACGAATAAAGCTTAATTACTATCTCATCTTGTATCTATACCTACAAAATTAAAAATTATCAAATTCACAATTTTACCTATAATCGCTAAAAAACCTATAGAATTAAAAAATAGAATTAAAATCTACAAACATATGTTTTTACAATTTATATAAAATTAACTTTAAAAATTATAAAATATGCTTACGATAGCTATAAAAGATTTGAAATACATGATTAAAATAAAGAAATTATGAATTATGAAATTAAGTTCTTTTTCCATAAAAGATTTTTAATATATAATTTAACATGTTCAACAAAAGGAAAAGCAAAGTTGAAATTAAATTCTTTTTCCGTTGTTTTATTTGAAAAAAGAGATAAATTGAAGGAACTATATCTTTTAATTTATTTTGAGATAATGATGATATAAATAGAAATAGATAGATTTTTGTATTAAAGTTGCTGTTGGAGCTAAAATCTAAACAAAGACTATAAATATTGAACAAGAGGCTTGGAGATAGTGAAAGAGGGAAAAAATGAAATGGAATAGACCTTAATAGTTGATGAGTTTGTTAAAATCTAGTTTTATTTTTTATTTTTTTAGTCTATTCAAATAGGATGGGTAGAATTGGTAAACTGTTTAAAAACGTAACTTTCTACCATTTTAACATGTAAACTCGTGATTCTAGTAAAGTCTACACAAAAACAAGTTATACTCAAGTTAATTTAAAAAGCTTCAATAGAGCTTAGTGAATACAACAAATAAAACATAACATAACATCACAATTTCATAACAATACAAAGACATGTGAGCATATGAAGCAACATGACATGCATCAGAATTATCATATGACTTTGTTTCATCAATTACTCACCTCTATTACTAAATATAGCTTACATAAACAACTTATCTCTTTACTTGTCTCAATTGCACCTAAGTTTTTATTTATCACTATTCTCTTGCTTAACTGCCTAGTAGCACCTAAGTGTTTATTTATCATTAATCTCTTGCTTAACTACCTAGTAGTGCCTAAGTGTATACTGATCACATTTCCCTTACATAACCGCTTAGCCAATGCCCATTTCAACACCTTGCTTGCCCACTTTGTCAGAAGATATTAAATGTGCTTTTCACTTGCCACAAACTTAAACTAGGCTAATAATGGAATCAAATTGCAAACTTATATCAAGAAACTTCTTATAGTGCACAAACTTAACGAGGGCCTTATATAGCAATGCAAACTTCACCGAGTAGTGACAAGGATTTGGTCTTATTAAGTGATTTCAAGTTAACACACTTGTCTGCATATTTACTAACAACTCTTAAGTCTATAGAGTCTAAGACTTATTACATATCTCAAATGGATGCATGTGTAACATGATATATAATATAATGTATAGGCATAAAACTTAAGCTCGAGTCAAAATACCAATTCATATTACGTTCCTACACCTATTCCATATACTAGTGTTGTCCTATAGCTTATCACTAATATGATTCACAAACTTTCACATTTAACCACTTAAAGCATCAGAACAACAAACGCTACTTCTAATGGCTAATCCCAATCTTCCATTCAATAACTTAGTTAAGGTCCTTTTAATAACATTCACATTAGGTGAATAAATAGAGATATAAAGATAACAAATGAGTGGTTGTGCGTCATCACGACCATCACATATCATAAGACAACAAAACAAGGATACTCGCATGACTTAAACGATTCTTTCATTCTACATGTTTAGATGAACCTATCATATGTGTGCAATTTCATATAGCCAATATATACACATCATATGCTTATTATTTCATATTTTTGTTTTTGTATTATGAACTAATAATTGCAGTATTTTTCTTGATTCTTATTCAATGTTAACGTTCTTCATATAATTGAATTAGTTACTTTGAATATTATTAAATACATTAAGATAATAGATCTATTGAGTATATAAAATTATATAAATTGTATTACGCTATTTAACTAGCTGTTTACATAATAATTAGGATACGATCCCAATAAGTTTTGCTAGTCCACAAAATTATATATAAACTACATGTTTCTATTATCATATTAGTTCATTGCATATATTCACTAAATTATGTTTTAGGCCTAAAATTAAAAATAATTATACAAATAATCAAACTTACATACCATACTAAAACCAATAATTTCTTATATCATTCCTAACCTCCAAAGATAAAAATATATCAGGTTTATCAAATAGTTTCATGAAAAACTAATTATTTTATTAATTTCTAGAAATCAATAATTTTACAACACAAAATTCGATTAGCCTCTTTGTTTGGTTGATTGCAGCATATTTAATTAAACTAATGCCAATTTTTATCCTAAATCATGGATAATCAACTTGAATCTTCAATATTATTTATTATAATTTAATAGTGCTTGAACATGTTAAGCTTCAAGAGTTATCCGGGAACAAGAAACTTAAGAGACTTTTAATTATGAAAAAGTGAGTTGCAAGTAACTACTTTTTACCTCTTTCTTTAATTTTGGTTATGCTTATAAATTTAGCCAATAAATCTAAATAATATCCATCCTTTACAAATTAATCATTATATGCAAATTATACTTAAAATCGAGGTTGGTAATCATCCCGAATAGGAAGATCATAAATAAGATGTTTATTGACTTGTAGTTGGAGTGATTCTTGAAAAGAAGTAGCTTTTTTGGCTAGATATGGATGCCATCTAATTGTAAATCAAGAAGTCATCAATATAATAGAATTATAATTAATGCAAGTTAGAAAATTGAGAATAAGAATGTAGCAAATTACAGCTGCAAGGATAAAATTGTAAATATAAGCTAAGGACTAGTATTCTAATGTTATATAAAGATTGTGTATTGTTGGCATGGCATAGATATTGGATATCCATTTAAAGTGTCGGCTTTAAGACAATGGGGATTTTTAGTGCAATTTATCGTGTTGCTAATACAACCCCAAGAGTTCATAAACCTTTACTAAAAGTTTAAAAGAGATAGTAATATAATATTTTAGAGTGTATATATGGTGTTGTTTGTGTTGTATTGTATAGTGTTTTGTTGTGTAGTTAGTGTGTGATTTGTATTCAGTTGTCAATGTGTGATAATAAGTAGTAAGTGAGGGGTAAAAGTATAATTGTAAATATAAGTAGTAGTATAAATAGTAGAAAGGACTGATAAGACTTAGAGAAATTAGTTACTTTTAGATGAGAAACACGAGAATCAAGGTAGAGAAGCAACTTGTTGTGGAATTCTCTCTTAATTTGGATTGTAAAGAACCTTAGTAGTTGATATTACTTCATAAGTTGGTACTTTAATGCAAGTAAGTGTTTCTATCCATTTTTTTAGTTGAATTTAAATCCTAATTGTATTAATTTGGTGCCATATGTAGAAAATTCAATTACAAAGTGAGAGAAATGACTAAGATGGAATCTTGGGTGGAACATTTGGAGTAGAACAATACTAAGATTAAGGAGGATTTAAAATGAAATTTTACTAAATTACAACACCAAATAACAATAGTAAAGAGAAATGCAATAGTTAATACATTAGGATTAAGGACTTCAATTACTAGACTTGAGGCTTCTATTGCTTCCATGAAAGTGACATTGCGGAATTAGTGGAAAAATTCGTTGGGAAACGAAAAATTGAAAGAGAAAGTTGAGTCATCGTCAAGAGTGAGAATTTATCAACCATGAGGGAAAGAAATCACGAAAAAGTTCGTGTTCATCGATTTAGATGAAGAATACAAGTCAAATGCATCTGCTATTACTATACCAACTTCTGAAGGAGAAGAACCCTTACTGTAGCTAACAGTAGTAGAACAATAATTTAAGATTCATCAAATACAAGAAGATAGGAAAATTGCATTGTCATCCATTAGATTAAAAGACTATACTGTATATTGGTATAAAATGTTAAAGAAGAGGATTCCAAGATTAGATTAGGAGACTTTCAAATAGGAATTTTTTACTAGGTATGTTGGACTATTAGTAAGGAATCCTTTTGTAACAATTTCTATACTTAGACAAACTTCAATAGCAGGTGCTTTAATTGAGTCCTTTAAGACTTAACTTCTAATATTCTTGATCTTACTAAAATGTAGATGTTAAGCTATTTCATAAGATGTATAATAGATGATACGAGATTGAGAGTCCAAACCCTAAGGCTAATTTCTTTAGCTAATGCAATTAAGTTGTCATTAAGTGTATACAAAGAGTTTAAACATGGGATATTTTTATCCACTGAAAGTCGCTTGAATCAGTTTCAACTCCCTATAGTTCATGAGAAATTTCATGCTCCAATAGTAACTTATGCAGCTTCTTATGCCACTAAACAATGGAAATCATAAGGAAACATAATTGGAAGTAATTAAAACATGTAATTGATAAAGCTACTTATGTATCCTAAGGAGGCAATATCTACTACATCTATTAGTCTATCTGTTAGGAATAATAATGTGTAGCAACAATAATAAAAAGGGGAAAAATAGATGACATATGCAAAATTTTTAGAAAGGAAAAATAAAGGCTTTGCTTTGTGTTTTTTAAGTGTAAACAGCCTTTCAACCTGGTTATAAGTGTCTTAACAAGACCTTAAGGGTCTTAATTTTTGAAGAAGATGATGACATGATAAAAGAGAGTTGAGTTGAATTGCAGGAGCCTAAACAAGTAAGAAAGGACACAAAAATATTGTAGGTAGATTTTAACTTGTCCTTGTTGGCAATAAATGGGTTTAATAGCCCTAAAACTCTTAAGTTTGGATGTACATTGTGTGATCAAACTATTTTCATTCTTGTAGATAGTGGTATTAGTCATAATTTTGTGTCTTAGAGGATAGTGCAACAATTATAACTATATGTTGATAAAACCTTGTTATTTGCGATGAAGTTAAGAGATGGATGTGTGGTTATTTCTAGTATATTGTGTTCTAAATTGCAAATGAAAGTTAGGACATTAGATATTGTAGTGGATTGTTATGTGTTTGAATTAGGAGTTGTTGACAGTTTTCTTAGCGTGGCATAGCTTCAAACTTTGGGTGAAATTAAAGTTAATTGGAGCAAAATGTGTATAAAAATTCCTACCGTAGAAACAATATACGTTTTATTTGAAGATCCATCACTTTATAAATCTATTATTTTTTATAAAAGTCTTCTTTAAGCAAAAGAATATGAGCATTACAGTATGCTGCTAAATTTTGAGTTATGGAATTTTAAAGTGGAAGGGGAAGAACAAAATGTGTAGCTAAGTGAATTGTAGGATGAATTTTTTGCTGTATTTGTAGAACCCAAAGCTTTTCCTCCATAGATAATTACTAATTGTTGCATTCCTCTAAAAAAGGGCATGGATTTTGTTAATGTGTGACCTCATAATTACAAATGATAGGAATCAACTCTTTAGACCGATCATATGCAACAGAGCTAGAGAACTCTAAGGACTCGCTTAGAGGATACTAGCTTTAGGCCATAGTCAAGATGAGGATTCCTATCCCGAGTTGATCTTATGCCGATCTGACTATTAGATCTTTACATGCGTTAGATCTGCCCCTATTTAGCAGCAATGCTTTATCCTAAGAGACAGCCTAAGAGTAGCTGAGGCAAGGTCTCAATCTAACCATAAGAATTCGACCCCAAATCAAGCTAACTTTTCTTTTGAAGAACTAATTGGTCCTCGACCTGGTCCATATCAAGTAGGCCCCTAACCACAAGTGTTACTCTGTTTCTGCCTACCTTATACCATATTTCTCTCATCCAGACGCCAAACGACATGTGTCTTCTGATACAGTATTCTAAAATGATTCTTTCTTTTTCATACTGAATGTTCTTTGTCTCTTTTACCCTTTTTGGTATGTCTTATATAGCCTAGTTGTAAAATACCCTTTTATCTTTTCATACATATAAAGTAATCTTAGTAGATAAGTATATAAAGCCCCACTTTTTTGTATGTGAACAATCATCTCTTCAACATGTAAATTATTCCTTTGAGCAACCTTAGTGTTCTTATTATCATTCAACTCTTATCTATTCCCTTTAATAAAGAGTAGTAGCAAGTGGCCCTTTAATTCAGACCAATGTATCATATCTGACGGATTGTAGGTTAAGTAGGATCAAGTGGTATGTCATATCCATTTGGTAGTTGCTTGAATTTTGCTAACCTTTTTCCCATTTGTTTTGGTTTGCCTCGTTGTGGTGTCTCTCTGTATGTCTAACCTCGAAGACGAATTAAGAAATCTATAAGAATGAAATAGAATGTATGGTTAAGATATCTTAAAAGCAAGGATAATTAGGCCAAGTAGGAATCCATTTTTCAAGTCCCATGATATTGGTTAAGAAGAAGGATGGAACATAGAGATTTTGTGTTAAGTATCAAGCTGTAAACGATGCTATAGTATATAACAAGAATTTATAGTGTTTTTGGTGTGTTTTAAAGGTTTTTTTAGGTATATCATCATCATGTAGACAAATTAAGTGATAACACTAATGTAAATCAATTTTAGAAAAAATAGTCACACTAAGCAACTCATCTAATAGCTCCTTAACAATAGGTATAAGATTAATTAATGCTCCGACTACATTTTGAGCACAATGAATGATGCATTTCGCCATTATCTATGCAAGTTTATCCAAATATTTTTTTTATGATATTCTCATTTACAATCCTAATATGGACTCGCATTTGGAGCATCTTAAAATTATTTTGCAGCTGTTGAGGGATCATCAATTCTTGGCCAATAAGAATTGTGTGTTTAGGAGGATTTGTTTAGAATACTGAGGATATATTATCTCATCTGAGATGGTTGCTATGGATCTTAATAAAGTACAAAGTATTTTAAATTGGCTACTTCCAAATTCTTTAAAAGCTTTACGTAGTTTTCTTGGTTTGTCCAGCTATTAACATAAGTTTATTAAAGATTACGAAAAAAATAGCTAAGCCCTTAACTAATCTCTCAAAGAAAGATGCATTTGAGTTAAATGATGAGGCTACTTAAGCTTTTCATACATTGCAACAAATGTTGGTGTATGCTTCAATACCTGCCATGTCTAATTTTGATTAGCCTTTCACCATAAAGTATAATGCATCAAGTTTAAGTTTGTGATCAATTTTGATGTTAGATTCTTAGTCAATTGCTTACTTCAATAAGGCCCTTTCAAATAAAAATGTCACTAAATCTACATGTGAGAAGGAGTTGATGGCATTGGTTTTGGTCATCAATCATTGGCAACCATATCTTCTTAGTAGACATTTTGTGGTGAACCAACCAAAAGAGCTTAAAACATTTACTTAATCAGTGTATTACAACTCCAAATTAGCAAAATTGGTTGGCAAAGTTACTTGAATACAAGTTTGACATTAAATACAAAGCAAGGAAGGAAAATGGAGAAGTTAATGGTTTTTCTAGAGTATTGAAGAGGCTAAATTGATGGGTATTTTTGTATCTACTTGGACTAATATTGTTGCTATTAAACAAGATGTGGTTGAAAAATGATTTGTTGGTTGCCAAAATCAAATTGTTGAAAGAAGGGAAGGGTGTTGGTGTTGGTTATTAGTTGTTTAATGATATTATTCATTATATGGGTTGCTTGGTTATTCCTATACACTTTCCTTAGGTTCAAATTTTTTTACATGAATTACAATCTTTTGCTATGAGGTGGCATGCAGGGTATGTTAAAACTTATGGAAGGTTAGCATCATATTTTTATTAGGTTGGGATGCACAAAGATATTCTTAAATTTGTTGCTTCATGTGCTGTATTTCAAGGAAATAAGGTGCATAATTTGTCTCCTGCTAGTTTACTTAATCCATTGCCCTTGTTGTACGCTGTTTGAAAGATATTTCCTTAGATTTTATCATAATCAAAGGGGGTTTGATGCTATCTTAGTTGTTGTAGATTGATTTTTAAAGTATGGGCATTTCTTACTCTTGAAACACCCTTATAATGCTAAGATAGTAATTGAAGTTTTTACGAAAGAAATTATGTGTTTACATGGGTTTTCACGCACCATTGTATCAAATCGAGATCCTTTGTTTGCTAATAATTTCTTCAAAAAATTATTTGGTTTGTAGGGCCTACATTTGAATTTTATTATGGCTTATTATCTGGAAATGAATGGGTAAATTGAAGTTCTAAACAAAAGCTTGGAAGATTATTTGTTCTACTTTGTGTTTAAGTAGCTAAACATTTAGGCCAATTAGATATCTTGAGCCAAATTTTCATATAATACCGATTACCATTTTTCTACTAGGACGATGCATTTTAAACTTATTTACAAGCATTCACCACCTTCTATTCCCATTTATCTATTTGGGGAAGTTTAAAATTTAGCAATAAAGGCAACTTTGATTTCAAGGGATGAATTGTTTAAGCAAGAACTTGGAGAACGCTTAGTTATACAATTGCAACATTACTAATATACATAGAAGGATATAGAATATGAAGTTGGTGATTGGGTATTCCTTTGGTTGAGGCCTACTTTAAATGCTAAGTTAGGACCTAAAACTACTCCTAAGCTTGCTCCTTACTATTATGGTCCTTTTCAGATTTTAACCCAAGTGGGTAATGTGGCCTATAAGTTATGGCTACCTAAGGAATGTCTTATTCATCCAGTGTTTCATGTGTCTTTATTAAAGAAGTCATATGGAACATTCCTTGAGTTAACTAATTTGCTCAAAGACTTCAATTTAGAAGATTTGGTTAAAATGAGCTATCCATGCAAAGTGTTGGGTAAGTAGTTTGAGGTACATGATATCTTTGAAATCCCTTAAGTTTTAGTACAATGGGAGGGACAATCTATTGAGGCATTCACTTAGGAGGATGTTCAAACTATATTGTCACGCCCCAAAGCGGCAAAGTCGTAACAGCCCCGCCGTGTAAACCATCCTAAGATAGAAGTTGGCCTTACAACCGCTATCTTAGACCTAATCTACACAAGGCATCTGCGACTAACCCGCTTTGAAGTAAATAGTTTGTAATTTAAATAATTCATTTACTTAAGAAAGTGAGAAAAGTTATATATAATCACTATAATTCAGTTATTACATTAATCAGAAATGAAAAATAAAATATGTGTTGATTCTTCAATGTTTTTCCTCACTCCCTAGAATCCAGCAGTTGCTAGCTTCAGAGTAGTTGTTGCCGCTTCTTATCCAGCACCTGCACGACGTCTATAGGGATGTGAGCAATCACAACTCAGTAAGTTAGGACGGAGGACTTAAAACTATACCATACATACAACAAGGTTTTCAATCACTTATTAGGTGCAATGCATGTGCAAGCAAATGCCATCGCACGACATTGTCCGGCCCGTCGTGAGATTAGAGAAATTGCGCCCGCTCTAATCCGGGTTGAGGAGTTGCCGTTAATGCAACAGCTCACGACCAAACTCAGGCTTGTGTAATGGAGACCTTGCTCCTCCCGCGACTACCTTCGAACCACTATCTTCACCCCCGTCGCGACCTCCTCTCCTGTCACTTAGTTCGACCGAGGATGAAGAAGGGACCATTTTGCAATCCTACGCTATCCCTTCCGAAGGGGTTGGTATTTGGCCGGAGAGTCCTAAATTCCCCTAACGGGTTGCCATGCATGTCCGATTATGATTACTGGTCGGATATTTGATTAAGTCCAGTTTAGGGTGATCAATCCTTTCATACAAATCATACAGTATATGCCAGAACAACAAACAAAATCATAGCATCACCCATAATTAAGCACATGCACACATTCAACTATCTAACAAGCACAACCAAGCATAATCTTAAGCCTCCAAAATACAGCATCGTATTAATCCCAACTTACCTCGACTCCTCGCTCACTCACTCGAGGTCCGATTTACTCAGGCCATCGCCGATCATCCCTATAATGTAAACGTGGTTTCAGCTTTTCATATAACTATTATAGGTTCGTTTTATCCTATAATACTTATTGTTAGGTTTTGTTTAAGGTTTAATATACCTAATTATCTAGGTATTAAGTCTTTTACAATTATTCTAAGTTTGGGGTTAGGTTTAGGTTCGATTTTCGCATCGATTTCTAAATTAGGTTTTTAGTTCGATTTCTAAATAATGTTTTAGATTCCAACCCTAGAAATCCATTTCAATCCATAATGTGAAATTAATCACATTACTTCCCGATCTCCTAAATACCATCATTACCCTTAGTCAGTGTTTATTTTACTCGGTACACTTAAATCCATATTAGTGTACCGAATTCACTCCTAATGTGATAAATTTTTACATTTTTCATATAATTCCATAAATTCAAGTTTCCTATTAGATTTATTGTGCATTTTTATTATTCTCAAAATATCAATTTTTATTATAATATTTTCTATTTATTATATTTCTAAAAATCACATATTATATATTGTTACCTTTTATGTACATAATGCACTTCTAATATTTCTATCACCCTAATTATCATCTCTAACATCAATTATCATTTCAAATGTCTTAATTCATCCTAAATCAGATTTTACTCCTAATTACCCTAATTTACAAAATTATCTTAAAATGTAATATTTTTCCATATTACTTATTTACTACATAATTAACCTAATAATTACATCTAACACTCTAATTGCTACAAGTATCATACTCCATCAGATTTTAACATCCTAAAACATCTACTTATTCACTAAGTCAGTAATTAATATCCTAATCACCTAATTAACTCCAAATTACCCATTTTATACCTCATTTTAGGGCCTAAAAATTATCTAAAAATTTCGAAAATTAATTTTTGAAAACGGGCTTCATAGCACTGTTCTATATCATCTAAGTAATCTACAGAAAAATTTTGGGCTTGAAACTACACTCCTAAGGTCATTTATTTCTAAACCGAAATGTGCTCGGTTTTGCATGATTTCTTAAGGACTATATATTACGGGACATAATTTCATTAAAATAATATTTTTTCTATAAACTACATACAAAAATATCCTAGAATAACAAAATTCATAATTTTCTAATCATATTTACTATTTTTACAAAATTACACAAGAATCGGGCTGGAAATCGGACTCACCGATTTGGGTGGTTCCGGCCACCGCGGGCCGCCGTGGCCTTGTCGGCTGGCCTGGGCGCTGCCACCACCGTGTGGTGGTGGTGGCCGTCTACTTCCAGCTGCTCGTCTGGTGGGGTTTCCTTTTAAAAGCTCTAATTGTACAGTTTTTTCTAATTTTTTTCTAAACCGAATTTTTCTCTCAATTTTCGACTCTCCCTAATTTTTTCTGATTTCTAACTGTCCAAATGAGTTCCTGAATTTTTCCTGCTATTTATAAGGTTTTAGGGGATTTATTGTGCATTAATTTGGACAAGACAAATGCTTTATCCCTAAATTTTTTGCTTTTATATTGTTCTAATTTAATTGGTTGATTTTTCTTTTTCAGATTCTGACTTGCCACGACCAACCTTACATCATTCCACACCCTTCTGATTTTTTTCTGATTTTTCCACAATTATTTTATAATTTTCTTTAATTATTTGCTTAGTTTTTGGCCAATTTAGGTAATTTCGCGTATTTTTTTCTACACGTAAATACATGTAGGGTACACGTGAACATTCCTAATTATTATTTTGGTCATTCTAAAATTTTTAGTATACATATAATCTATCTCTAGTAATTTATTAGTTATTATATTACACTTTTCACCTTTTCGGTAATTAGCAATTATTATGCTTAAAATTTGAAAATTTTATAGTCTCTTATTTTATTACTTATTTTCTTAAATTTAAGTTTACGGGGTCATTTTTATTAATATTCTTCTCATTAGTTTATAATTTGGGTTTGATCGGATCTTTTAACCGATCGCCCTAAACCTTGGGTTCTAAATTCAATCCTACGGTAAATTGGCTTAGCTTTGGGGCTTACATATATGGTTGTAGTTTCCTGATTTTGTCCTTAGGGAAAAGAACATTCATAAGGAAGGGGTATTGATACAGCCCCATGAGTTCATAAACTTTTACTATAAGTTTATAAGAAACAATAGTCTAATACTTAGGGGTATATGTATAGTGTTGTTTGTGTTGTATGCATGTGTTGTATTGTATCATATTATATTGTATTATATTATATTGTATTGTATTATGCAATGTTGCGTTGTGTAGTTAGTATGTGATCTATATTTTATTGTCAATGTGTGTTAATAAGTAGTATGTGAGGGGGTAAAGTGTAATGGTAAATATAAGTGGTAATATAAATAGTAGAAGGGGCTAATAAGAGTGACTTAGAGAAATTAGTCGCTTTTGGGCAAGAAACACAAGAATTAAGGTAGAGAACTAGCTTATTATGGAATTCTCTCATTTGAATTGTGAAGAACCCTAGTGTTTGATCTTACTTCACAAGATTGGTACTTTGATGCAAGTAAGTGTTTCTATCCATCTTTTTCATTGAATTTAAACCCTAGTTGTATCAGTTGCCCTCTATGTAAATGATCGATGATTGGAAATCCATTTGATGAGTGCTTGTTTGTCACATTTATATACTTACTAAGTTTCATAATTAACTTTGTTCTATGATTTATTTACAAACATTTCCAGCCTATTCACTTTGCTTAATGGAATAAGGGTAAATAGAATTACAATTACTAAAGAATGAAATAGAGATGTAATAAGTAGTGACAAATATGACGGTGTTTAGTTGTGTGTAATTACTAGAGAATGAAATGTTTACAAACTTTTCTGGCTTGTTCATTTCGTTGAATAAAATAAGGGAGAATGAAATTACAATTATTAGAGAATGAAATAGAGGTGTAATAAGTGGTGATAGCTGTGACAATATTTAGTTGAGAATAATGAAATTGCTCTTAGATTATTTAGTTCATGAAATTTAATTAAGAATAAGACATGAATAGAAAATAAAATGACTAAAATACCCTTATTAAATTGAATAATAAAATAAAATATAAAACAATGTCGCATTGTATTTAAGATGAAACCTTAGCCTCAATGGATGTAAGTTTAGTTCAAAAACCCTAGCCCCTATCTTAACAACATTATTCTATGAAACCTTAACCCCAATCTTAATGGCATTGTTCAATTTAAGATGAAACCTTAGCCCTAATTTCGATAGATGGTCGAATTGGATGGAGTAGTTATGAGGCTTTTTAGATGGTGGTTACATTTGATTATAATAACGAATGGTCCGATTGTATTGATGTCTAGGTTGTTTTAGATTGTAATGGTGGTGTTTGTATTTGATTGTAGTGATGGATAATTCAATAGCAATGGTTTCTAAGTTGTGTTTGATTGTAGTGGTGGTGGTTATAGCCACAAGGCAATTTTGGTGGTGTTTTTAGGTTGAAATAGGTGGTGGTTGTAGTTGCGAGGTGTAGGGGTGGTGATTTTTAGGTCATACAGTAGTAGTGGTCAATGGTTGGAGTTGGTTGTAGAGTGTGCAAGTAGTGATGATAGAGCTCTATAAAAAAAAAAAGAAGATTTTTTTATGATAAGGCCAAATGAACAATAAGGGTATATTTTGTCATTTCAAATTTTGGTGAAGTTTGGAATCCTAATTTTTAAGAGAGATTTAAGAATCTCTATTAAAAAATAGAATTGGAATTAACTAAGAATTGTTATTACAAGGTATAAAACCTAATTAAACATGATAGTAGAAGCTACTTTAGTAATAAAGGGGGAATGGCATAAAAAACTCAGGTGTTATGTGTTCATGTTTAAAGGACTCTAGATGAAAAAGATAGAAAGAATATAGTTTTAGAGCTTAGTGAATTAGCACATTTATTAAGTTTCAAGCCTAACATATAAAATATATATTAGGACATCTTTCATGAATAAATATCCATGATAAATTGTCAGCAAACTTAATAAGAAATTTCTACGATATGTGTTATACTTTTTTTGGATATGCATTGAGATATGTAAAGTTCTATTCATGGAGGGTCCATATGGGCTTTTATTGCCCTTCTAGTAAAATAAAGAACATTAATTCTCATTTTCCTCATCTTTTGTCATTTAAAATTGTGTTGGTGAAAAAAACAAACTCATATATAATCAGCTTTTGTAATAAATAAACTCATATTTAACGAACTCTCACAAACATGTAAATTGTTTGTAAGTTAAAATATTCGCAAGATAATAATTTTTTCAACCTATTGTGTTAATGAGTGGCTAAATGTACTTCCTTAGCATATTCCATCAAATAAAATTCTAAATTTTCAATATATATGCGTAACTTATAAAGCATGCATTTTATACATCTATAATCATAAATCTCTCTATTAAGTATGTTAAGAAAAATAACCTACAAGCATGTATAAGCAAAATGACACTTTTAGGAGGAAGATAGACTTCAAAATGGCATAATAAGACATACCTTATATCCATAAGTTCCTAAGGTTTAAAAACAAAACATATCTTATGATACTTAATATCTATTTACAAGTCACATCCTATAAAACTTATAGATTTTTATTTTTATTTTTTTATGTTACAATATTGCTTCAAGCATTATTATTATTTAAAAAAATATTTGAATATTATATTTAGATTTCATGATCCAAATTAATAACATTCATATCATAAGTCTAACAACAAATAATAATAAATTAAAATCTTAATATTATTAGTCTTGTACAATCATTGTATGATTTCATTTTTTTAATATTTAAACGTATCAGCTTTTAAAGTCAAGTAACTATTTTTCTATTAGCTTAGTCGTTTAATGGGTAGGGCAAAAAACTATAAACAAAATAGAGTGAGCGGGTATAGGTTGGGTAAATATGACACTTTACCCTTACCCTATTCTATAAGTTCAAGTTTCAAAATTTTTGTACTTGGAACCTATCTTGTGACATCTTGAAATCATCTTATATCTTGTATTTTTTTTTTTTATATTATCTTCTTTCAAAATATTGTATGAATACAAAATCAATATCAAACCTATAACTATACTGATAGACCAAATAGTGATAATTTGAAAGATTTTTATATTTGCAACATATCTAATTATGATAATATGAAATTTCAGTATGTAGAATAGAGAATATTTCTGCAATTGGAAACTTTTAACCCTTAGTTAGGTTATGCTAAATTATTTTTTATCTTTTCTTTTCAAATTATCAAACTACAATTTTTTTTTTTATCAAATCATAAAATTATTATATGTACAATACAAAAAATCATGTACTGAGTAACTCCAATATAATATATTGGATAATAAGTTAAGAACTAAGACCTTTTTTAATACTTTTCTAGATTAGGGATAGTAAAAGAGAAAGAAAATAACATAAAAATAAGATTAAAAAAAAAAGAGAGGTAAGATTTTTACTTAAAAAAAAAAAGAACAAGAAAGAGGAATAAGATAGTAGATATAAGAGCATATAGTCTTAGGGTTTTATTATAGGTTAGACTATTATTATTCTTTTCTTATGGGTTAAAAAAATGCAATAGTATTAACTTTTTATTTATTATTATTATTCAATTAATATTATAAGGTAGGTATATGATATTTTGACATCAATGCTTACACCCCTAACTTGTGGGAGCAAATTCCAAAAAATTGTCACTTGAATTCTATCTTATGATCCTCTTTATCTACCTAGAACCTACCTTATAGAGTGGGGTACAAGTGGGAATCTTATATGGCAGGGTTACCTGCTTACCCCTAATGCAAAATATGATGTTATTTATTAGAGATATTTTATAGGTTGCTAACTTCTCTATTAGGGGTGTTTATGGTTAAATTTAATTGCCTTTTTTTTTAACTAACTATCATATATTACAACTTTAGAGGAAGGAGGAGTCAAATTTGGTACTTCTATACTTTGGGGATTCTAAACTGAACTGCTTATAATATGATTCAGTTCAATTTAATTTAAACCAGTTTTAAGACAATTTAATTATTCTAACCATTTTTTATTGTTCGAAATACATATATGTTATTGTGATTATTTTCTTTCTCTTCATATATGTTTTGTTTAAGAGTTAGCAGTTAGTATGTGTTTATGTCCATGCAACACAAAGAGTTACAGCATAGCATACCATGCCTTAACCCTTATACTGAAAAAAAAAAAAAAAAAAAGAAGTTTAAAGCCTAACAGAAGAGATGGAGACAAATAGGACAACCTAAGTTAAGACACCATACAACCCAACAACCTTTACTACATGAATGGATGCCCTAAACCACCATAAGCCATGAAAACCCTAGAGATAATAGCTTGCATAAAACATCCATTGCAAGTCGACAAAACACATACATTGAAGTGACCAAATGTGCCACTACAATTTCAAACACATATGAGGAGCATTTCTTCAATCCATAAGAGCATATGGAGGAAGATATCCTTGATTAGGATGAAGAGGAGACAATTAAGTCAGATGAATCAAACACTCTGATTCGAATCATTTCCTTATTGAAACAAGAGAAGCAAAGGCTGTACTACCATAGAGATTATCATTCATTATAAAATTTATGGCTTATCCTTGAGGTATCAAATTTTTTATTCAAAAGTTGAGATTTATTTGGAATTTTATTCAAGACTTTAGTGTAGTTAGTATTGGACATGGATTTTATCCAATAAGTTTTAGGAACCACGATGATCTCCAAAGAATAATAAAGGAAGGTTCGTTGTTCATAAATGGGAATTTTTAACACTAAGGAAATGAGAACCAAATTTCAAAGCCTCTCAAGCAAGCTTTGAATCTGTTGCAATATGGGTTAGAATAAGTGAACTCCCCCTCAAATACTAAGGGATTGACTTACTCCTGAAAATTAGTAGAGTAATAGGGCTAGTTCTTAGAATTGACACATATACAATGAACACTGAGAGAGAGCAATTTACAAGACTGTATATAAGTTAATTTTAACTAGCCTACGATTCAAATCAACAAAGTGAGATATTAAGTGCAACATGAAGGGATAAGAAAACTCTACTACCAATGTGATTGTATGGGGCATGTGTCGTGCTCTGAACAGGAGTAGTCATAATAGTCCTATCATGTAAACTAACCTAAGATAGAAGCTGACCTCACAGCAGCTATTTTAGATATAGTTCACACAATGCGTATACAACTCAACCAGCTTGAAACATCCGTTCTAATACCTGTAAATAACCAAACCTATAGTAGAGCTTTATAAAATACCTGTTTTATAAAACTTGTTGTCTCATAACACAATAGTATTTATATACATGTTTCACTTCCAAAGTTAAAGTGTACCGTTAAAGTTTATCAAGAACCACAGATTTTGCAGACTATAAACAATAAGTTAGGAAACTAGTGGGTGTTCCAAGGAATTCCCAGTTACTTTCCTCAAAACTTAAAAGATAATTCAAAAGCTTAGGTTTAGTTGATTCTTCGTTCCTTACGTTTTCGGTCAACAGTATACTAACCTGGCAATGGTGGTATCAAAACATCCTGGCTTTTACTTAGTATCTGCAAAAGAGTCTATGGGGATGTGAGCATAACTAGTTCAGTAAGTGGGATAGAGTTAGAAGAGTATCGGACAATCACAAATAAGGTTATTAGTTATGATGAAATGCAATGCAATCAATCAAATGAAACATCACACAATGTTATATGGTTTATTGTGAGATTAAAGAAATTATATCTGCTCCAACCTGGATTGAGGAGTTTTATTACAACTCAAATCAAACCAAACCCAGGCTTGTATAATGGAGAATACCTTCCCTTTGTGACTACCTTCGAATTACAGCCCCCACCCTTGCTACAACCTCTTTGCCTGTCACTTAGTTTGATTAAAGATGAAGAAATGACCATTTTAGCTATCCCCATCAAAGGAAGTCGGTATTTGGCCTGACATTCTTAATCGTTTCCCTTAATGGGTATCATCTATGTTCAGTTTTATTTTAGTCAAATAATTGTTAGTTGTAATTAAGGGTGACCAAACAAACTCAGACAATATAGCAATAATGCGAACATGTAGAACAGTATACTAAGGAGTTTAACTCCTATCACAATTGAATATTACACACACATGGCATGCACACAACCAATTAACTATAAACACAAGCAAAAATACTCTTGAGTCTCCAGATATTTTGATACAGTATCCTAACAAGTGATAAAGCTACAATCCTAACTTACTTATTCAGACACTCATTACGAAAGACTCAAGCTATCAACAATCTGACAACTAGGAGATCTTATACACACACAAAACCCAAATTCAATTTTTGTAATAATTACGAAAACATTAGAGTTTGATCTAAAATTGTTATATATATTAATATATTATCTCAATAATATACAGTTTTATTATTATATATATAAATATCAAGTTAAGTTGTTAATTATTGATAATATACGTAATTTATATTATTATGTATTATATATTGTTTCAATCACATGGAAATGTACTTTTAATTTATTAAATCATGTTTTAATTCCAATTAGGCTATTGTAATACATACATTTTAGAATATTATAGAGTTATAGGTTATATTATCTAAAATTATCCGATTTTAATAAAATTAGTATCGTTGAGTTCATACAAACCTAATGACATATGTTACGGGTTTTGTTTCTAAGAGATGACTTTAAATAGGTAGTTTGAATTTTTAATACAGTTATACATAACTATATAAATATTATTGTATTATACATAATTCATGTTATTAAATTGTATTTTACTTGATTTGTCAATATAATGCTATAATACGAGTATTGTCTAACCTTAATACATATATAACATATCCCGATCATTAAAGTATCATTAGTTATATTAAAAATGTCCTTTTCATCTAATCTAATCAGTACACTCATACATAGTTTGTATTCAACTATTTAGTTCATTTTAACTTATTATTACTAAAAATATATCTCGATTTGTAATTTAAGTCATTTTACTACTTAAATTTGCAATAAATAATTTGAGTCATCAAATAATTCCTCCAAAATTTCTATGGACTCCTAAAAATATGGAAAACTCAATTATTACTTGGTTTCAAGTTTTTAATCTATTGCTTATATATTCGTATTTACGATTTTACCCCTGAATTATCCTAAATTACTCAATTATAATCCTTTTTATACCAAATTAATTTCAATCTGACCCAACATTGTTATTATTCGCTAGAAATTAGTACATGTCCATTTCATCATTTAATTTCATAATTTCTTATTTATTTCACAATTTCAGCCTATTTTCGAGCTATTTTTAGGTAAAAAATGCAATAAATATTAAACATATTCAAATAAAAATTTGGGTTGCATAGCAATTATTGATATATCATACACATCCTATAAAAAAATTTTAAACTAAAAATAACATTATTTAGTACATTTATTTTACAATTCAAATTTCAAATGAATAATAGTTTTCTTAAGTAAGTATACTAAATATTACAAAATTTTCAAAAATAAAAATATCATACGAAAGCATATTTAAAATAACCTAACTACAATTTTTTTCAAAATTTTCTAGGTGGTTTTAGTATTTTTTACGAATTATTGAAAAATAGGATAAGAAATCAACCTAATTGTTCTTGGATGGTATGGTAGCCGGTAGCGGGCAGCGGTTGGGTGGTTATCGAAAGCCTTAGGCACTGGGGGTAGTCCTTGGTGATGAAGTAGCTCAATAGCAGAACATCGAAAGCCCTTGGAACTAGCCAAATAAGATAATTACTCTATTTTTTCTATAATTTTCTTTATTTTCTACAATTTTTCTGATTTTTTCTTTCCGTTGTTTCTGGTTTGTAAAGTTATAAATCGATGTATGGAAGCCTATTTATACTTGTTGGAGTCGGTTGTTGCTATTTTGATTTTTCTTTTAATTTTTCCTCATCAATGCAAGTAGGAGGTGTCCTTACTAACCTTTTTCACTTTTGATTTAGCACATTGGAGGTCCTATAGCAAGCCATGGTGATTCTCCAACAAATTCCCAACCGAAATTGAGTGTTTTGGATGAGATTTGCAATTATTTTAGTATTTTAAGTATAATTTATTAATATTTAGTTATTTAGTAATATACGAATATATATATCAAGTACATATATCACTTGTAATATACAACCATACTCGTATAATTAAGTTTCTAGCATATCTTTTATTTTTACAATATGTTTTCTTAATTATTTTCATGAATTCAATACAATATATATATAATTAGGTAGAGGGTTAATTTACGAGTATAATTATTATTTATACCAAATATAATCATAAAAATATGAGTATATTCATATAGTAAATTATCTAATATTATCTCATTTTATAACTTAATTAACTTATCTTTAAGTTCTTATCGCATTCCAAACTCGATTTAAAAGATTTCGAGCAACTTGGTACTATATTAAACAATTATACTTCTAGGGGTAAAATTGGCATTTTAGATTGCTATTTTCAAAATTTAACTTTACTAAGTCACTTTAACTAATTTTTCTATTTTAATCGTGAAATTTGGGTTCAAATGGATAACTTTTCCTAAAGACTCTAAATCTAGGCTCACTTGTACTAAACATGATTTTAGGGGCTTACAGCATGAGGTCACTTCATGTAGTCGTAATAATTTTGAAAATACAAATCAAGCCACCCCAAATATAAAGGGCCTGCAATTAATAAGGAGATAGGAAGTAATGATCTTAAAGGATCCCAATCACATCAAAGGGAAGGGAAAATCTGTAAACAAGGGTATGGAGATTGGATAATGGTTAAAAGAAAGGGCAAAGCTCCGCTTAAAGTACAATTAAAGAGTAATGCAGCCACAGAAAAATTTATGGATAAGGGGTAAAAATATAATCATGAAACTTAATTGGTAGAGGAAACATCATTGCAAGAGTAAAGAGAATGAGATCTAAGCAAGAGCAAATGAAAGTGGCAAGAAAAATTCAAGAGGTAGATATTAGTCCATTAGCTACAATTCATAGCCCTGAATGCGAGGAAGAGAATAAAGGAAATAAGATAAATACATTTGAAGGAGGTTCTTTTAACTTCTACAACAACACAATCCATTCTCTCACACCAAGACTATTAAACTTAAAACGAAAAGCATAAAATGCAACCAATGGAGCAAAAACCGATGCTCATATTCAAGGTAAAAGTCCTTCATCCCAAATTAGATGTACCTTAGATGACATAGAGGTTTTGAATCTTCTATGTTCCATTAGAGTAGGGTAGAGTGACGATACTTGTGAGCTTTGATCGAATAGTGCTACCAGATGATGAGTTAATACCACCAAAGCTATCCCACTATGAGACTAGAGATAGCCGAACCCAATGGCTCTCTCCTTCTAAACTGTGTAAGGATTGGAGTGGAAATTGACAAAAACTTCCAATTCATGATAGCCACAACAACAAAGAATTTAAGGAAGGACCAGGGCAAGACTATTGAGAAGTGGGAAGATACTTACCGAGTTGTTGCAACAGTCACGACTAAACTTCCACAATCGATGGTCCCCCTCAGCCTAGTCCTAGTAGTGTGTGTCATACAAAAGAATCGATCTTTACCAATGTTATTTCAAAACAAGGAAGAAACCTTGGCTTTGGTCCAATCAACGGTGTGTCCCAATCAAAGTATCATGGAAGCTCATAGGTTAGCAAATGGAATCACTATCCTCATGTATAGGGTAATATTCATAGAAGTTGATCTAAACATGAACCAATTCACTATAAAAAAGGTGATCAAATTTCTATTTTGGAATTTTCAAGGAGTTAATGCCCAAAGTTGCACTAAAGCTATCTGAAATATGGTACTAGAACACCAACTTAATCTTGTCTTACTCCTTAGGACAAAGCTAGATACAACTAATGCCTACAAACTCTAATACTAATTACCTTATGAGGGCTTCATTTATATCAAAGTTGAGGGCTAAAGATGAGGGATGCTACTTCCATGGAGCTTTGACTCTCTGGATGTAACCTTACTGAGGCAAAACAATCAAGAAATTCATACCATGATCTAGATTGGTAACTCAAATCAACAATGGTTTTTTCTTGGTATATATGCTTACCTTGATTTTAGTATTCATGTGAATCTACTGAATTCTCTAAGAGCTTATGCTAAAGATATAGGAGATAGACCCTAGTACGTTATAGGGGATTTCAATAAAATTCTAGGCTAACATGAAAAATAAGGACCAAAAGGAATTGATACTAAAAGAGGCACCCTATATGCTAATTTTATGAACAACTGTGAACTTTTAAACTTAGGATTTATAGGGCTTAAGTACACCGGGTAAAATCATAAAGAGCTCATAAGTTAATACAAACTATAATCGACAAGGCATGGAGCAACTATAGTTGGAAATCTCTATACCCTTATGCAGTAATAATGTACCTCTAAAAATGGACCTTAGATCACCACCCTCTGCTATTGACCACAACAATAGGATGGGTTAGGGGTAACGAAACAAAACTTTTCAAATTTAAACCAATGTGGATGGCATACAAAACCTTCCCTTCCTTGGTAAAATCTGTTTGGAGGAAAAAAGGAATAACATTGTTGAAGCAGTGTAAGAATTTCAAACTAGAGCCATAAAATGGAACAAAGTAGTTTGTGGTCATTTAAACATTGAAAAAAGAAGACTCTTAGCAAGAATTAAGGGGGTTGAAAGAGTAATTACTCTTAACCCAATGAAAGCTTGGTTAACCTAGAGAAAGAGCTAAGATTAGAACTACTAATCATTGTCCACAAAGAAGATCTCTTATGGAAAACGAAAGCCTAAACAAAATATCTCCAAGAAGGAGATAAAAACACAAAATTCTTTCTTTCCTTAGTACTTGAAAAAGGGTAAAGAATCAAATAGTATCCCTTAAGGATTCTATAGGCAATTGCTCATCGACCATATGCTTCTCAAAAACCACATAAGGTACTGTTTTTTTAACCTCTTCCATATAAAGGAACTTGGTGTTGTGCATGCAAATTCCTTCCCTTACTCCATCCAAAGTACTTTAGATAGTGAGGATTAGGATAATCTAACCAAGCTTATCATAGAAAATGAAATTCTCTTAGCCCTCTAATCCCTTGGACCATGGAAAGCCTCAGGTAAGGATGGGTTGCATACCCAATTTATGAAAACTTACTTGGGCATTTTAGGCACTTCTATCACTAAGATAATTAAGGAAATATTTGAAGGGAAAAGTCTGCCTTAGGAGATCAATGCAACCTTATTAATCCTTATCCTTAAGAAAATTGGAGCCAATGAAATTATGTAATTTAGGTTGATTAGTCTATATAATATAAGCTATAAAATTATTACTAAGATGATGGTAGCATGACAAAGACCTATATTGGAAAAAAAAATCATAAGCTCTTGCTAGTTGAGCTTCTTGCCTAATAGAAAAGCTATCAATAATGTGACAGCGATGAATAAAATCTTACATAGCCTCAAAAGGAAAAAAGGAAAACTAGATGGATGCTTGTTAAAATAGACATGGAGAAATCTTTTGATAAGCTAGAAGGGCATTTCACCAAATATACCTTACAAGCCTTAGGATTCCCCCAATGCTTAATTAATATAATCATGGAATACATTATCTTATCTATGGTTGAGGTGATCATTAATGGAAGTATAGTACCCCCTTTTGAGCCCACTAGAGGGATCAAGTAGGGTGACCCCATATTACCCTACTTATTCATCTCTAGCATAGAAATCTTGAGTAGACTATTTGAAAAGGAAATATATTGAAGCAATTGGGACCTCATCTCCTTTAGGGGCTTTAAGGCTAAGCTATTACATTTACTTTATGCTGATGATATGATTTTAGTGGCTAAAGCTAATAAGAAATCAGCTTATGCCATAAAAAATACCTTGTTGCAATTCCAACACTAGTTAAGATTAAACTTTAACCCCCATGACTAGAATCATTTTTGAGTAAAACACCAGAAACAAAAACAAATAGAAGTAGCTATTTTGTCTAGTAGACTTTTGAGACATATTTGGGTTTTAACTTAGATAAAGGATTGAATATGGGTAAGGAACAAGGACATCAACTCTTATAAAAGATAAGAACTTGATTGGGAAAATGGAACGGCAAACTCATAAGTACAATAAGCAAACTAACACTAGCAAAATCAATGCTTCAAACTAGCCTTACATACTATATGTAAACAACTTTCCTCCTAAAGACTCTTATAGAGTAGATTTATCATCAAGTTAGGAAATTCATTTAGGGAGAAGATGAAAAAAAAAAAGATTGCATTGGACAAACTAGATAATAATAACTAAGCCTAAATGCCAAGGGGTTCTTAGGTTAAATGACTTGGAAAAAAGAAGTAAGGCCTACCAACTAAAGAGACTTTAAGAATTCAAAAAGCAGTACTCCTTCTGGTCAAAGATTTGCCATGAGAAATACTGCAAGAAATATATGGACAAATGTTACTAAAAATAAAAATAAAGAGTCTAACCTAGAAAGAACTTGTTTTAGACATGACTTTAATGCTTAAGGCGACTATACTGTTAGTAATGGCAAAATAAATAGGTTTTGGGAAGACAATTGATCTAAAATCGATTCGTTGAGTAAAGTGAGCCTTACTAAAGACAAGCAATGACAAAAAAGCTTCGAAACTGTTGGAATATTGATGCCACTTGGAAAGATGATTATATAAGATACCCTATACATAAGTGGCAAAGGAAAAATAGGACCGATTTACCTCACACGTTCTATAAAGGATTAACTTACTTTTGGGGTGGAGATAAGGAGAAACATTCAAATCAAGGATATATGTAGCAAGCTTGTCCATTCCGAGCAAACCCCTGATTATACTTTAGACTAGATGTAGAAAGTATCCACCCTTCCAGGAATAAAGCTCTTCCTTTGGAGACTTACCCATAATGAACTACTCATTAGAATTAATTTCAAACAAAGGTTAGGGCTCTCAAATGTGACCTATTCTTGGTGTGAGCATGAAAAGGAAATTATATCACATGCTTTGAGAGACTATAACTAAATAAAAGCCTTTTGAGAATTACTTAGAGCAGTTAATAGGATTCATTGCCTTACCTCAACATGGATAATGTGCTCAAAAGACAACTACATTAGAAATCACTTTAATAACAATTCAAATGAGATTCTATGGAGAGTCTAATTCCCTTTTATCCTTTAGATTTTACGGCAATAAGGAAAAAAAAAAAAGGTTTTCAATGGAAATGTTTCAATTCAAACACTACAATAAGAGACTAGAATAAACATTCATGAATTCTGGGCAATACGATAAAAAAAATAAAAAACAAAGAAAGTATTAAGATTATGTCTACAGTAAACATCTCTTAGACAAGCTTTGTCAAATTAAATATAGATGCTTCACTAATAGACAACACTTAATAAGCCATGATTGAAGGGGTCATCCATAATGAAACAGGCCATTAAATCATAAGTTTCTCTAGGAAGATTGGCTGCTTGCAAATACTCAAGGTTGAGCTATGGGGATTATTCTAAGGGCTTGAGTACTGCATAAGAATGGGATTTAAAAACATTGAAGTCAACATGGATTTAAAAATTGTGATTTACTTGTTAATTAATGATTCTAACATTAAAAATGAATATTCGCATGTCCTCGTTGCTCACAGGGAAAAGCTATCTTGGTTTGATCAAAGCTAATGTCCATTTTGTTCACCAGGAAGCAAACTCCATTATTGATAGACTAGTAAGCTTTGTAAGGAACAATGGAAATATGGAAGAAGTTGTGTTTTTTGTTTCCCTTAAGATAATATTACTATTGTTTTATATGGATTACGCTTGTACTTTTGGTAAGGACGCTATAATGCCCCTAAATTAAGGCACGAGTACTCTATTATGTTTGATTTGTTTGTTGCTTAGCTTTTATTGTACTATGTGCTATGTACATTATCCTAAGTGAGTTTGCATAAACTGCATCCTATTTAATCGAAATTTTTTTTTCCATAAATAAACTTAACTTTATCCAAACTTATCTTGTAAATTTCCTATTAAATCAATCATGTTATATAATAAACAAGTTGAGAGGAAAAAAAGGACAATAAACTTACAAAATATTGGGTCTGTTGATCTATGCATTATGAAAAGATTAACACTGTGTTTGGTATGAGGAGAAAAATTAGGAAGGAAAGGATACGAGTGGAAAGAATTATGGAGGATTTGTTTCCTTTTACTATGTTTGTATAATAGAAGGAACAAATGATAATCATTACTAAAGACAAAAATAGATGTAATGTAAAATTATTAAAATGTTGAAATAACATGAGAAGGATTGGTAAATGAGAAGGATAAAATCAAAATTCTAGCCATTTTCTTCCACTTACCCTCCCCTTTCTCTCCAATTTGGGAGGGATTAAAAATTGTAGGATTCATGGAAAGTTTTCCTCCCAGGTATCTTTCCCCTTCTAATTTTACCTTTCACCAAATAATAGATTTAAATTTTTTTTTCTTTTTTCTTTCCTTTCCATTCGTTCAAACAAAAGATAAGAGATAAGAGATGAGAGTGAGACAAAGAGATATGATGAATTGAGATTGCAATAAAAGACGAGTGAGCTCAATAAAATTACGAATGGAGAGTGATAGTTTACTACAAGATAAAGGTCAACATGTATAATAGTGAAATAAATGAGGAATTGACTTATTGAGGAGGCGAGACTAAGAATCTATACGTTACATTTAAGATTGGATATTTTTTTTACTTTTCCACTATAAGGATTGTTGGGTTTAGCATCTTTATTTACATTCAAAAATCAAATCATGTAGCTTCTTTTATTTTAAGTAAGAAGCGGTTTGGTTTTTATGGATCCCAAAACCGAATTATAAAGTATTTGAACCATTTTCAAGCCTTGAACCAAAATACTAAAAAAAAAAAAATATAGTGATTTGGTTTGATCTACTTCGATTTTATGGGCAGCCCTATCCCATATATACTAAGGATATTCTAAGATTAATAGCCATATGTATCAGAGCCACGAAGTCTAGCGAAAAAGAAAGAAATGAAAAAGCTACCCTCTGTTATTTAAAAGGTAAGCTTTTCTGGTGAACATGCCTGCTTTGGAAGTCAAATTTCGATATCTCACGAGTCTCCTCCGGTATGGTAAAAAGATTAAACCTCGTGAACCGTCTCATCACTCTCAAGTAGTAAATAATCTTAACCTTGCCACCGTTAAGGGTGACCCGCATGAACTAATATAATTTAAAAAGCATATATATATTTTATAAATTTATTATACATTTTATGGAAAAAAATAGACGTAAATAATTTTTCCTTTTCAGGAAAAAAGAAGTTCCTTTTTTGGTTATTAATAAGCGTTAATAGAGCACCCGCTGTGATTTTACCTAAGTTTTTATTGTGGAACCTTAATTAATGTTTTTCATTAACTAGCAACAGCTAAAAATCAATAGAATCACCGAACCTGCTCCATATTTTGTCGAACAGGTACCAAAAACGTTGCTGCTTTGTCTTCTCTTTCATAATCCCCCTTTTTTCGCTCCACTGACACACTATCTTTCTCACACTACACAAAAATTTGGCATCTTTGTCGATGATATTTCGCCCGTATTCATCTTATTACCTATTTCCATTATTTACTGAAAGTACTCTCACTTTTTCTCTCTCCTTCTCTTCCTTCTCCTCCTCATCCTGACATTAAGGAACATCTCCATTGAGAGTGTGTATAAATGTGAGTGTTAAGCGTTACCCAGGAAGAAAACAAGGCTAAAGTGAAAACACAAACTTGGGCGGTTTTTGTTAAGTATTGTACGTTACTAGTTTTAGCCTGGTGATACCGTTCTCTGTCTAGCACATTTTATGACTAAGAGAAGTACCTTTTTTGAATACCCTTTTGGTTAATTTGATGATATTTTTTCTGGGTTTGGGGTTTTAGAATCTGTGTTTGGTTTATCTCTTTCAGTTTCGTGCCAGGTTTGGAACTTTATCTTGTTACCATATTGGTCAAATTTAAGAAGGATATGGGATAAAATAGTAGAGTGTATTGAATTTGGCAACTTGGGTTTTTGGCTCGTGCTGGGTTCAGTGTAGCCATGTTTATTCGTTGCATAGTGATCTTACGTTCGTTGGGAAACTGGTTGAGGTTATTCATTCTTATTCTCTTGATTTAAGTGGGGTGTTTTTCGGGGGGCTTGATTGAGGGTTTTTCGAGGTTGAATATTGGAGAAGAGTTGAAATTTGAGTATGAGTGAGAGAAGAGATGATTTTGTGTTGTGGGAGGAGCACATTGTGTGCCCTGACCGCGGTAACCGGGTGGTTCACTATGTCTTGAGAGATGCATCAGGGAGTTCATTACTTGCAGTTGTTGGGACTGAGAGGAGTATTAGGCACATGATGTATGTCCCTACCGATGAGTTTGTGCAGGTTTATGGTTCCCAAGGTTTGATCAATAGCAGCACAAAATGGCGAGCTAGGAGGGAGGTTGTTGACTTACTTAATTCATTGGTTCCAAGTATGTACTCACATGCCTAGTATTTGATTATTCTTTAATTTGAAGAATTTTTTTAAATGTGTATTGTTTTTGTAACAATGGACGATAGTATCATGGTTAAGAAATCGGTTGATGAGTGAGTATTCATGGCTATGGTTTCGCTAGATTTCCAATTGTAATTATTTGGAAGAAAAGATTTAATTAGTGAGTGATCAAATATAGTGGCTGCATCTTTCGCTGATTGCTTGTCTGTAGATACTACATTTTGAGAAACATTGATTTTCCCTGTTTAATTTGTCAATTGCATATCCCACCTTGCTTTCTGTACGTACACTGCATAATATAAGACCACTAGAAGTTTGAAGTGGATTTCAGACAACAACTGCCAGAGATTTTGTTTAGTCGCTAGTTATGACATAATGCTGAGGGGATTTTGGTTCTTGTGAGGCTGATCATTTGGATCAACTAATTAGAAAGAGAAATGTTCGATGCTGAATTCCTATGGTTAAGTTTATGAAATAAATGGAACTTTCAGTCATCAAAGCGTAGTTGCTAGTTTTATCAGAATTTTTATTGATAAGATGTATTCTTTGCTGTTTTTACGAGTTTCCTAGTTGGAATTATTGCTCTCTTTTTTAAAGTAACGTCTACTGTTATTTTTGTAGATTGTCTAAATTGTTATTTTACCAGAAAGGAGGGTCTGACAAATTTCTTCTTGGACGTCAATTCTTCACTTGATGTATGTTTACTGACTGTAATATTTTGTACCCAAAAAATATGTTGACTGTATCTATAAGCTGAGATAGGCTTCATACATTGAAGGAGATGATTGATTCAAAGGTGGATACCTAACATCTTTACTATTATGATTATTGCACATACTCCTAGTAATTCTATTGTACATAATAGTCTTTGATTTTTCTTTGCAGTATATTGTCTTTTGAAGGAAAGAGCAGAACTTATTTATGAAAACTTTCTTAAAAGAAAATGGGAGACTAGGATGCCTTTTATTTGGTGCTGAGTTTTGCTTCATGCAATATGTGTTATTGAGTCATTTTGCTGTTCTGAATGGTAAAGAGATAGTTACTTATAAATGGAAAGGGATCACCAACATGGTGCCTAATTTGTAAAGGATCATAGACTGGAAAAGAAAATTGTGTGAATCTTTATTGCAGTGCCTAAACCGTCTCTTATGTTAAGAAATTAGCTCAGTTCACTCTTCCTTAAAGGTAATGATAATGTTGAATTATACTACCATGTTCAATTGAGTTAGAGACTTTATTGATATCCATGTAACTACATGGGTGGATGCAATTGGATTTACCCAATTACAGAGAATCACCCTTTCGGATATATGAAAAATGGTTTAGCCCATGCAGTGGAGCACTTATATTGGCTGATGCATGTATGGAAGGGGGAAGACCACGTATGCACAAACGGAAGACAGGTAGTTGCTTGGATTACCTATCTTAGAAACTCAATCCATTGGCAATGCAACACACAACAACTACCTAACTTTTACTCCATGTGCAAGTAGCCTCACCTGCATTCTGCAAAGAGGCTATTTTTATCCTCAGAGACATGGTTGTTTTGTTGCCAAGGAAGCAACTTAACCAATTGTGTCAATGCTCACGCTCAATTATTCCTTCCTAACAGTTTTGTGAAACAAATAGTGAAAAAGCCGTGATAATGGCTAGATTGTTTAAATTGACCATTGTAGATTTGGATATTCTCTTAAGAAAGAACTATTCTTGCTAAGGTATCCAGTATTGAGTTAGGAGGGCAACTCTTCTAGTATTCGTTTTCCTCTTTAAACAATAAATGACAATGGCAAGTGCTTTTTGCAAAGGAAAAAGTGAAACTATTATGGAGTAAGTCAAAGGATTAAGTTACGATTTGGGATGGAATGTTTTGAAGGCTAGGTGGTGGCTGAATTCCATGGAGGGGTTGTGCATCAAGATGCATGGTGGTGAATTTCAACTTTGCATGTCAATAATGCAAGTTCCAAGTGAAACATCAAGTTTAATATTCATATGCAGATGGACCAAATAGGCAGCATACAATGTGAAGATGGACAAATTAAGTTGGCATGAGTAACCTAAGAAGTCATGAAAGATAAGGGATTTACAAATTTGCATCCAACAAAAAGATCTTTATAGGTGAACCTGGTTCCAATAAGATATGGAGAGTAAGATTGCATAAGATTATGGTGGAAAATACTATACCAAAAGTGTGTTGGTGAGTTTGGGCTTGGGAGATGTTGTTATAATGCTTGAGTTTTGTAATTTGTAATTGGATTATGTATAAGGAGATGTTAGTCTAGGAAATTACCAACACTAACTTAACTATATGATTGAGTTATTTCGTTTATGTTGGAACTTTCCAGTAATGGTATCATTAGTTAACAAGAGAAAATGGACCTAGTATGTGCACGATAAGCAAATAACAAAAATCTTCTACAGTATGGAGAAACTATCTTAATGGAGAAATGGTTAATAACTTAGAGAAGACGTCAATATAATATTTTCCAACCAAGAGTGGTTGTGATGATGCTTGGTTGCAAAGTTATTGGCATGCAGTTGTGTAGTGCAGTTAAGGTAACAACCAAATGGAGCAATGTTGATCACCATTGAACTAATTTAGGAAGGTGTGATTTATAAGGGGAGAATCACTCGAAAATTCACGTGCACCAAAGTAAGCAATAAGAAAGATATATGTATATAGAGATTTGCATGCACATGATAAGTGCAATATTATCATGTATTATTTATTATAGTTAGTTATATTTGGCTATGTTGAGCAGTGCATTGATGTGATAAAATTTATTACCATGCATGCAATGTATGGATTATCCACATTATGGGAAGATAAGATTATGTTTCTTTTGGTTGATGGAAGGGCACGATCGTAATTGGCTACCTTTGGGCATATGAATTATCTTATAAGGCTTATGCACCAATTAAATATAGCTTGCGCTATATAAATGATCCTAAGTAATGTTTACAGTGGGATTTGAACTTAAGACTTCATGTAAGATGTCATAAGAGTTTTTGAGTTGCATCCATTAGGCTAATCCCCTAGTATTAATGAGAAGTGATGATGTTTGTGAAAATTATGGAATACCAACCATAGTTCTTCATATAAAGAACCCTAACTAATTATGCTCTTTAATCCCCTAGTATTATTGAGAAGTCATGATGTTTGTGAAAATTATGGAATACCAACCATAGTTCTTCATAGAAAGAACCCCAACTAATTATGCTCTTTTATCTTCTGTGTTTTGAGAATTTTCACTTAGTGGCATCTAAGCTGCAATAAAAAGTGTACAGATGCCTTTGGTGAAATTTCACAAGAGAAAAAGTGGACAGTTTAGTTTCTTATCCATATTTTTTGTAATACCTTTCAGATAGAAGTTATATGTTTCTCAAAAAGGCTTAGCATGGATAATGATAAACAGCATTCTCTTTAGTGAAATGATACATCGATTCTTCATTCAATTGGTAAAGAAGGAATTTTCCAAACCATCCTTCTCATGCTTCAACATGTGCTTGAAACGATGAGGATCCTTACTTAAGTGGCTCAGTAAGTGAAGACGAGAGAGGTGGATGCCTCATCCTAATTGCCTTCCAATAGAACTAGATTAGTGTTGGTCTTAACATATTACATCTTATTATCTTGCCCATAAAAAGTATACAGGAAAGCACATTTGACATCCATGATCCATTTATCATGCCAAAATAGTGCTAGTTGACATGTATACAAATCATAGTTCTATAATTTAGTCCATTAGTATTTCATCCCTAGATTTTTGTTTGCGAAGTTGGACTTGAAGAGCCACCAGTACCTAGGTCAAACATCATGTGATCAAGAGTTTGAGTTCTTTGGAATGGCTTTTGAACTAGTAGGCTTAAATAGTAACTAGGAGAACCATACTTGAAAAGCTAACTATTTATGTGAGAGAAACTCGATCATATAAATCATATGCCAAAGTTCATTGTCTTATGGGATTCATGTCCTTTTTAAGGTCTGTTGAAGTGTACAATCTAAAAGTCCATACCAATCTGTAGGCTCAAACTTTATAATAGTTGGTTTGGGAGCTAAATTTAACATAACATGAACAATTCCCAGCATTTTCATTTGGCTCTCTGTTTAATTATTTCCATACAATTGGCCTTAGTCAATGTCAAAGGCCCTACATGAGGACTTGAAGCATCAAACATAAAAATTTACACCATTCTACAAGCTTTGAAAACCCACACCAATTTACAAACTCTTAGACTTATTGGTTGTGGAGTTAATAGGATCATAACATTCTACCATGCTTTACAGCCTTGGCCTTGACATAAATTGGCTTTACACTAGTTTCTTTATTAGCTGTAGGAGAATATTGTATTGAAACCGTTGCTGGATGTACCAAAATTGCTTACAGGAGGTAATTGATGGCTCTAATACCGGTTGATATGTATTCAATAAGAGCCATACCACAAAAGCAAGCTATTAAGGAGAGTCCAACTCAGGTAACACCCTCAAGGAAATCTTATATATTCAAATTGAGATGCCAGTCCTGTACCTTACATATAAGTTCATCAAATATTTCACTTTGGAGATTAATATTTTACTACCATTTCATGGTTTAAAGTAAATGGCTTGCTGCCATTGTTAGTCTTGCTCTACCATGAATCTGCTCAATCAATTCTCTCATAGTGCACTCTTGATATGCAAAGAGTTGCATCCTCTAATTTATGCCCTTAGTTCCAATTTACATTTCATATTTTCTAGAAAATCCTTCTTAATGTAGAAATTTAGGTCCTATATGGTGCTTTTTTCTCCTCTTTCTTGTGCATGGTCTAGTTCTAATGACATGTTTTGTCTAGTTCATTCAAAATTTTCGTGCCCTGTTTGTATTGGAGATAGCTTCATTTACTGGTTTTGTGGAGAACTACCTATATTCTATGTTGAGTAATAAATCTAAAAGCCCACATTATATCTATCAACTTATGGTTTTTGATTAGTTGGTTGTGGAGCTAAACTCAACATAATAACGGAGTTGGAGGTTATGAGTTTAATCCCTATGCAGTCATTTCATTCCTATTTAATAAAGTCGTTCATTTGATAGGTTTTAGTGAAAGTCTGTAGTGCATAGTTGAAAGAGTTTAAAGTTATAAATCTAAAAGCCAAATAACGTCTATGTCTTAAGCTTATTGATTAGTTGGTGAAGTGGCAAACACAACATTCTAAAAGTGAGATGCTGTGGGAATGTCTCTATAGTAAGCACTATGAGTAGCTTAATATGTTGTCTTCTTTTTTGCATCAGCTTATTCTGTTGTGCTCCCTTGAAATGACTGCTGTTGTTGAAATTATCATTCTTTCTTGGTAATATGGAAATTCTCTATTTTGCTAATGATGTTAGTTTTTGTGTGTGTGTGTATCTTTATATATTGGGGTGGTTACTATCGTGGTGCATAGTGTTATGTGACTGTAGTAATAACTTCGTATTGGACTTGCATCTGGGTTGGGTTTACAATATCATTAACTCGGCCCTTGTGGGAGTTACCATATGCGTCTATTGGCGTTACATTTTCTGATAGTAGTAACTCATAAATTTTCTTCCTCATTTGTCAGTATGTAAAATTCCTCTAAAGAAATCTTTTATCAAGACAGAATATCTATATTATTGCCATATTAAGGACAATAATTATGGTATATTGATCCTTGTTTTGTGAATGGAGTCTTTATTTTAGTGTGCTGAGTAGTCCCTGTCAGGGTTTTCCAAACCAGTTTTCTTTCAAAAAAAAGCCTGTTTCTTTTGTTCTCTGTTTTCTGTGAAGAGAGAGGGTGACGGGAAGCTACAATGAGTTCTTTGTTAATATATGATTGCTATCATAGTGAAATGGGTAGCATTGTTGCACTGTTATTTTCCGTGGTTGATCACTCTTGTATGTGTAAAAGAAAAGTGATGAATAGTGCTATTTCTCATTTGTAAATCTATGAATGACATTTTTATAGTTTTATTAACTTTTGATTGATGACTTGAGTGTTGTTACTGTATTCTTCAGATGGAATCTATAAGGTGGGAAAATTACCATCTCCATTATAGTTTGAGCATTTATGAAAAACTAAATTTAAAAAAGAGTCATGATTATCCATATGGATTTTTCATTCCCTTTAAGATTTTGTTGCTCTATAAGGAATTTCTTGGTTGATATAAATGATTGGTTGTATTAATTATACACCATGTGATTTCTCTTGCATCTATGTCAAAGCAGATCTTTTGAGACACTTCTGTATTCAATAAGGAAGTATGATACCTAAGATGTAAATGTTCGTGTGAATTGTTTATATCACAATGCATTTTTTATTGCTCTTCTGCCTTTAGTATCTCTCAGGAACCCTTCAAAGTGATGTTATCATTGAAGAAACTTTGGGCTTTTGCAATGTTTAGTGAAACTTTATTGGCCAGAGCTAATATTTATTTACTAGGTTTAACTTGTTGTCTCATGCTTTGTAAGTGATATCTAGTCTTTTTATTTTCAATTTTTTCACTTAAAATTTTGTTGATAGTATTGTGAGATCTTCTTTGAGATTGAAGATGTTAGAGAATACAGAATCGTCTGCATTTTTAGCGCGTAGATTCCTTTTGCAAATTATGGTTTGATCATATAGATTTGTTGCGTAAATTTATTATTTATTGCATAGTTTTCCAGGTTCAATGGGCAACTTGGCTATTCAATTCGTTTAGGAGAGTAGCTATGATCCTTGCTCTTAACAATTAAATTAAGAATCTTGTAGTTGTGGTAATTGCAAAAGCATGATCTCGAAGCAGGATTTCTGGTTAGAACTGCAAAACAAGTTGCCTGGCCTCTTCTTGGCAGATTTTATGTATTTATTCCACAAAATGAGTTCGGCTTTACTTAAGGATGTTATCATGGTATTGGAGACAACCTTAAATTCATGACCCTCACAAAGTAGGAAAAGTTAGTCACCTAGCAGTCGTACTCCTATACTATGTGACTAGTGATCATTTGGAATGATTCTTATGTTCTACTCCACTTTGTCTTTCTGGCCATTTAAGAAATTTTTATATGAAGGTGAACATCATGAGGAAGTATGATGAGGGTGACTATTCCAATTTAACTTGATCTATTATGTTCCTTATTGCAAAATTTCTAGGTAATCTGGCTTTTAGCAACTTTTTTTCTGTTTTTCCCTTTTTGAAAGAATATTTTTCCCCTCAAAGTATATATATCAAGTACATTGAATGCACTACTTCTACTTGTTTTCCTTCTGGTGTCAGTTATTTAGTTGTGGTGAAATGTTCTCTGTCTTGCGGAAATTTCCTTCAAACAGACCAAAGAATGAGTTTCCTTTGTGATTGTGTCTAGGTTTGTAACTGATTGGCATGTGGTTACACAGTTCAGATAATGCTTTTTCCCTGCTAATATTTGATGTGTTCATAGTGCAAAATAATACTCTTGAAATGGCTCGATGATCTAGTGTATCAGCATGCAACGTTTCTGAGTAATATTCCACTTTATATGACAGGTTCAGTTGATGACTTGGAAGGAGCTCTTGCAACTTCTGATGGAATGGTTAGTAGACTAGTTTGTGCAACTAATTGCTTTAGACAGTGGCAGTTGCTTGTAAACCTTGCTTGACAAGTTCATTAAATTTGGCATTTAATTCAGGCTTTGAGAAAGCTGAAATGTCTGAGTTCAGAGATTGACTGGTGTGGTACTCCATGGTCTTGCACCAAGCTTCTCAAGCATTATCCTGCTCTTAGAAGAAAGGAAACCACAGTAGCTGTAAGTATTAGCTTCTTGCCCATTCTGTTGATATTTGTTTCAGACCCTTTTGGCACATCAGTTCTCCTTTCTGGTGGTGCTTGCAATGTTTTACACGTGTCTATCCTGACTTCTTTTATCATCTATGTTCAGGTCCATTCCTTTGCATCTATTATGGCTGAAGAAGGTGATCCTTATGTGGGTTATGTTGAAGACATGTATGAAGACAAAAAAGGACTGAAAAGGGTGAAAGTACGGTGGTTTCATCACAGTAAGGAAGTTCAGGCTGTAATCCCTCACTTAGTAGTAAATCCAGGAGAAGTTTTCATAACACCTCATGTTCAGGTGATTAGTGGAGAGTGTGTCTATGGTCCAGCAACTGTGTTGACCCCCACCCACTTTGAAAAATGCTTAGAGACTGTTTCAAACCCTCTGCAGTCTGGAATTCTCATGTGTTCCAGGCAATTGAAAAACAAGAAGGTCAAGCCTTTTGCTCTTACTAAATTACGGGGATATGGAAATCAAGCAATTTTATCCTCCATTGACATAGATTTTGATAATAAGCCGAAGACTAAGGAGAATCAAGTGTCTGGGAGTGGCCGCCCTATTGCTGGATCTTCACCTGGAGGGTGCCTGAGTTTAAAAAGTGAATCAGTGCAACCGAAGTTGAAACTAAAGTTGCCAGGAACTGCAGTGGGCAGTAAACATGCTATAAAAGAACAGCAGTTTCCTTTTACTTGTCGGATCAAAGAGAAGATAGAAGTGCTTAGTCAAGATAGTGGCATTCGAGGCTGCTGGTTCAGGTGTCAGATAATGCAGAAATCAGAGAAGCGTCTGAAGCTCCGGTATAGTGATGTGGAAGATGCAGCCAATGGTGGGAAGCTGGAGGTATGTAAAAAACAGAATAATTCACAGGCTTACATCAGTCTGTTCTGTTTGATATTTAGTATGGCAAAAAGTTGGGAGCCAAACAATTTGGTAAATTGTAGGGGTTTCCGTCAAGTGCATTAAGGATCAATAAGTCTAGTCACTGTTTATTTTCGGCCTTAATTGTTAATGAATGCCATGTTTCTATGGTAACAACAAAGCATTGTACTATCACCTATTAATTGAGCCTTAGGATTATTCACTTTCTTTTTGTAGTTGCATTTTTTGGTCTAGCGGCAATCAGATGACATGAATTGCTGAGTTTTCTTTCTCTGTAGGAATGGGTACCTGCATGTAGGGAGGCCAATCCAGACAAGCTAGGTAATAGGTGCCATGGCCGGCTAACTATTCGTCCATGCCCTCCTCGTGATTTCAAACCCTGTACTTTTGAACTTGGAGCACCAGTTGATGCATGGTGGTGTGATGGTTGGTGGGAAGGTGTTGTAATTGGAACTGACTGTTCTATGCCAAATAATCAGCAAGTTTATTTCCCTGGTATGCACTATTTCCAATTTTTAAATCTTTTACTTTATTTTCTAAGATTGACTTGTTTCTTCATGTTGATCTTACTGAAAATTTCGTGTTTTAATAGAGTGCAATCCCAGAGACAAATTTTGTGTACTCATCCTACTACTGAGATTAGTGCGATTGGACTAATTGTTGTAGTTGTTAAGCGGCTTGCCTGTGCTTCTGAGTTGAGAAACTCTGAGTTGATATTTTGCACTCATGTTGCTTGTGAATATGCTTTCTTTGTAATTTCAGACGAAGACAGGCTTCTGAGTATATCAAAGAAGAATTTACGGATATCAAAAGATTGGGTCGATGGCAACTGGGTGGAAGTCAAGGCAAAACCTGACATTTTGCAGTTCATAATATCAAATGCTTCTGACAATGTGAAGCTGTCCCTGTATTCAATTCTGAAAGAAGCAACTGGGCACAGTGGCTCCGGACCTGGGGATTCCAATACCTTCACTTCTAAAAATGTGCCAAACAGACCTTCTGCACCTCGAAGTGTTCCTAGAAACTCTGGCATAGTAAAGCAGCTGAAGCAGATTTCCATCATTGCTGACGATGGAACTGAGAAATCAGCTGTTGGGGTTAGTTGTGAAGGTAACAACTCCCATGATCAGGAGAAATCCACCATGCAGGAGGATGCTGAATGTGGCAACCGGCTATATGAAATTGCTGATGCGGTAGAAATGATCAGTTAACTTCTTGGATAGGTGGTTTTTCTATGACTTCTAAAATTTGGTAAAACGGACTGTTTTACTTATGAGGATAAATCCGGAAGTGGAGTTTAGGATAAATTTGTAGATAGGAAAAAGTCATCTTTGTGCGTAACCCCATGTATAGCAATATATGTGACATACCCATTGCTTGGACAGATGTCTTCTGTAGTTTCAGAATGGTGGACGTGGATTTTGTTTCAGGGTATATGAATGAGAGCTCATTAGCGCATTTTTGTTCTGCAAGCTGGTGGGCCTGCTTCTCTTAGAACTGTGTCTTTGCTCCCTACGGCTTTCACTTCTGAAAAATTCCTTTAGGTTCTTCTTTCAAACACCTTTTAAGTGCCCACTCCCTCTGAAGGGCTTTGTGCATGCTTGAGAATGCACTTTTTATCCTTGTTTATCTGTGCACAGCACTACTGCTGCGCTTTCCTGTTGTTTGCTCTCATTGGCAGATACATACAATGGTGACATTGGTTATACACACCTTATAGAACATGCCAACTTTGTTTCTAGTGAGATTGTATTGTTCCTTTACGTTGCCTTTTCCAATCTTGAGTTTTAGGGATAGTATGCTCTGAATGATCTTTTCAGATCACTCATCTGCTGACATGCTTTCTGCAAATCAAAATGCAATGGTTTATCTCATTAAATAAAAGATAATGGTTTCTAGGAAGTCCTAGAATGGTTCTGAAAGATACCGATATGGGCGGTTTTCGGTTTTGGTGCTAATACCATTAGCTAGTATTTGACATGGTTGGATGGTCTTAGACTCACGTAAGACGTGGGTTGCAAACGATGTTGAATCAATAGATAATACTTGTAATGTAGGGGTTCCTATCACGGTTAAGATGAAAATAATAGGCTCTACAGGTCGAGTCAAGGATGAACCAAAAAGCTTATTGGTTGCTCAAGGGTGTGGTCTTTTAAAATAAAAATGCCCGAGATGTCCAGGAAACTACCTGAGTACGATTGCAGGTTAAGTTGTGGTGGAGCAATGACTGGTGAAGGGTCAGGAGTTGCCCGCTAGACTGCACCGTCAGTTGAGGTCGGTAAAGGCAGTGGCCACTACTAGTAAAATGTACCTGTACCGTACTCGGGTTAACTTTAACATCTTGTAAGGTTTCTTAAAATGCTATATCAGAAAGGGACTCCATTTGAAAATACTTGGATCTTATTCCTAAGAATCCCAAATTATGGATACCAACATTATATTTTTTTTTTCCTAGCAAATAGCAGTTTTTTAGATTCAAAATGGCAAAAAAAAAAAAAAAAAAAAAAGAGGTTAGTTGCAACGATTGGTTTGTAAAGACAGTTTCTTCATAAGGAACCAATCTTTGGAGACGTGATATTTTAAATAATTGTAGTTTTACTTTAATTGTGAGAGAGTTGTATCGGCTTAAAAGGTTAAGAAATAAATGCTATGTTAATATTAGTTAGAAATTATTGAGTTAAATGATTGAAATGGATCATTAGTATTTGTTAGTTTAGTTATTAATTATTTTGGTTTGAGGTATTACAAGAGAAGCTCCTTAAAGGAGTGAGGGGTCCTTTTCTTTCTAAGCTTTAGTGATAGTTTTTTAAAGCCAAAATATAGACAAATCTAGGGATGGTGAGATTTTGCAGTCACTCCTTTTACATGGATCTCCTTGCATCCTTGAGTCAGATTCTGAATCCGCTACTGATTTTATGATGGCACGAGACCACTTATTATGTGCTTGATTGAACGAATTGGCAAGATTTTTGGTGCCTTTTGATGGGAAGCACCTAGGGTAAAATTTTTAGATAGTAATGAAACTCGGATTGTATTTAGGTCTTGGCTGGAATAAATAGCAAAATATCAGCCTATTCCATAGATTAACAAAAAGACTTGTTGTCAAGCTCTTATAGTCTAATTAACACGAATACCATTTTCTAATCTATTATACTAATGGGGTTAGGGTGGGTTTAGAGTTTTTGATATCATTCTATGATTATTCATCCATGCTACTTTCCAAAATATTTGTTAAAAATCAAAATAACTCCCTATCCTAGAAATCTTTCCATTTATTTTGCCTTTAACTCCATTTTTTCAAGCCATGTCCACATTTCTCCTAAGAATGATAAAGCTAAAAATATTGATTTAGTATAATTGAGTATTTTTTTTATTAGTATTAGTGGAGTTTCACGTGGATGGTCTTAATTTAAGAAAAAAGTACAACTTTATATTCGGAAGGAATTTGATGTTATATATTTATGTTTTAAAATAAAATATGTTTTTGGAGTTATATAAAAGAAAAAAATAATGGAGGGGAATTATTTAGGATGGTTGTACAAATAAATATACTTATTCTTCTTTATAAAAGAACTACAATTTACAAAATTTAGCATGCATAGAATAGGTGCAAGTGTTTGCTAGTAAAGAAATAAAAATGTGTTTTTAGATTAATAGACTTTTCTAATAACTGATATGTGACATGATATTTAAAGTTAATAAAAGAAACATGGTAATAGCAAGGTATATAACTTGTTATAACGAAACAAGAAAATTGTGCGATCTTCCCTATAAACTTTCATAATTGTGTAGACATTTCTTCTTTTCAAAATTAAGTACTTACATCCCTAAAATGGATATGGAGCCCACATTACTTAAATAATATATATATATTTAATATATTTACATTAGATTCATATATTATAATTAATATTGTTATATTATTGCACATAATTTATAATGCACTTATAGTTATAATATATAAGTTTGAAATTATTTGTATTGATATATAATAATTTATTTATAAGATTATAATGGTTGTGCATCATAATCTTTTTATGATTGAGCTATCATAAGATAGTATTTCTTTAGCCATTAGATAGGAAAGGCAAATATTAGTGTTTGACCTTGCTTAGGCTTTCTATTCATTTTCTACATTAAATTGAATCAAATTGTATTATATTCACTAGCAAGAGGAAATTAAACTTATCATTCCATTAAAGAGATTAATATTCATGTCATTAGGTTATAAGGATTCTTGACAATTTGTACTAGAACTATTTAACTAAAATGAAGATTAAACCCTTCTTTCTATTTTTTTGAGAGGTGGTTTGTTTCTTCATTTTAATTTCATTTTGAAATTTAAAATGAAGATAAAGACATGATAAAAATATGGCATTATGAAATTGTTACTCAATAAAAAATTCCCCATTTTCTCATCCAATATTAATCAAATTATTGATGCAGTTTAAAATATATTATAGAAAAAGTATGATGTAGTTGCTTAACAAATAGTAATGACTAAAAACAAATACAACAAGTAAATATTAAAATTTATCAATAGTAAAGAAAATTTTGCATATATTTAATTATATTTACTTTTGAATATATGTATGATGCTTACGTCGTTAGCTAGTACATATTACTATACCATTTTTTTTGTTTTATTTTCTAATTATACTAAATATATCAGCTAATGTTTAAGTCGATATATTTATATAAATAATTTCAAAACTATATATTATAACTATGGGTGCATTATAAATTATATGTAATACAATGGTAATATTAATTATAATATATATAAATCTAATGTAAATATGTATATTATTAATATATACACAATAAACCTATATAAATATTATTTAAGTAATGCAAATTCCATATCCATTTTACTTACTTAGTATAAGTGCTCAATTTAAAAAATGGGAGTTGCACGTGCAATTATGAAAGTTTATAGAAGAGGTCCACGAAATTTACCCTCATGAAATAGATTTGATTACTATAGATATTACCATTAATATGTTATGGTTTATTTTTCTCGTAAAAGTTTTTAAGGGTATACCAACTATATAATCCATATCTCCTCTCCAATTAATATATATCGTCTTTTGTTTACTATCTTTATTTTAACAAAATTTTCTGCAATTCGAAACATATTGTAATTAATATGGTTTTGGAAGTACGGATTAACTATTTTTTTAATTTTTTTTATTAAGGTATACTATTACCCGGCATATCCAGACCACAAAAAGTATCTTATAAGCCAATTGGATGGGTTCGATTTATATATGCATTATCTAACCTAGGTTTGAGTTGAGATTGGATAAGTTCGATTGGGGTGGTATGAAAGGATTTAGTTTAGATAAGAATTGAGGTTTTTGCATGTTTACCGATTCAATAGATAAAAATTACATAAATATAAATTATATAAGTACCATTGCAAAATTACATGTTTTAGATGCGATTTTGTGATAATATACAAATATCGCATGTTATAAATATGACATTTGTTTTGGCGCAATTGAAAATTGGGTCTAAAACATGTGATTTTATGATATTATGTCACTATATTGTGTCACGGTCTATGTTTTAAGTGGGAAGTAGGGATGTTCAACTTGAAGTTTAATGTAAAGTAAGTGGTACTAGTAGGCGGTTTGTTTGTAGGGTAGGGTTGGCCTTCCGTTAGCAAACTGATCAGGAGCTAATACTGCTCTTTTGATGATAGTCATGGCAAGCCAAAACCAGTAGATAAGGTGGGCTTTCTAGTCATACGAAGGACAATGATAATGCCGTCAGCACTCCCAAAGTTAAAAGGCTTAGAATAGTTTTAGAAAATTAGAAAGAGAAAAGGCTGGCTCGCCTTCTATAATATGAGTAAGTCTAATAGGCCAAAAGATGGTCAAGTGTCACATGAGCACATCATGAGGGGGCAAACCTCCCATCTCATGATAAGTGGTATTAAAGAGCAAAAATTCCAACCCAATGAGCCACCTAAATATGACTTAATATGCTTAATAAAAAGGGTAGTTATTATTGACAATTAGACTCATGTGGATGAAGCTCGAGAGGAGAAGTGGCCACTAGGTAGAGAACATCATTATCAAAGGGGGCAACTGTATCATAAACAATATTGTAACAAAACTTTACCTGAATCTTTAGAAAATATAAAGAACTTCAAATGATAGGCTCTACTGTTAGGTTACTTAATAAGAGAAGATTTTGGAGGACAAGAGGAAAGGGTGAGGGTAAAGGTAAGGGTGAGAGGATACATGTGGAAGCCTTAAGTCTTAATAGAGATGATTTTAGCATTGAGTTTGGTAATGGAGGAATAGGGTCAGTGATCTTAAAAGGAATGGTAGTAGTAAAGTGTTAGCCTCATGATAGGGCATTACAGATTTAAGTAAGGGAGAATTTCAAGACTCGTGTTTTGGATGGGAAGTGGGGGTGTTCAATTTAGGATTTAATGTGAAGTGAGTTGCATCAGCAGGCAGTTTGTTTGTAGGTTTAAGTATTCTTTTAAGGAAAGGTTGATCGCTTGTGAGCAAACTAGTCAAGAGTTGATGTCGCCCTCTTGATGATAGTCATGGTTGGCTAAAACCAGTAGAGAAGCCGAACCTCCTAGTCATATAGAGGACGTTGATAATACCGATTGGTACTCTTAAAGCTAGAAAGGCTTAAAATAGTTTTGGGATAGCAAGAAGAGAAAAGGTTGGCTCACCATCTATGATATGAGCAAATATGATAGGCCAAAAGATGGTTAAGTGTCGTACAGGCATATAAGGAAGGGGTGAACCTCCCATTTTATGACAAGTAGTATTAGAGCATAAAAGTTCTAGCTCGATGAGTCACTTAAATACTATTCAAATCTACTTAATGAAAATGATAGTTCTTGTTGATAATTGAGCTTATGTGGATGAAGCTTGAGAGGAGGAATGACCACCACGTGGAGGACATCATTGCCAAATGGGGCAGCTATGTTGTGAGTAGAATTGTAATAGGACTTTGCTTGAATCTTAAGAAAATATAAACTACTTCAAAGAGAAGATCCTACCCTTAGGTCATTCGGAGGGTGAGGGTAAGGGCAAAAGGATGCCTGTAGAGGAACAAGTTTGGTGATCTTGAAGGGAAGGATAGTGACAAAGTATCGGCCTTACGATGAGAGCATTGTAGATTTAGGTGGGGGAGAATGTTATTGTCCGTGTTTTGGATGAAAAGTGGAAGTATTTAACTTGGGGCTTAATATAAAGTGAGTGGCATTTGTAGGTGGTTTGTTCGTGGAGTTAGGTATTCTCTCAAAATAGGGTTAGCCTTTTATGAATAAACTGGAAGGAGCAGATGCTGCTTTGTTGATAATAGCCATGGTAGGTCGAAACTAGTAGAGAAATTAGACCTCTTAGTCATATGGAGGATGCTGACAATGTTGATAGACACTCTTAAAAGTTAGAAGGCCTTAGAATAATGTTAGGAAAGTAGGAAAAAAAAAAAAGTTGGCTCGCCATCCATGATATGAGCAAATGTGATGGGCTAAAGGATGGTCAAGCGTTGCATAGGCATATAAGAAGGGAGTGAACCTCCTATCCCATGACAAGTAATACTAGAATGTAAAAGTTCTAGTTTGATGAGTCACTTAAGTACTACTCAATGTGCTTGATGAAAAGAATAATTCTTTTTGACAACTGGGCTTATGTGAATGAAGTTCAAGAGGAGAAGCAACTATTAGGTAAAGGACATTGTTACTAGATAGGGCAGCTATGTCATGAGCAGCATTGTAATAGGGTTGCTAAAATTCTAAGAAAACATAAATTACTTCAAAGGGAAAATCCTACCATTAGACCACTTAATAAGAGGTGGTCTTGGAGGACAAGAAGCAAGGGCGAAGGTAAAGACGAAGATGAAAGCATGCTTGTGGAAGCCTTGAGTCTTGGTGGAGAGGATCTTGGCATGTAGTTGGGTAATGGAGGACTAAGGTCGGTGATCTTGAAGGGAAGGATAGTGGTAAAGTATTGGCCCTATGATGAGAACGTTGTGGATTTAGGTAAGGTAGAATGTCACCGTTTGTGTTTTGGATGAGAAGTGGGAGTGTTCAACTTATGTCTTAATATGAAGTGATTAGCGCTAGCAGACAGTTTACTCATGAGGTTGAGTATTCTCTTAAGTCGGGGTTAACCTTCTATTTTCAAAGTGGTTCGGAGTTGATGCTACTCTCCTTACAATGGTCATGGCATGTCGAAATCAGAAGAGAAACTAAACCTCGTAGTCATATAGAGGACAGTGATAATGTTGGTTGATACTCCTAAAGTTAGAATGGCTTGGAATAGTCTCGAGAAAGTAGGAAGGGAAAAGGTTAGCTCGCCACCTGTGATATGAACAAATATGATGGGCTAAAAGATGGTCTAGCATTTTACGGATATATAAGGAGGAAATGAACTTCCCGTCTCATAACAATCACATGTTTTAGATGTGATTTTGTGATAGTGTACATACGTCGCTAGTAATTAGAACATGTGATTTAGGTTAAAAATCACCTGTCATAAATGCTATTTGAACTACACTAGACACACGTCGCATGTGCTAATTGTAACAGTTGTATATTATTGCAAAATGACATTTAAAATATGCGATTTTACGACATTATTTTGGTAATTAATTTTTTATAATTGGTGTTTATATAATTTTTTTTTCTTAGGATCAATAATCATGTGTTACACTTTTTAAGTACTAGTTTATGGTATAAGATACATTGTATCTTGTGGTTTTGTCTAATGGAAAGCAAGCAATCAAGTGCTTTCATTCTACTTGAATGAATATTGGGTATATTATTTATGAATATGGAAGTCAATAAGGGTAATCTTGTTTAATTCATGTGCATTTAATCTCATCTTTAAAACAGTGGTTAATCCAAAAACTTTTAAAATTAAAAAAGTGCATTTAAACTTTATTGATTATTTTGTCTCTTACGTAAAATAACTAAAAATATGGAAATTGAAAAAGAAAAATATAAAATTAAAGATAAAATGGTTATATAGGAGCTTGGATATGTATTTTAAAAAGACTTCAAAATCTAAATGCTCCAATTTTAATAGAAAAAATGGGAAGAGTTAGGCACATATATAGCAAATAAATGGAGATATATTTGTAATTTAATCAATCGATTAAAAAAAAAAATTGGATAGTGGTCTCAAAGGACATATGATATCCTATACACACACCAAAGGAAAAATTGAAGCAATTTGTTGGGTTTTAATGACTCTTATTTATTATAATATATAATTTTAGAAAATTTTTCTATTGTACCAATTTTAATTTTTTTAAACAATAACTATTCAATATTAACTTTTAGTTATTTGTATTCTCTCAAAAGCAACTGGTAACTTTTACATATAAATAATATATATATATATATATATATAACGGAAGTTTTTGTCGTTTCTAAGTTTTTATTGGTAAAACCTTGTACTCATTTTCGTTTTGTTAATTGGACATTTCACTCTTAAAAGATCATTTTTTTAAATCATGTATTAAAGAAACATTTCTTAAAAGCAATTGTGTTAATTGATGCTATTGCTTTTTAGGTTATTAAATCTCCATCTAAATTATCTTATTCATTGCCTGTCCACTTCGTTGGGCCTTTTTTTTCTTTTTTTCTTCTATCATTTTCTACCACCAACAAATTATCAAAGTTACAAACCATGCGAAACTAACAACCACCAGTAAACACCAACAACCACCACCCATTACCAACATGGAACTAAAACACTAGATTCTTGATCTGTCTTCCTCCCTTCAACAATGGGACTCGTCAAGTTCCCATCACTTGATGAAGCTCCTATCCTCCAACTTCCCACCACAACCTACCACGAAGATCGCTTACATCACGTCCCCTTGCATCCTTCTCTCAAGTCCGCTCTTGATATTCTCCATTCCATCATTAGCCACGGTCTCCAATTGATTGCCGATGGCGGCCGATTGCAGCTTCAGTCATGGACCGATACCCAGCTTCACTTCATGGATTCCGTCGATTGTGCTTTCCAATTCATTTTCCGATTCTTAACTGCTAAATTTCTTGCCTTTTGGATTTTATTATTATTTTGCAGTGTTTTGAGGTCGGTTGGTGTGTTAATCTGGAACCTTTTTGGTTTATTGGAATAGTGAACTAAGTAGATGCGGTTATCATTTGTTAGGTTCAGAAATTCTCGAGTATGGTGTTTGTTAGTTAGCTCGAACATTCGGGTTTTCATAGTGATGACTTCAATTTACGGGTGACGTGCCTTTTTTACTATCATGCATAGTCCGCTTTACACGTTTGTGCAAATGTAAAAGAGTAAGTTGGAGGATGAGAAACAGATGTAATAAAGGGAAAATGATTATTCTATGTCCTATTGCGGTGTATTGTCTAGCTCCCTTTTTGTTTAACTAAATATTTTAATATTCTTTTATAGCCTTATTCTATTCTTATTGAGTATGGATTTAATTACGGATCTATTCCATATAAGTCTTATAGATTATCAAGGCCAACCGGCATGTTATAGGTGGGATGTGACATTTCATCACATTTGAGGCTATGGATTGATGTATTGTGTACATAAATTTCCTTCAAACGATTTTTCAACAAAAACACTCTACTAAGTGGATTGAGTTATTTATCGATATAATAAAACTAATGAGAATTGGGTTTTATTTAGCTAGAAGATCAAGACAAAATCATTAAGCAAATTAAAATAAAAAGAAGCAAATTAACTAAAACATTAATGTTATAAAGGAAAAAGTTCATCAAGTCAAACTCATGGGATTTTGTATCCATCGTAATATACTAGTAGTATTGTAATTGAATTGTAATTATATTTAACTATTTGGTTATTCTTATGAATTTGCTAAACTAATTTATTTCCCTTGGAGTCCTAAAGTCCTTTTATGGTTTAATAAATCTATTTTTTTTTTCAGGATCAATAAATTATCAATCAAACAAATTAAATTCCTAGATTTGTCAAGTAAATTTAATTCAAAAATACAATTACTTCTATTCCGAATCATAATTGACTAGTGTTTTATATTAATCTCTCCTAATCTTTCAACCAAAATTAATAAGTCCTAACTGTAAATCCCATCTAATTAAAAATAGCAATCTTTCCGAATTTACTAAATTAATTAAATAAGAATAATTCAAGTATCTAAATATATTATAATAAAACAATAATAACAATTAGTCTTTCATATAAATTATTTAATACATGATTGAGATAAAGAAATACATACAAAAACTTAAAATCATTGACATGAAAATAAAATCAAGAGATGAAGAACGAAAATTGCTAAATGAGAAAGCCCTAACTCTGTATATATCTTTCAAAATCCCCCGCTCCTCTCTCCGGTGCATAGAGAGTTCTCGGAGTTAGATAAGGAACCAATCCAAGCTTGCTTACATGTTCATGTCAACAATGGGCAAAGCAAATAACGTTTATTGCCACCATCAGGCATGTCATGATCAAAAGAAGAATGGGCTCATTAGAAAGTAGAAAAGTTAACATGGTGACGCTCCATTTGCTTTTAACGCCCACAATATGGAAGTCCCATCCCAATGATGTTAAGCTTTTATTAGCCTTGAGCCGGAATGATGTAGCAGCATGTGAGAATTCTGACACGTAATTGGCGGGTGGGAAATTTATTTAGCGTGAGGATGGAGGCTTGAGTGTCTTGGAATTTGGAAAATGACATGGGCTCCATACCCTGATATAAGCAGTATGAGCTGTCAATTGTTCTCCTCGGGATGGGCTTCAACGTGATTGCAATTATAATTTCGTTTGACTTGTCTGTTGCCTCGAACGTTGAGCAAAGGGCCGACTTGAATTGATTTGGACGGGCTTTAATGGCCAAATATTCTTGATCGTTTTTTTTTTTTTTTTTCAAAATTCTGGCACCGTATTAATGTGCATATTCCTTTTTGGATAAGTGCATCCTTACCTGTTAAAAATATAAAAATATACAGATAAGTGTTATATAAATTTTCAGAAAACAAAATGTAGATAAATTTACAATTTATCAAGAATACGGAGGAGGACCACCCAAAGATATACCAATTACGTATTATTAAGCTAATCGGAGATCCAGACATTTTGATCGAGGTTTCCAGGGCTAAAACCATCTCTTCCAGATTCTTCTATTCCGGCCAAAGGTACAAACAGGCATCGAGAAGACTAATGGTGAAGGGCTAGATTAAAACAAGGGCTGCAATTTGAAATCGAATAAAGACTTGAGATTATCTTTTTCCCATGTGCTCTACATTACCGGCTTTTCTCTTTATTTTTCTTTTTACATGATGACTGTCAGTTAGAATGTTGTAAATGGATTAGAGAAGAATTATTATTATTATTTTTTTAATGATTACCGACACTACAAATGTTTTTAGTACATTTCCAAGGTGCTCTTATGGATATTATGCATTGTCTTAATGGCAGGCTTGCAGGGCACATCGTGTTATGAAAAAGTTCTTCGAATATTGTTTATATTTTTATGAATATAAAATGCACGGATAATTAAGTTGATTTCTAAGTTGTCTATTTGCAGTCAACTTAGTTGTCCTGAAAAAGAGAAAAAGAAATGCAAGATGTCACATTACTTAAAGAAGTATCTTCACTTCAATTTTTCGTGGATTAGGATGCGTAATATACCACTTTCTATTGCAAATAGCGAATGTGTTGTATTTTAAGGAATTTAATGATTTGTTATTTGTAGTGATCATGTGTATTATATATGCCACGTTTTTTTATTCAACTATTTATTCCTTGAAACAGTTCTCATAAACTATCCTTCATTAATTATAAAAGGTGCTAACTCATTGGAACTAAATATTAAATTAAATCTCTTCATTTAGAAACATAAATGGCTTCTGATATTGGAATTTGGTTTATAGCATGGATTTTTTTTATAATCAAAATGACTCTGCTATACTATAATATTTAATTTATTATCTTATGGGTGAAATTTAAAAAATTTAAACCTACAATGGGAAAAATGCAGGCAACATTATCATTAACATAAATTTAGAAAAACTCCTATGCAGTCAAGGGATAATAATTTATTTATCTTCATAATTTCATAAATTTTAAAATTAACATATACTATCATGTATATATTGCACAACTTTTAAAAATATAAAATATATTTCGTGATGCTATCAAGTGACAATTCGGCGATCGACTTTCGATGGCATAAATAAAGAAAGTTACCATTCGTTGGTGCACTAAAAAAAAAAAAAAACATTTGAATTTATGAATTTACAAATTGTCTAGTATTTTTCGAATGAACTCTTTTTGATCTATATTATATTAAAATAATAGGATTATTTGACTCTAGTTGCAGTAATATATACCACTTTTATCTCTGCACGTTATATCACTCGATCTCTTTATGGTACAATAACTGCTCTTAGCTTCTCAGTTTTCTACGTGTCTCCCAGTGCCCGCTTCCCCGCCCATACGTTGAATTGATTGAAACCAAACGGTGGGGAAAGAGAGTGGAGAGAGAACAGTACTGTAAATTCAATTTTGGCAATAACTATTCTCTTTCTACTTTCACCACATTTACTACCTAATCCAAATCTCTCTGGCAATTACCTCCTCGTTCGTCACCACGTTGTTCTCACATTCTCTCCGAATTCATTAGTCTCTCTCTATAAATGCCATGTGTAATGGCCTCTGATTTAGGGGATTGGAGGTAAATATTGCTCCACTATCATGCCAATTTTGTCTTTGGCAATTTGAAAAATGCCAAGCAATAGAAAAATTTCCTTAGAAGTTTTCTTTCATTTGAATTAGATGTTTGACTATTTTGCATGTCACATTCTTTGCCTATTGCTATATAATTCTATGCAACATGTTTTTTTTTCCATAATTGAATCTTCAAAATCATCTTGCTTATGTCGTAAGCCTCTTGAAGTGCTCCTAATTGGAAAGGAATTGGTGAAAAGAAAGGTCGTCATCGAGGCTTCATGTGGGAAACGCTCGAGTTTATTTTTCAGTCGAATTGATGTAAAATGTCTATGATTGGGATCTTGTTTCATTCGCTAAGAGTAAATTTCTTCAATTTGGCTTTCTTACATATACGACCTGACGGGATAAAATTTACTCACCCTAGATTATTATTATTATTATCCTTTTTTACAAAAAGGTAACATTTCATTGAGATTAACAGACATCAAATACAAAGCAAGATGTTACATTTCTAAGAGACATATCAACAAGTACCTGTTGCAGGGTAAATAGGGGATTCAACTATCGACCATAAGGCTACATTCCTATTTTAACAATAATGGCTACCATATTAATCTATAAACACAAGCAAATTGGAGAGATACTTGAGAACAATAAGAGATGCCTAACTTATTGAAAGAATAATATGTGTTAATAGGGTATTTTGAACTTGGCCTCTCAAGCCCATATCGACTTACTTAGGCTCTTGACCTAATTTAACCTAATAGCGTTTGGCCTCATTGTCTTCCCTGTTTACCTTAACCTAGGTCCATTAAGTGGCCTACCTAATCATGATAGCTCAAACGGCTAGAAGATAGGAGATAAGGCTCGAAAACTGGGTTAACAACTACCATCTAACATATTTGGACCACGTTAGCTAGCATGTTCCCATTACCTAAGACGTGTAGATGTGGTAAAGTGCTATTACTTGTCCCTTATCTTTTGACAGCCCTCTTCTATAAATACCAACTAGTATCTCAATGGTAAACTACTTTGAATCCTTGTGCACTAGCTTACATTATTGCACTCTTGCATCCTTACTTACTCTTTATACCCACAAGTTATTAATTTAAGTATCGAAGTAGTTACATCGGATAACATCGCGACACCCCTTATTATGTTCTCTTTTGCAAGCTCTTACTTAAGTGCAAGGCCCAATTCCTTACATTGTACTGGCAAGATCCTATAGATGACATTTGGTGTCGTTTTTAGGAAACTAACTCATCTAATACCAAAACACTTTAAACATTGTCCAAACACTTTTCTTATTTTATCCACCATATCTTGTTTTGTAGATCTAAACAACCAACTATCAAATAATTAGTGACTGAACAGCTAGCCTCTAGTTGCATAAACCCCTGAGGAGTAATTAGAGCAATTAGAAAAACTACTCGAAGAGTTTGTTGCATACAATAGGGAACTTTAGGCCAGACTTAGTGAAGTTAAGTGGTAGCGCAAGCATACTCAAGTGCCTGAAGTCTTAAATGCCCATAATGGGTAAGATAGCTAACCACAGTAATAGTAGGAATAGCAACAGAATGGCAAGGCACCATAGCCTAGCCCTTAAATATAGGAGCAGCAAGTACGGTTTACAAATAACCACAACCATACGCCTGCTAGCAAGGAGCAAGAAGCTGACTTTCATAGGGAGGTTACCCATTTAGTAGCACACGGAGCTCATCTGGCTGACAATGCCGACTTGAATGAGCTCTACGAGATTATTAGGAGGCTTTCTGAATGGTAGGAGAGCATGTCAAGAGAGTAAAGCTGTGGAAGGTGATAGCCTTGTTGCTAGCAACAAATCCCCCTTTACTAAGGGTTTCTAAGATGAAGTTCTGCTGCCAAACTCTAAGCTCCTTACCCTAGACTAATATGATAGCTCTGGTGATCCTGATGATCATGTCCTACATTTCCCCATCCTCATAAACCTCCATGATCATGAGAACGTAATCATTTACATGGCCTTCCCAAGCACCTTAAGGAAGGCAACTTAAACATGATTTAACCACCTTCCTTGATAATTCCATTTCGTCATTTGATGAGCTTATACATCGATTTAATCTTCATTTTAGGGCAAGAAAGCCCCTATCCAAGGACACCTTGTCCTTATATCATTAAGTAGAAGGAAGGGAAAACCCTTTGAGAGTATGCGGCCCGGTTAAATAATGTAGTGATCAAGATTCTTTAGCTTGATGAGAGAGTAACTGTTCATATTACCAGCTTAGTATAAGACCCTTTGGAGATTTCCTTAAATTGATCTTCAAGAGCAAGCTTAAGACCCTGGCCAAATTCTAGAATAAGGCCCATAAATACATGGATCGAGAGGATACAAAAGTCAACCTAAAGAGGTTAAGTGGCAAGAAGGAGAAAGGGTCCATGAAGGACCACCTTGGTAGGAAGGTGCTGAACTGAGCCAATGGGGAGAGCTCCAACAATAAGAGGCGTCCTCCTACCCTCACCAATATACACCTACCATACCCTTCTAAACCAACCTTTGGCTCAAGTCTACATAGAGGTATAGGGAAGAGGCCTATTGTAGAAGCCTCTTAAGATAAGGGGGAACCCCAATTGTTAGAACTCCAATAAGTATTGTAAATTCTATAAGGACTATGGCCATATGATCGATGATTACTTTTAGCTGAATAATGCCATAGAAAACACTATCTAGAGAGGCAACTTTAGAGAATATGTGATCAAGCACAATAATAATGGTGGAGATAGAATACCTTAGAGGCGGTGAATTAAAGATCCCTAAGATGAAGGCAATAATGATCCCTATAACAAACAAGCCCTCAATAGTGTCACCAACATTATTATTAGAGGATCACACCAATAGAGCTGGCCAAGCTGCAACAGATTGGCTAATGCCCCATTCGAGGTGATGGAGAAGAGACCAAGGCATGACACCTCTATCTCCTTCTCCGATGAGGATCTAGAGGGGGTTGAGAAACCACTAAATTCCTAATAGCATGGTACATGCAGACATTATAATAAAAATCGACTATGTAAAAAATTATCATGAAACTATTTTTTTTTAACCATAAAATATCTTTTGAAATATCTTGTTTTAAAAAAAAAATCGTTGGAAAGCCAAAAAAAAAAATGATAGTTATATATTAATCTTTACCACAATTAATTTTCATAATTACATGCCTAGAAACAAAAAAAAAAAATTATAATTTGATACTGAAGTTTTTTTTTTTTTTTTAACATCGATACATGATGGTACAGGGGGACTATTATGATTTTGTACCTTCTATATTAAATGTTATATTACACAAGTTATTACTCATGAAATAAAACAAAATCTACAAGACTCACATATATTACACAAGGTAACAAATAAAGACAAATATGCAAATTAAAAATATAAAATAAATGTGATGCAATATACTACACATATGTGCAATGCAATAGGGTTGGTAATTAACAAACTATAGGAATATAACAAACATACAGTTAATATTCATATAAGTGAATTTTTAAGATTATTTTTCTTTTTGAAAATAAAAACCATGTTCACTATATATATAAGTACGTTAAGCTTTGAAAATAAGGCTCATTGGTTGTGGGTTGTAAAAATTCTTTTCTGTCTCTTATAATTTAAAAATTACTAATCCTTTTTTATTTCACAATGATACAAGTGGGTGAGATTTATGGGTCTCAAGCTCTGTAATCTCAAACATTCTAAGGAAACGCCTAATAAGGGCTACATCATGGGTAATCTCGCTTATCACTTCCAGGCGAGGATAAAAACCTTAGTGACTTGAGAGTTACATAATAACGATCCGTCCTAAGTTCCTAAGGTGGCTTAGGTCCTATTTTGGTTTTTCTTAATTTGATTTATACTCAACCCAACTCGCTTAACATAAAATTAAGTAAAAATATTTTTCCTGAAAAAAATATTAAAAAAATATTTTGAAAAATAACTTGAAGTCACTAACTAGTTAAACTGGTAAAAAAGTCAAATTAGGATTTTAGGGCAAAGAAACCTTAATTTAGTTATTAGTCTACAGATTTTCTAAAAAAGTTAATTTTTTTAGAAAATTTTGCTAAAAATTTGAATTTAAGAGCTGACTTATTAAGATCAAGTCACTATGTAAAAAATAAAAAAATTAATAAGTTTTTATTTTTTATAATTTTTCTAAAGTTGCTAAAATATGCAATGATATATAAAAATGCAACTAAAACGATTTTTTAAAATTTTTATTACTAATTAAAAAAAAAGAAAAAAACTATATATTTTTTTATGGTTGCCTGTAAGTCCTAAAGCTAAGCCAAGAAACCGTAGGATTGAACTTAGAACCCAAGGTTTAGGGCGATCGGTTAAAAGATCCGATCAAAACCCAAATTATAAACTATTTAGAGAAATATTAGTAAAAATGATCCCGTAAACTTAAATTTAAGAAAATAAATAGTAAAATAGGAGACTATAAAATTTTCAAATTTTAAGCATAATAATTGCTAATTATCGAAAAGGCGAAAAGTGTAATTTAATAACTAATAAACTACTAGAGATAGATTATATGTATACTAAAAATTTTAGAATGACCAAAATAATAATTAGGAATGTTCACATGTACCCCACGTGTTTTTACGTGTAGATAAAAATACACGAAATTACCTAAATTGGCCAAAAACTAAGCAAATAATTAAAGAAAATTATAAAATAATTATGAAAAAATTAGAAGAGGATAAGATGAATTAAGAGCAGGTCGTGGTAAGTCCAAATCTGCAAAAGAAAAATTAGCCAATAAAAATTAGACAACCTAAAAGCAAAAAATCAAGGAAATTGGGCAAAGTCTTGTTAAATTAATGCATATTAATTACAACAAATGTCTATAAATAAGGGAAAAATTTATAGAAGTCATTTGGTCAGTTTAGCATTTGGGAAAAATAGGAACACTAAAAAAATCGAGAGAAAATCTAGAAAATAAAAAAAAGGGGAAAACTGTGCAGATTGGGCAAGTGAGCTAAACCCACCACTTATCACCACCTGGGACCAAACCACCACCACCACCTTACACAAAACCCACTGTCTGGGCCGGCCAACAACCTTGGACCAGGTTTGGACGACCAGAAAGCTTCGAACCGGTTAGTCTCTTATTTACCCCAATTTTTGAATAATTTTGTAAAATTAGTTATTTTACCCAGAAAATTATGAAACTTGTTATTCTGAGGTTTTATTATATGTAGATTTAGGAAAAAAATATTTATTTAGTTTAATTATGTCTAAAAATATAGGGTCCTTAACAAATTGTTTAAAACCGAACATGATTAGAACGAAAAATAAATAGGCTTAGGAGTGTAGTTTGGAGCTCCAATTTTTTCTATAGGATGCTCATATGATGTAGAACAGTGCTAATTTTTGAAATTTTTAAGTTAATTTTTAGCCCTAAAATGATGGAAAAATTGGGTGATTTGAGGTTAATTAGGTGATTAAGATGTTAATTACTGATTTAGATCTTAATTAGATATTTAGGGATGTTAATCTCTAAAGTGGAACCCTAATCCTAACCTTTGGAGTATTAAGTATGGTTAATTAGGGAAATTAGGTAAGTAATATAAGAAATTAGTAATATGTGAAATTGTAAATTAATAAATCTAAAAAAATTAGGGTTATTTAGGTAATATTATAATAGAAATCAGAAACATAATAAATCTGAAATAACAATTAATTTTAAGTAAATGTCTCAAAATGTAAGATTTTCACATATCGGGAATAAATCCGATATCTAAATTAGGGTTAGCATATACTGAATAGTTTAGAATACCAAATTACGACCCAATAGGATATTTGAATACCTGAGCGTAATGTGAATAATGTCACATTGGGATTTGAGCCTATTTAAGACTTAGGAATTAAAACTAGAATCTAGTTTAGGATTCGAATCCCGAAATAGAGTACAACGAATCATTAGTACGTTATAGGTATACATGGGAAAAATGAGTTACATTATGAATTAGAATATGGATCCATAAAATATAAGTACTAAAAAGACTTATTTGTATCATAGGACACCCAGAGACAAATCAGCTCACTACTAAGGGATCGAGCGATTGAGCAATTTCAAGTAAGTTGGGTTATTGCTTATTGTAATAGAGTACTAGTTTTGTAGTACTCGGAGACTTAGGCTTGTATATGATTGTGATTGTAAGTAGTTTGCGCATGTGTTTGATATATCTGAATTCGTGCTGAAATTTGTATTATGAATGATTTTGTGACTGATTGAATTAGTATGAACTTGTTTGAACACCCTAAACGGAATTTAATCTTCGTCGACCCTAATAACCAAAAATATCATGTATTGCAACCCGTTAGGGGATCATAGGATTCTCCAACCAAATACCGATCCCTTCGAAAGGGATAGCGCAGGATTTCAAAATGGTCCCTTTTTCATCCTCAGTCGAACTAAGTGACAGGAGAGGAGGTCGCGGCGGGGGTAAAGTCAATGGTTCGAAGGTAGTCGCGGGAGGAGCGAGGTCTCCATTGCACAAGCCTAAGTTTGGTTGTGAGCTGCTGCATAACATGGAACTCCTCAACCCGGATTGGAGCGGGTGAAATTTCTCTGATTTCACAACGGACCGGACTACGTTGTGCGATGACACTTGATTATTGCATTGCATGAAAATAATTGTTTGATAACCCTATTTGTGCTTATATGCATTCATGAGTCTCCAATTCAACTTACTGAGCTGTAGTTGCTCATACCCTTATAGATCCTTTTGCAGGTTCTGATTTGTGATCACTTCAAGTACTATGCCGCCCTACAATTACCCAGAGGTTAGTCCTTTTGAAGCCAGGGGTGTGAAGATTAAGTTACTTAGTATAATGTGTAACTAGACTGACCTTGTAGTTAAAGATTAAAGATTGATAGTTATTCTGTAAATTAGTAAACTGTAGTGATTATGTAGAACTTCTTAGGAAGCTCTGTGGACTTACTTATAATTATCTATGTTTATTAGAAATTTGTAATATTTATCATAATTGTAGTATAATTGTTAATCGGACTGTTTACTTCAAAGCGAGGAGTCATCGACGCCTTGTGTAGATCATGTCTATGGTAAGCACTGTGAGGCCAGTTACTATCATAGAATGATTTACACGGCGGGACTGTTGCGACTCTGCGACTTTGGGGCGTAACATTGCCCTAGAGGTATCTACGTACCCACTAATCAGGATCAAATCAACATTGTTCTATTTTTCTTTTAAAAAATATTTAGTGGGTTGATTTTTTTAATTTGAAAATCGAGCCAAATTTAAGTTATTTAGTATTTTATTTTTTTATAAAAAAATCTAACTTTGCGAATCTATTTTTTTTTTTATAAAAAAGCTAACTAACTAAATCTTTTGAAAAGATTCTAGTTAAGATTTTTATTATCTTTTTTTTAAAAAATCACTACATGTAAAAAATTTATATTTTTAAACCCCAAAATGCAAGATTTATGTGAATCTACGGAGATATAGAATTTCAAATACGTATCTTTAAAGATATGAATCTTAGAAAAAATATGTATCTATATCTAAAAATGCAATTTTTATGAAAAGATGCAATTTATGTGTAATTGATGTAATTCATTAAAAAAATGCAATTTTTCTAAAAATGCAGTATCTAATAATGTGATTTTAATAAAAATGTGACGTAATTGTAATTTATGCAAGATTTACTTTCTAAAGTAAAAACCTATACTAAAAGACAAAATAAAGTTAGTAAAATAACACTATTAACTAAAGAATTCAATTACATAAATGAATAAAATAAATAATAGTAATAATAAAAAAACTCACTCACTCAAACGAGTTGAATTTGGGAGAAAACTTACGTAAGTTGTAGGATTGGATTAACGTCGAGTGGAATTACTGTTCGTTGTGGAGCTGCTAATCATGTGGAGCTATGTGGAGCTTTGGAGTTACTATTGTAGTTGTACGTGCTGTTGCACATCGAGGTGAAGTGTGGACTATTGTTCATCAAGCTGCTAATTGCATGGAGAGTGTGCATTGAGTTGCCATAGTCATGCATACTATCGTGAGTTGGAGTGAAGTGTGGACTGTTGTGCGTGGTATTATGTGTGTGTGTAGGATTGTGAGGGGACTCAATGTTATGGTCATGCTATGCATGGACTGGAGTGTGTGTCGTGCTATGCGTGGGAGTATTCTATGACTATGTTACTGATTGTGTAGACCTTGCTATGTTAAGTGTGTGTGACAGTATTGTAGTGTGAGTGAAGGAGCAATGATCAATAATGTGTGGGGCATAGACATGCTACTGTATATGGGATTGGGGACTGTGCGAGTGGGACGTACGTGGGAGTAGGATTTGGGTTGTGCAGTATGAAAGAGTTAAAGGTCACAATGCAGAAGTGAGTTGTGTATAGATGGCTTGTGTGGTGTGAAAAACTTAGAAATTTTTATAGTCGAAAACCACTATTTATAAATCATTAATTTGAATCTTTTAGATCTTTTGTTGAGAAGATTCAATTTTAACAAATCTATTCTTCTTAAGATACAACAATATTCACTTCAGATTTGTTAATTTCTCGTATTATTTAATCATAACTCTATCTACTCTCAAGATTTAGAAGCCCCACATTCTATTTAGGCTTTTCATCTTAGGCTTGACTCAGTCCAACTTATTTTAAATTAACTATGACCTAAAATGTACATGCTAATACTATTCTTAAATTCAATAAATTTTGAGTTTATTTTAGTTAGTCTAGTTAAAATACTTTTCAAATTGGATAAAAATCCATTTTATATTTCACTGAACTATTTAAAAATTATATTTTTCTAAGAAATCTCAATTATTTAGAGACTAAGAATTTATTAAATTGTATGTACATTTTCAATTATTACTTAATCCGACCCTAAACGAATGATCAACTCGATTCAATGCTTTTGACACTTTGTATTTTTTTTAATTTTTAAAATTTTTTTCAATTTATTTATTATTATTTTTTTCTAAGCTTGGCCTTAAAAAATCAAAAGAATCCTAAAATACAAAGATGCTAAAAAATGGGGTGTCTACAAGCAAGAGGGTTACCCTGAACTTGATCCTTCTTTGAAGTGCCTTTAGAAGTGACCCCCTATTAAGTTGTCGAGAAAGAAAAGATTATAGGTCTTGAGTTACCCTGGCAATAGGAGGAGCACCTTACATGACCTCTACAACAGGAGTAGCCATTCTTTCCTTCTCACGAGATCCCTATCACGTCGCATTGGCCTCTTCACTAAAAACATTGACATGATTACTTCTACTCCAAATCACTAAGTTGCCTTAAGTACTTTAGGTCTAGTTCAGCCATGTGCTTAAAGAACCTATCCATCTCTTTTCTTGCTACCTCGCCGATAATGAAACGGGAGGTATTCATAAGGTATTTTGGACTTGGGCCCTTAAAACCCATATCGACCTAGACTCTTACCTTAGCTCGGCCCATTAGTGTTTGGCCTCATTATCTTCCTTGTTAACCTCAACCTAGCCTTTAAGTAGCTTACCCAGTCATGATAGCCCACAACGACTAGAAGATAGGGGATAAGGCTTTAAGATTGGGTTAACAACCACCATCCAACATATCTAGACTACGTTAGCCAACATGTTCACACTATCTAAGATGTGCAGACATGGTAAAGTGTTATTACTGGTCCCTTAGCTTCCACTAGCTCTCTTCTATAAATACCAACTAACACCCTAATGGTAAACTACTTTGACTCCTTACGCACTAGCCTACTCTATTGCACTCTTAGATCCTTACTTGCTCTTTATACCTATAAGTTACTAATTTAAATATTGGAGTAATTATGCTAGATAACACTGCGACACCTATCACTATGTTCTCTTTTGTGGGCTCTCACATAAGTGGAAGGCTCAATTCCTTATACTCTACCGACAAGATCCTACGTATCTATTTTCTTTTTCTGGGGCTTTATTTCATTTATATCATTGAAATTCCCTAGGAAAAAAAATGATTTTAAAAGAGGAATAGTAGATTAATTTTACATTGTAAATTATTTATGCCGTGAATAATTAAATTGTAAATCTAAGTATGGGTGAAGTGGGGAGTTTATGGCTAACATGTGGTTTCCTACATAAAACTTATAAGCTACTACTGTATCTTTGGAAAGAAACAAAATAAAAGAAAATGCATAGGGTCTCTTATTGTTGCCATGTAAGGATTAAGGGTAAAGGTCCATCTCTCTCCTTTCATTCTATTACCAAAGTATGCAAAAACAAATTTATTAATCAATAAATTTCTTATGTGAAAAGAGACTCATAATCAAGAAACATTAAGAATCAAAACGATTCTTTCAATTGTAATGAAGATCTATAGATCGAAATTTTAATTGATTGGAGGTATGGCATTTTGTCGTGGCTTGTTGTGTTAGGCAACAAAAGTGAAATTGTATCAAATTGTGGTAATGACTTGATCCTTTGGTACATTTTTACAATTTTGAAGATCACAACGAGTAAGTTAGATTAGAGTTTGATAGTGGAATGAACTTATGGAACAATTAAGTTTTGATCTCTAAAGGTCATTAAAAAGGAGTTTTGTTATTTTATCTAATTGATTATGACATATAAAGAGAACTATTGAATTTAATGCAAGGAGAACAGACTCGATCCTATGAATCATGAATTCTAGGTTTACTACTTCTATAAGGCACTAATGGGTTGATTTGTTTTGGTAGTTTGAAAGTTTAGAAACTGAATTTAAGGAATTATGTTGTAAGTGTAATTTGAAATCAAATGGGTTCCTTGAATGAGTTAAGAGAGAGAGAGAGAGTTCTTCCTTAATTATTTATTAAAAATCATTAGTGTGATATTATATGATTAATCGATTAAATTTTATAGATAATTATGTAATAAGTTATTATGAAATTAATAGTTATTAAGGAATGGGTGTTAGGAATGTCATTGTTATTATTTGTTAATGGTAATTATAAATACCTAAGAATGGTAAAAATCGCAAGTATAACACCTTTAGGTATTTAATCAAAACCCATCTGTAGTCTATGATATTAGATTTTATTAAAATATAGATTTATGATATGATGGGTATATATGTGTATCAAGTTTATGTGCTTTTAGTGAAGAGAAAGTTACAGATGCCCAGGATGTAGATACGAGGTACATGTTTGCATGTTATGCTTGTTCATAGTAGTTGTTTAACCAGACTTAATAAATTTTGTGCTATTTGTACTTAGCTTTGACCTCCCTTTGGTAAGGCTCAATTGGGTTGGTGCGGTATACTTAGTGATCTTGCGTGACTTGCTCTTGGTGGAAGTTCTGTCTTGAGATAACCTAGTTAGATTCTAGGAAGTGTTACTTAAGTGATGAATATGATTCACACTAATATTTAAGTAGTACCTATTTATCTGCTTACTTAGAGGTTATAAGCTACTCTAAGTCTTGAAATACTAAGACTATATTGGTTCCTAGCTATTAATTGAAGACAATAAATGATGCTTGTTGCATTATTTATTAATATGTATACATGTGATTGGTGCTATCGTCTGTCATGCGCATATGTGTTTTGTATTCCATATTGGGTTTTGGCTTACTCATATAATTTTTCAAATGCAAACACTAAGTTGAAAATTTTAGAATTTGTTGAATTTGGAGGCATTCATAACGATTACCAGGATAGAGAGCAGTGATTGGTATTACCACTACGAGCATGATCTTGAGTTAAGATAGATAGTATTTCATTTTTAGATTAGTAAATTTATGTTTAGTATCTTATGGAGTTTACATAGCAGTTATTTTAATTTTTGTAAATATCAAATTTTATTAAAATTATTTGGAAATTATTTGGAGAATACAATAAGTATTTAGAGATTTTAGAAAAATTTTATACTTAATGTGTTAATAGATGGTAGAGACAGGCGACAGACTATATTACACTAAAAGCTTGGGTGTGACGGTCACGTCTTAATCTTTTTGTCTATCTATTTTCCTTTGTTTTCAAAATTTCAATATGAGACTGGTTTGGTTGCTTTTAGATTTTAATGATGATGGAGAAAGTAAAGTTCCAATAGAAGGGGAAAAAATTAATCAAACTGATGAAAAAAATTGATTTTCTTTTGTTTATATTCTTACCTATGTCTGTAAATTTTTTCTTTGCTTTTGGTGTGAGGTTTTTAACTTTTCTCCTTCATTATTTACTTTTATTCATCAGTTGTTTTGGTTAATTTGTATTAATTTTGTTGTGGTTTTTAGTTCGCTTTATACGAGGTTTAGTTACTTTAAATTGTTTGTATTCTATATGAATTCTAAGATTTATTTAATCGTCCTAATTTATGTTTTTTTTTTTTTGGTTTGAATTCCAGTACCTTTTTGATATCTTAGTGCTTCCTAAATTTTTCAGATCTTAAATGTGTGAGAAAAGCATTAATTTTTATAGGATCTTGTGTTGTTGATTTGGAGCATGAAGATTGTATTATTTCTTTTGATTACCCTTCAAAGAAGGAACCATTGATATTTGTTCTTGTATAATTTTATTTATTTTTTTACACATATAAAGCAAGCGCATGTTTATTTGTCATTTTTTTATACAAATATAATAATATTATGTATATCATAATGAAATGTATATTTTTCCTTGATGAAAAATAACGATCTTTTATACATAAAGAAAACTGTATTTTTAATTTTTATTTATTTAAATTATTTATGATTTTTTAGTATTATTAGTACGGATATATTATTTGCTAATATATCTAGATACAGGACAGGTCAAAACGTAACCTGCCTCGGAATCGGAATCGGTCGAACAGTTCTTACCATCATGAGATTGAGGTGCTTCGACTCGGTGGGTTGAACGGACCTGGACTCACACCAGTTAATAAATAAATAAATAAATAAAATATGGTAGCACATGGTGTGAAAACATCACATCAATTGAACAGGTGGGGCTAAGCCATTATGGCTGGCATTTAGCGGGTATTCACAAACAGAGAGATGAACGTTAAAGACTAAAGCTTAAACACATGAAATGAATTGAAAGATATAAAGTAAAATAAATCGAGATATTATAATGAAAAGCAAAAATGGTCAAGATAGTACACTAATGGAACTTTACACGCCTGCAAAAATGCATATGAAGGGTCATTCTCAATCAGCAGAGAGTAAAATTTAAAATTCAAATGGAATCGAGTATGTGTGTTTGAGTCACTCTGAAAAAGATGAAGACCGAAAAGAAACAGAAATGTTGAGAAGAAATGAATATTCAAAAGTAACAGAAATGCTTAGAACTTAGAAGCTTGCAAAAGTAAGATTACTTACCATTCAAATTTGTTCGAAGGAATGAACTTGCGAAGAGGGAAATTTGAAATCGAAATCTTTGTGAACAAGTAAAGAATCTTTTTTTATAAATTGGAGAATTTACACTGCCTTCATTCATCAAATGCCTAACACCTGCCTCTACTTTGCTAATTGCTTGCTATATCACACTCACAATTCACTTCTAGTTTACTAAACTTTTGTTGTAACGCATTCAAGATCTGCTTCTATTTTACTAGTGTCTTACATATTATCTACTTACATATCTCTACTTTTTATTAATTTTTTGCACAAATGTCATATTCATATATAGTTGATTTTCTTAAGCAACTTTTATATTAAAAAAGGTGGCAAGTTTTTTCTAGTAGTAGTTCTAACTTTGACAAAAAGTCTAGCTCAAGGAACGTGTTAGGTTTTAGAAATCAAAAAAAAATATAGTGGAAATAAAAATTACTATAAAGCCTATCCTAAAATTAATGTGGGACATATAATAAAAATATATATGTTAATAAAAAATTATAAAACTATACTTTCTCTAATGAGAAGTATCGTCTCCTTTTAGGGATAGAGTTTAATTGAAATTAGAATATGATTTATTGTTTTAAAATATGTTTACCATAAAGACTCTAAATATGGTCTCTTTATTGGTATCCACATACATGTTAATAAGAATAAATTCTAATTCTTTATATTGTTAAATAATTGGGATTAGAATTAGAAAAAACTACAAAGCAAAATGTTATACCATCAAACTCTTTCTACTATTTCTATCTCTTTTAAATATTAACTAAAATTGATGAAAAAAACCTTTCATTCCATAAACTTTTTAATTATCACAACCTTTCAATTGTATAATAATTAAACATAGAATTAATGACATACAATTTTTTAATTGTCATGAACTTTTCAATTACAATTGAATATGAAATTAATAAATTTCATATTCTTTCAATTGTCATGAACTTTTCAATAGCAATTAAACATGAAATTAATAAATTCCATCTATTTTTACATGAAAAGGCAATAATAAAATACATACTCTTTAAAAGGTGCTTAATAGCAAATATATACTATGTGATAAAATAAATTACTTCCAATTTATTATTTCATATCAATTTATTTTAGCTCTAAAAAAAGCATTGAGAAATTTTAGTATTCTTATCGAAACTTCATTTCTATTAATCGTGTTATAGTGTGTGAACCTTTAGGTTTCTATATACAAAAGTAATGTCTATTTAAACATAAACCAAGTTAACCATCTAATAACAGTTATTGGTAATTTAATGTAATAGAAAAAGTGTGAATAAGAAACTATTATGAACCAATTACTATATAGTTAAATATTTTCATCAAATGATATCTTGATTAAACCATTGCACATCATGTTATCAATGTTTAATTATTTTATTTGGTTTCCAAGATAAAATAAACTCAATAATACTTGTCATGGAAAGTAGTTTACAAGCTATTATTATCTTAACCAAGTGACCTTAGATATTAACTCCCTAATCTAAGAGAGTAAAGAATTATGTCTTAACTTATCACTATCTTTTCTATATTTCATTACGTACTCAATTATCATATTATTTACAATCTAAATAAAGATTATGTTTAACGGAATTAAATCACGACATTCTATATATAGGATATACGAATGTCTTAAATTTAGGGATTATTTATGCTTGTTTATTTAGAAGAGGGACCAATAACATTAAACATGTGATATTCTCTATTAATGGGTTGTATCTAGTGTACCCACCTAACTTTGGACACCCACTTGTATAACTCGAATCTTTTTCTCTTGGTTTAGTGAGAATGAATTTAGTTATATAATGTATTGGTCTAAATATCTATGTCCCCTCTAGATATTTATCTAATTAAAGATAACTTTTAGATAATACAGTATAATTAAATCTTACTGATAATAAACATTTATTATAATTCCATGCCTATTCTAATTATTTATGGGACTTTATTATAAAATATATATCAGTATAAAAGTATATAAATATAATAAATACTTGCCTTTTATAAATAATATTTATAAATATATCAAAAGTTTTTTAGCATTACAATGAGTGTTCCCATTGATAATATGGACTAGGAGTACGATTTTTGTGACTTCACATACAATTGAGTAGTCGATGAAATGCAAAGTCCTCTACTAGGTTTTGTGCATATAATGACCATGTATAACCTGGGCGTGAAAGAGTAGGTAGAATAAGAGGAAGAAAAGCAAGAGGAGGAAGAGATGAAAAGCCATGTAGAGAGTAGGATTGAACCCAACAGTAAGTTGCCAAAACCATCAAAATCTGAAATATTTATTAAACATTTTTGTAAAATTATAAATTTGAATGTAAGCATTAGTAGACATTGTAACTCGTAACAAAAGCTACATGTGGAAAACAAGAGATGAATATGGAACTTTCTCAAAGTACACGTAGAAAAACACCCAATAGAGTATGGAATGAGAATGATCAACAAAAAATTGCAAGGTCATCTACCTCACAAAGGTCTACATTCCATTATTCCGAGGAAAAGCAGAAAGAAGGTTTGTACATCATGATAGCCTGAATGCTCTTTCTTTTGAGGCAAGTAGTAATCCACTTCTCGTGCATTATAAGCAAAAATCTCTAAATCCTAGTACCAAGTCATTTTCTTCTCAATCATTGCATAGAATGAATATTTAACTTTACCAAAACCGTAAGAAATAGCTCATATGTACGTTCAGTGAGCTTAACATGCAATGTCCATTTGTTCAGACATATGAAAGGACAGATTAAATAAGAATGCATACATGGCTATAACTTGTCATTGGGTATATAAAAGCGGTGTTTGCAAAAAAGGTTAATTGCACTTAAAAAATTTAATGAGCTCCACATACTGCAAAATATTTATGCCATTATATTCACTATTTTGGAATAATATAAGATGAGTAAGAAAATATTCTCTTTTAGATTTGACAATGTTGTAGCCAACATGACATTAATATCTGAATTGAAAGCACCTTGCTAGTCTATGCTTAGGGGCATGTTCTTTCACACTTATTGTGCATGCAACATACTAAACTTATGTGTGAAAGATGACTTGGTGGCTTTAGATTTCAAGATGTGCCCTATTAAATAAGCAGATCTTAAAGAAATTGGGATTCATAAGAAGTGGATGAAATTTTGCCAAAGTTAGGGGAAATGCGCAAAAAGATTCAAAAGAGATGTTTAGCATAGGTGAAACTCAACTTTTGAGCTTATCTAGAGCACAATTCCATTCAAAGATGAGTTATGTCTATTTGCAATGCAACACATCTAAGAAGTTCCATTGCACCTACATAAATGGGATGTTTGCATGAGATTGCTTATTTTGTTAAAAAATTTTTATGATTGCACTAATCATTTATGCTAAAGTATAGGCTAAGCAATCGTTTATTTGTTATGGTAGTAGTTAACATACTAGTTACTCTTGTAGCTTACGTGATGATTAGGTCCCATACGAGTCTGTGAATGACATGGATAGGAAATGGTTGTCTTATTATAGAGAAATTCCAAATATTTATCTACTTGCTACTTTTAGACCCTTGTACAAAGTTAAAGATTTATCTCATTACCTAAATTTATGCTGATAACTTTTTCGAGACATAAGATTGTTACATAGTTTTTACGAAGGGTATCCTTCAATGTGTAAAGCAGTTATTGGTGGAAGAGGTACATCAGAACATTTCAATCCTTTCTCAAATGGTCTAACAATTCCTCGCAACTCTACCTTCAATGGTAGTTGTAGAATAAACTTTTAGCACAATTAGACTAATTTTAGGTGAGCAAAGAGCATTACTATTAGTTGTAAATATTAAAGTTGCATTAAAGATTGGGCAAAATCATAAAGGTATGATTAGGAATTGTGTGACATATTTAATGTAGATGATGAATACTTTAGAAACCTTATCGTGTTAAGTAGACCCAAGATTAGATCCATACTCAAGTGCAGACAAGGTGAAAGTGAAATTTATTTCAAATTTTTTTAACACTTAGAAAAAAAATTTTCATCATTCCCCAAAAAAATTAATAATAAAATGGTGGTTTGAAAGTTAGGATTTTCCCTTTAGCTTTTTCAAAAAATTGGGTAGTTAAAACTTAGTTTACTTTCTAGGATATTTTCATAATATAAATAATTTAGCTAATCACCTAATTTTTTTTTAACAAAATGAAAATGAAAAATAAACTAAAGTTTTTTATTTTTTAAAAAAATTTATCAAACTACCATGATTTGATTACAGTTAGGGGGTATGTAAATACCTATCGAATAACCTAAAAATTTTAAAAATTTATTTTTCTACTAAAAAAATAATTTTGTGAAAATATGACAAGTTTTCATCTTCCATTCCTTTACTCATTATGTAAAGATAATGGTACTACCTTATCTATTGCCTCCTACAATTTGTTAATTTATCTCACATGTATCGAGTAACATTTGATATCTTTTATGTAGTTTTTTGTTATTCTTACAGTGCTTATAATTGCAATAATTGATGTGTACAAATGTATTTCATGGATGGGAATCGGATTGTGAAATGGAGGAAGGAATATAACAATAAAAGAATATGCCAATGACAATAAAAGTGAAAATGAAAGAAGTTGCAAATAATAATGACAGAAGTTGACAATGACAAAACATGAAAATGAAAGAACTAAGACAAAAAGTTGATAATGATAAAAGTTGACAATGAAAGAACTTGTCATATTAGTAAACTTTTTTCATTTCACTTTTATTATTATTGGCAGATTCTTATATCATCAAATTCTTTTCTTCATTTCACAATCAAGAATCTTGTCCAGGAAATATATTTGTAAAAATTAATGAATGCAATGGTAAAAACTACAAGAAAATATTTGCTTGATACACGAAAGATAGATTAACAAATTAAAAAATTGTAGAATTTAATAGATAAGGTAGTACTACTACCTTTATACAGTGATTGGAGAAATGAAAGATGAAAAATTGTCGTATTTTTAGGAAATTATTCTTTGATGGAAAAATATTTTTTTTTTAACTTTTAGGTTGCCTTATAAATGCCTACAGATCCGCTAGCTATAATCAGACATCCATAGTTCGGTAATTTATTTTTAACAGAACTTTTTTGTATTTGTCATTTTTATTTTGTAAAAGAAAGAGCCAAATTTATGTGATTAGCAATATATATATATATATATATATATATATATTAAAAATCTTAGAACTATATTAACTTTGATTACGAAGGGCAGGCTTCCATTGCCTCATGTATTTATTTTGATTATGGAAGGAGAGCTAACCTTTCCTCTTCCTATTTACCTAAGAATGTTTTAGGACCTTTTAGCTTTAGGAGTGTTATTCGTCATTATCACTGTCCTTTATAAGATAGGGAATGTCCAACTTTTCAATTGGTTTTGGTTTACTGTGTCCATCATTAGGAGAGTGGCATCAGTTCCCGACCAGCTTATTTACTGGAGGCCAACCCCACCATATCAACAAATCGCCAACAGACGCTACTCACTTCACGTTAAACCTCAAGTTGAACACTCCCACTTCTCTTTAGAACATGGATCATGACATTCTCTTCTACCTAAATCCACGACACCCTCATTGTAGGACCAACTCTCCATCACTACTCTTCCCCTTATGATTATTGCTTTATTGCCTAACTCCATACCAAGATCATTTTCGTTGGGACTCTAAGGCTTTTACAAGCATTCCTTTGCCCTTACCCTCTCTACTCATCCTTCGAGGTCGCTTCTTGTTGAGTAGCCCAACAATATCTTCCTATTGAAGTACATTTTTATTTTTCTTAAGATTTAGGCAATGTCTTGTTACAATGTTTCTTATGGTACAACTACCTTAAACCTGACCACCAGGCTAGCCTGGCCATAAATTGGCCCGGAATTGTTAGTTTATGGGCCTAGTTACTACTGAACCATGAGCGGTTCGTTTAGGTTTTGGGGGGGGTTGTGGTGGGGTGGGAGTGATTTTGGGTCAAGTTTGGCCCTTAAACCCTTTTTTTAATATTTAATTTTTTATTAACATCTTTTTTTAAATACATTAATAAATTTTAATAACATGATCTCTTTTTTCTCTCTCTCTTTGTTAAAAATCATATTAATTTATTAATAATTTCTAATTTATAATTAATTTTCAACTTAATGTGATTCCAACTTTTTTATTTTTTTCCCCTCAAATTTTATCTTTTTCTCATATTTAAGTTTTTAACATTTAACAAGTTTTGCAGAAGACTTACATTAACTTAAATTGAATTTTTTATCTATTATTAACACATAATTAATTTATAACTAGTCATCTATTATTAATTTGATAATATTATTTTTAAAAAACTATCCTCCACCATGCAAAAGAAGTAATTTTGGTATGTCATGACTTAATGGATATCATCCAATTATTTTTTTTTTAGACTTACTGGCCTCTCTTCTCTCTCTCTCTATCTTTCTTTCTTTCTTTTTAGGGGGTGAATCGGCCGGTTCAATAACGGGCCGGCTCAATGATTCATGAACCATCAGTTTAAGTGGTTTTGCCCTCTTGAACCACCTGAGCCCTTAGAACTCAACAGTTTAGTAGGGGGGGTGTGGGAGAGGATGGTTTGGCCCAGCCTCACACGGGCTTAGTTAGTTCACGGTTTAAAACCAACTTTTGCATAAGTTTAATTGCTCCCTTTAGTAATGATGCCTTTGACTTGGTAGCCACTCATTTCCTCAAGTTTCATCTACATGAGCCCAATTATTAATAAGGACTACCCTTTTCATTTTAGCACATCAAGTAGTATTGAGGTAGCTTCTTTGGGCTGGAACTTTATGCTTTGATGCCAACTATTACGATCCAAGGCTTCCTTTAGCACATAAAAAAATTGTGTGATGCTTACCATCTTACCTCTATAGTAGTAAGTAAGCCTAATTCGCACATAACGCTTGCTAATAAGGCCTGAACCTATAAGCAATATGAACAAGATAGAAAGCCAACAGTAATTATAAGGGATACGGATAAGAATCGTAAAATGAATAGCACATTTTTATTAGTTTCAACCACATTACATGGCTACAATGTGTGTATATGGGAGTATGAGAACTTTTTTGGATTGAAACTCTTGCTCTCTCTCTCTCTCTCTCTCTCTCTCTCTTTATATATATATATATATATTAAAAAATCCTAGAAACTAAACTAAGTTTTGCTTGCCTTTTTTTTTTTTTTTGAAAAAGCTAAGTGAAAATCCTAACTTTGAAACCACCATTTTAGTTTTTTTTTTTTAAGAAATTAAGCATTTTTTTTCTAAGTCTCAAATAAATTTGGAAATAAATGCTTAAGTAGTTAATCAAATTCACCTTGTTTGTGCTCAAGTGTAGATTCCATTGTACTTCTACTTAACTTGTTGAAGTTATTAACATATTCACCATCTTCGCTGGACGTCTTGTATCGTTCTTACTCTCGCTTTTCTACATTTGCAAATCTCCAATGCAAGTAAAGGCTTTAATGGTTACGGTTAATAACAATACTCTTTGCTTGTATAAAATTAATCAAACCATGTTGAAAGATTGTTTTATAATTGTCGCTGAAGCTAAAGCTAATGTCCTTATGTACCTCCGTAGAGGATATTGACATTGTAGATATCAATGCTGTCACTAAATTGAAAAAATGTGTTAAGGTAGTAGTCAAGTTTTGTTGAATGCCCCCTATAACCTCTTTATCCTTTTAACTTCTATGACAACAGACCATCGATGTTGCCAGCCTGGGAGGTAGTAGAGGGTAGGGGGCTTACTGGAACTTGACCATTGTAAATGAAGAAAATTTTTTTAAATAGCTCATAAAACACCTGCTTCATATGTGAAGGATACCCTCTACAGAAATCGTATAGCTATCTTATGTCTCGAAGTAGTTGTCGACATACTCATAATAACATTTTAGATTATCAAACAAATCCTTGATTTTAGTACGAGGGTCCACAATAATAGCAAGTAGTAAATGTCTACAATTTCTCTATAATAAGACAACCATTTCCTAACCATTTCGTTAACAGACCCTTGTAGGACCTAGTTGTAATGTGTTATGGTCCATAAGTTGGAAGGGAAGTAAGGGTGTTCACTAAGGCTTAATGTGAAGTGAGTGGCGTTAGTAAGTAGTTTGTTTATTGGGTGAGGTATACTCTAAAGGTAGATTTAGCCTCCTGTAAGCAAACTGGTCAGGAGTTGATACTACTCTCCTAATGATGGCTATAGTAGGCCAAAATCAGTTATGATAATTAAGCCTCATAAATATATAGAGCCTTGTAATAATGCTAAGGTCACTCCTTGAGATGGATAGGGTTAGAATAGTCTTAGGTGAATAAGAAAGGAATGGTTGGCTCATTATCCAAAATATGAGAAAATATGTGAAGATAAGGAATGGTTTAAGTGCTACACATGCACTTTAAGAAATATGAAATTCTCATCCTATGACAAGTGGTTTCAAAACTAAAGGTTCCAACTACATTAGACTACCTAAATACTACTTAAAGTACTTAATGTGGGGGAGTTCTTGTTAGCAAGAAGAATGGATCATGTAGAAGATCTTAGATGAATGCCACTGGAGAAGGGCACATTGCAAGAAAGGTGACTATCTCGCAAATCCTAGTATGTGGGTTAAGCTTAAAGAGAAGTAATGGCCATTAGAGGGAGGACATTGTTGTAAGGTGAGACAATGATGCTACGAGTTGGCTTGTAAAAAGATTGCTAGAATCTTGAGTTTCTATAGGCAAACTTGATTGTAAGGGCTATTTTGTAAGAGGTAATCTTGTAGGACAAAAGGAAAGGATGAGGGCTAAGGCAAGGGAAGGCTTATGGGAGCCCTAAATGTTAGTGAAGATGATATTAAGTTAGAGATGGTAAGTGTTTGAAAGGGTTTGTAATCTATTCGAACGGTAATGGCAAGATATTAACCCCTATGATATGGATGTCATGAATTTAGGTGGGGGAGTATGTCATGGTTTGTGAGTTGGAAGGGAAATGGGGATGTTCAACTTGAGTTTAATGTGAAGTGAGTGGCATCAACAGGTAGTTTGTTTATGGGGTAAGGTGTACCTTGAAGGCAAGTTTGGCCTCTTGTTAGTATACTAGACAAAAGTTGATATTACGAACTTGATGATGGTTATAATAGATTGAAACCAATTGTGATAATCAAGTCTCCTAAACATACGGGGGCTTATGATAGTACCAAAGGGCACTCTTAGAAATGGATGGGACTAGAAGAATCTTAGGTAAACAGGATCGCAAAGGCTAGTCTCCATCTATAATACAAGTAAATATGTGAAGATAAGGGATGGTTAAGCACCGTATGGAAACATTAAAGGAGATGAAATTCGTATCCCATGACAAATGCACATCTACGAGAGTAGCTAGTATGTTAATAGCTTCTATAACAAATAAATGAGTGCTTGGCCAGTCATCAAAGAAAATGTATTAGTGTAATCATAAAAATTTTTAACAAAAAAAGCAATGTGTAGGCATCCCAATCATTTAGGTGCAATAGAATTTCTCAAATATGTTGGACTGCAAATAGATCATAAACCATTTTTGAATGGAATTGTGCTATGGATAAGCTTAAAAGTTAAGTTCCAATTATGTTGAGCATCTCTTTTTAACCTTTTTTTTGCATGTTTCCCTGACCTTGACAAAATTTAATCCACTTCTAATGAATTTTCGATTTATCTAAGATTTGATCAATTATATGTTTGACGGGAAACATTTTGAAATCTAAAGCTGTCAATCCATCATTTACACATAGGTTTAGTATGTGGTATGCACAGTGGACGTAGAAGAGTGTACCCCTCCAAGCATGGGTTGGTAAAGTGCCTTTAACTTAGATATTGATTTTGTGTTGGCTATAGCATTGTCAAATCTAATAGAGAATATTTTTTTGACTTAACCTATATTCTTTCAGGATAGTATGTAGAATGACATAAATACTTTATGCATGTGGTGCTTATTAATTTTCTAAGTGCAATTAAGCCTTTTAACAGAAGCCACTTTTTATCTACCCAATGATAAGTTATACCCTTGTATGAATTCTTGTTCCTTCTATCCTTTCATATGTTTGAAAGATGGAAACTTTGCGTGTTAAGCTTGCTAAATGTGCACATAAGTTGTTACTTGCCCTTATAGTAAAGATGAAAATTTGTTATATACAATATCTAGGAAGAAAATGACTTAAGGCTATGATTTAGAAATTCTTGCTCGTAATGCATAAGTAATGGATTACTACCTGCCTAAAAGTAAAGATACATGCTAGCTATCATGGTGTACAAATCTTCTTTCTACTTTTCCTTAGAATAATGGAATAGAACAAACTTTTGTAAGGCAGATGATGTTGCAATTTGTTGTATTATGTTCTCCATTCCATAATCTATTGGGTGTTTTTCCTACATGTGCTTTGAGAAAGTTTTGTACCCATCTCCTATTTTCTATGCATAACTTTTATTGGAATAGTTACAATGTCCACGAATGCTTCATTTAGACCTATAATTTTACGAAAATGTTTAGTAAATATTTCAGATTTCGATGGTTTTGGCAACTTATCATTAGGTTTAACCGCATGCCCTACATAACTTACCATATCTTCCTCTTGTGCCAACTCCCCTTTTATGTCCAGGTGATACATGAGCGTCATGTGCTTAAAGCCAAGCAGAGGATTTCACATTTCATTAGCTACTCAATTGTTTGTGAAGTTGCAAAAATCATACTCTTGATCCTTTTTGTCTATGGAGACACTCATCATTGCTACTGCTTTAACTTTCCTCATGTTAGACATTTTGTCAAAGTTAGAAACGTTACTAAGAAAGCTTGCCATCTTTTTAGATACAGGTGTTACTTAAGAAAACTAACTATATATAAATAGGATATTGTATACTAAAAATTAATTTGAAGTATAGATATGAAAGTAGATAATACATAAGATACTAGTAAAATGGAAGTTGATCTTGAATGTGTTACAAGAAAACTTTAGCAAACTAGAAGTAAATAGTGAGAATGGTACAATAAGTAATTAGCAAAGTAGGGGTAGGTGTTGGCATTTGATGAATGCAAGGCAATGTAAACTCTCCAATTTATAGAAGAAGCTTCTATGCTTGTTCACTTATATTTCAATTTCAAATTCCTCCTTCCTAACATTCATTTCTTCGGAAAAATTTGAATAATAGCTAATCTTTACTTTTGCAAGCTTATGAGTTCTAAGCATTTTTGTTTCTTTTGAATGTTCATTTCTTCTCAAAATTTTTGTTTCTTTGGTCTTCATATATATATATATATATATTTTATTTACTCAGACGACGCACTCCATTCCATTTTAATTTCAAAATTTTCTCTACCATTTGTCCTTTGCTAATTGAGAATGACTACTTGTATGTGTCTTTGCAAGCTTGATTGTTTTTACTATTCAAATGTTAGATCTTAAAGCTTGTCTGTAACACTTAATTTAGGGTTTTTCCATTTTATAGCTAGGAGGCCTATAATAAATGCCAAGTTCCATTAAATAAAAATCAAGAATAAATGTTAGATCATCTTCCTTGGTTTTCTATACTTTTATTTTTCAAAATAATACAAAGTTATCTTCAATTTATCATTCAATATTCTTTAGGATTCTCTTTTGTATATAGGTACTTCAATAGTCATTCATCTAACAATCTTTTCTCGCTCTCCTAGGGAAATGTAAATAAAATCTATTGACTTGTAAATAGAACCCAAAAATCACCATTTCTTTTAGACTTCTCGATTTCTATAAAATAAAACTTCATTTTTTTCTCTCACAAAAACAAAAGAAAAAAAAAGGGTAAACCTAAAAACAAACCCCTCAGCCCATTCAAGCAGCAAACCAATGGCCTATCAAGGCAGCTAACCTAAAAAGGCAATTGACCTAAACACAAACTACGACCCATCAAGGCAGCTGAACCAAACACAATCTCCAACCCATCAAGATAACAAGCCAAGCTAAAACCCCTGGTCTATTTAGAAAACTAAGCTTAACCATAAACCAAGTCAAATACAACCTAAGTCTTGAACTCAAATTAAGTGAAAAGTATCAAAATTAGGGCATGTTTTGAGAAATGGTGTCAAGATGAGGTTTCTAGGGGTCACGAGTGTCATAGTGTAGATGGTTTATACACGGGTGCGACCAAAGTGGTGGTTCACATTAGGCAATGGGTGGTCGAGCTTCAAGAAGCTAACCAATTGAATCCTTATATTATCAAAGCCAAATTTTAAGTTGTTATAAAACTAGAGAGCCTTAGGGTTCTAATGGTAGTGGTTTTGAGCTTCAAAAGTGAGAAATGAGAGAGAAAATGTAGAGAGAGAATGAGATGCGTGAGTTTGTGTGTTTAGATAGGGAAAGCTCGAAATTGAGCTCTTCACTAGATGCTAAAATGACTTCCCTAAGTCCCTTCTTATACTCATCTAAAGCTCTGTTCAACTTAGGAAAGCAATAAAACAACACTAATTTCAAATTAAAAATTAATGGGTTTTCTATTTGAAATCAATGAAATTGTTGAAATTAGATTGGAATAATGGTCAAAAATTACTTCTAGTACCTTGTGTTTTCTCAAAATGATCTTTAGAAGCTTCAAAACTTAATGAGATAACTCAAATCAAGCAAAATCATATTAGAGCAAAATCCGTATATTTAATTTATTTTCTAATTTTCAAGCTTCATTTTGATTCCTCAAATGGCTGAATTCGAACAAGTTATTGGTATCTATGTGAAGTAGGCCATGTAGTCTCCAAGATTTCACCATTAAGTTAATGAAATCATGGAGAAAAAAGATTAGGGACTATCTAGATAAGGCATTTGTGAGAAGGTGGAGGAAAATACGGGAAAAGGATAGAAAAAGAATTGTGTTAGTCGATGATAGGACGATAAGTAGTTGTGATACAAAAAGGCATACAATACCTATTATAGGAGTCAAACTTAAGACCTCTCTCTCTTCTTTGATCCTTAATCTAAGCTCTTAACCAAGTAGGCTATTAGCTCATGCTCTATTTGTTAGTGCAAATAAATCATATTTAAGTGCACAAATGGCCTGAACTGACCTTAAATGAAGAGGGCTGATTCAGGCCCAATTGTTTTCAAATAATTAAAAATGCAATGCCTTCCTTAAGAACGCTTTGTACACATATGTTAAAATTAATTTTTGAATTGAACCCAATTTAAAGAATTTACAAGCTTTAGTTCATTGATCACGTGGTTAATTTAGAAATTATTTTTCTCGCAAACTATCACACCTCGAAAGTAGAAAAGTTGTAATAGTTTTACCTTGTACACCAACTTATGATAAAAGTTAGCTACTTAACCACTATCATAAGCTTCATATATACAAGGTACATACGACTATATAACTCTAAAGTATCTTTAGTTCAATATCTAAAGTAAAATAGAGATATTTGATTCATATAGTTCCTTTGAAAAATAGAAATTTGATTCATATGTTTATTTTAGAAAAATAGAAATTTACAAGGAATTTTATATAAGAATACCAAAATGGCATTTACAATAAATACAATAATACAAGTTAGTTTAGGTCATATACATGACCTAGTTGACTACAAAATGAAGGCAAAAAGAAATTTCAAGTCCATTTACTCCTTACTCCAAACTTGTTGCCTGCCTTATATACGTCTAGGTATTAGTTGATTTTAGTATCTGTATTCTAGGACTTATAGAAGAACTATAGGGATATAAGCAACCACCATTCAGTAAGGGGATAGAGATAGAAGCAATATACCATCGTGATATTGTTAGTTAGATGCAATATAACACAACAAACATATATAGTATAATAATCAAGTAAGGTTATCAATCAGTTAGTTAGATGCAATATAACACGACAAACATATACCATCCCTATGACATTGTTCGGTCCATCGTAAAGTTAGAGAAATTACACTTACTTCAACTTAGGTTGAGAAGATTACACTCATAGGCGCGATGCTATAGGTCCAACCAAACCAATCTTGTGTAATGAAAACCTAACTCCTCCGATAACTACCTTTGAACCTAAAGCCCCAAGCCCAGCTATGGCCACCTCTCCTACTACTTAGTTTGACTAAGATTGGGGAAAGGCCAATTATGTTACCTCATCGAAGGGTCAGTATTTAGTCAAATGTCCTAACTGTTCTCTTAGTGGGTTGCAATGCATGTTTCATTAATGTTTGTATCCAAGTTTTAGCTTAGTCCATTTTAAGTGTGATCAACTAATTGCAAACAATCAAATCAGGGAACAAAGCACAACAAAGCAATCACAACATATAGCATGGCAATCAAATAACATAGCAAACAGTTTTTAAGCCCTCATGTCGCATGCACATAATTAACTACTTTATATTCACAAATATGTGTATACATCAACCTCTAAGTACTTTTATATAGTACTCTAAAATGCCATTAAGCATTAGTCCCATTTACTTGAATTCCCATTCACTCTTACAACTCAAAGCCTTAATCCTTTTGTCAACGATGGTCCTTATATTGCAAATCATAATTTAGTTTCAATACAATTCATTAGAGTAAGAGTGTTTTAATTATTGTACTTTTGTTTTAACTTAACATTCTTTTAATATTCAACAAGTGTTGGTTATAAGTATTAAGTGTTATTACCTTTATATAAGTTGTTTAAACCTTCTACTAGGTTTTTTAGGTTTTTAGTACCTTCTCTTGCAATCTATAAAGAGTATAGTATCGTTTACTTAAAGGGTTTTAACTCATATTCTTTCATATATAACTTTCTATATAACCTTTTACTAAGGTCTCCTAAGCTTAGAATACTTTTTACTCAAGTTTTTACTAAGTTCTTTAGTTATATTCTTTACCTATTAGACCTTCTACTCAACTTTCTACAAGAATTTTTTTTTATAGTTTATATATCAAGAAACCTTCTACTAAAGTTTCTACACTAATAACTTATAGTCAGCTTAATTAGGAAAGCTTCTACAATACCTTCGATAGGTTAGTAGTTTACACTAGCATCTACAGACACTTTTATGGAACCTTTTACAATTACCAACTCATCTAGAACTTCCATGACACCTTCGACAAGCAGCATATTTGCCTCAATCTATCAAAAACTCCATTTTTTACACTTTTCTTTACTTTGTTCATGCCCAACCTTGTCGAAAATCCACTAATATTAACTTACATGCTCTAAAACTCATCTACATCGACATGCACAACTCGAAATTCAACCAAAAGAATGCTAAACACACATAATTAATGAATGTACCTAAAATGCATATATTAAGTTGAAAAATAACTGTTTTTAGTGTGAAGATTCTTTTTGTACAATAGTTAAAATCTTCAATTCACTATCGATTATGAGTGATTTTTAACAAAAAATGATCAATTTATTAACTTAGTAAAAACCCACATAAATATTTAAGTCGAAATCATCATGTTTAGTTTCAAGAAAATTGTCTTTTCATAAAATCTCTCATTTTTACTTAATACATATCCCTTATATATTTTGATGATAACAAAAAAGGATAAATGCTAATGAATCATTAAGAATGTAGGTATTTAGAAGGGTTCTTAGAAAGTTTAAAATCATAAAATTAAGTTATCTTAAAAAACTTATTTAGAAGGTCTGATTTGATTGAAAAAGAGAATAGTCTAAAAATCTTCGGAAAGTATTTCAGAAGCTTTATAAGTAGAAGTGATATAGCACTTTAGAAACTTGTTCAAAAACTTCGAAGAAAAGAAGATTGATACTCTTTAGAAGGTTATTCAGAAAGTTGACTTGGAAAAATATGGTGATGAAATTTAACTTATATATCATATTCGAATTAAACAAGGCCTAACTCCACTAGATTAGATGTATTAGGGAAATACACTTAATCTCGTTTTACTTAAGATAGAATCAAGATCCATGGGGATTATTTTTTAGTGAATTTATTTTTGATAAATCAAGATATATATAAGAATAGATAAGGATAAGATTTATTCGAATTCTGTGGAATTTCAAATTTTTGAATATAAGGTTTATCTGGAAATTACTAATAATGTATATCTCTTTGTCAAGTTTAAATCTAAAGCTTATTTGGTGGTTGTGAATTGAAGTATATCTGATCAAAACAAGATAAGAAGAGTTGTTTTTGAATTTCAAAATACTGAGATATTCTCAAAATATCTAAGGATTATTTTTAACAAGTAATTTTTGGATAAACATGAAAGTGAAGATAAGCTTTAACAAATTAGCTTTTGGAAGATTTCAATATAAAAAGAGAAAAGATTCAAAACATCGTATACTTCTTTGAGAAAAATTTTCGTTATACAAAAATCATGACCAGATTCTACCTTCTGAAAAGGTACGGAAATTTTTTTAAATACTTCTTCAGAAAGTTGCACCATAGTAGATTATACAATAATTGTTATTTCTATTTTAGAGCAAAATTATTTGAGACTTATATTATTGTTCTCACTTGTAATTTGTAAATTTTATTTGTTGTTTGAATATTGAGAAAAGGTATATTATACTCTATAGATCTATATTAGACTAGATTGTAAAAAGGTTGGATAAGCAAAGCAGAGTATTGTGAAAGCCTATATGTGGTAATTACTTGTAATCTTCTTGTGATTTTGTTATAGTGGATCAAGTGGAATGGTACTGATGAAGTAAACCGAGTCCCCAACAATAGAGTTGAAAGTGAGCAATAGGTAAAAGGTTGAAGCTTTATAAATCCTCAGCCCGATATTTCCCTTCCTTACTCTTTTAATTTGCTTTATTAATTGTTATGTGTTGAATTATTAAAATATTACTATTCACTAATATAAGTCATTAAGAGGGGTAATTTTATTTTTTCTTATATCGAAAAACAAAAAATTACTCAAAATTTGGTGGAAAATCATATCTAGCAAAAAAAATTTTATTTTTTGTGAAAAATAGTAGATTTTCCTTCAATTTCAACTTATCGGGTTTACCCAAAACTAAGAATTAACTATAGTTAAATGAGAAGTTTTAAGGAAATTTTTCTATATACCAAATTATCTATATGATATTAGATATTTATAGAAATAATTTGAAAATGAAACTACATCATTTGGGTGTTTGAAAATTAAACCGAAAATCAATTCCAAATGATCCATTTCTTAAGGATGATATATAAAATGGAAGATTTTCTATAAAAATAACAATTTTACATGAAAATATACTTAAAATAATATCATAATACAATTTTCCATAAATTTTGGACAAAATTTGATATTTTTAACAAATTTTTAAAAATCAAGTAGACTATCGAACTTACTGATACTTGGAGCTGTGGTAGCGACTAGTGGCAAGGCTATTGTCAATAAGGAGGGCCATTGGGTAGAGGTCCAAGTGGTAGTGGCCACTTGTCATCAAGTTCTCTCTTGGTTTGAGAACTCCACAAGCCTATATTTGCACCCAATTTTCTAATTTTTCTAGAATTCCCCAAAATTTTCCCTAAAATTTCCTTATGCTTTTCTAGATTTCTCCAGAGTCTTGGTTTACCTAAAAGGATGCAAATGGTGTTATTGAAGGATTTATATAAGTCTTGTGATAATGAGTGGGTGAATGGCATGTATGACAAGTGTCATATTTTACTTTTTTCCAAATTGCTAAGTGTTTAGTGGTTTGGTGAAACAATGGTCTAATCCATGGTTTTTACTTATGGTTTTGTCTCAAAACCATCTCATCTCATGGTTTTATGAAACTAACAACTCATCTTTAGTTTTCAAGAAAAATAAGAGTTCCATTAACATATCTGATAAGTGTAAATTACTTTATACTTTCAAAGCATGTTAGGCATAGAATTGGTCATAAATGTGATTTAATTCAATAGATTGGGTACTTAATTGAATAAAATAATGATTTCAAGTAAATCATGAGTAAAGGCAGGAAGTATACATAAGAATAACAACTTTAGTTAGTTTCAACCGTGAAGGAGAAGAAATAAGTGTAAAAGCATCAATTATGGGCGTAATAATGAAGCAATAAAGAATTCACCTTGGTTATACCCTCAATCATAATTGTTATCAAGGGAAGTTTTGTTAATCTTCCTGTCAATCATGACTGTGATTGAATAGCAGAAGGATGATCACGAAAATGGTCATGGGCGTAATGAGATTTAATAGTGTAACGAGGAGTTTACGACCTCAATAATGGCCGTGATTGGTAAAGAATAATTCTTTTCGAGACTATCACATTCGAGACTATCACGGGCGTGATAGGAACGGACACGATAAGAACGGGTACAACTGTTCTTTTCAACCTTTTTACGTAAACCAGTATATGGGAAATGTCAAGTGGTGTCGTGAACGAGTAAATTCGAGTCTTTTCACGGGAAGAATATAAAAAGCTACTATAACTTGTAGAGGAGAGATTCTTGGCAAATATCAAATTTTATGTGAGTAGACATCATTAAAAACAACATATCACCTACCTACACACATCTACATTTTTTACCCATCCTTGTACCAGTTTGAATCCTGTATCATTTCGCAAGTGTATACAGTATTTTTCCCAAAACCACTTGAGAGAGACAACGGGAATTCATTGTTTGTGTATTCATCAAACTTCTTCAGTGGAATAAAAAATGGGTTTTTACTTTAATTATTCCATGTTCTATTTCAGTTTAATTATGTTTCCTATTAGTTTTTGTCATTGTTTTATCATATGTGAGTAATTTGTTAGGGTTTGCTTCATCAATTAGTATGATCGAATGCTTGGAAAAAGTAATTTCTTGACATTGTTAATTCTGATGAATGACATTTAATGAATCTATGTATGGTATAGTGCACAACATTGACTTAGGATGGATTTCAATAGAATATGTCGAGAGATAATTCTATCTAATAGATCTAGTTCATTGGAATAACTTACTCCTATCCTGATAATAGAGATATTATTAGGAAAGTTATTGCATTCTTAAGGGAATTGATACATTAAATTGATATTGATGCAATCTTAATTGGCTATTAATTAGGGAGAGATTCAAATAGACACAATTAAGATTAGAAATAAGTAGTTTTGAGAAGAATGCTTATATACTGTAATTTTCCACAGTTAACAGGTATTAGGATGAAAAGTATTTTGGTAAGATTATACTAAATGATGAAGCAAGCCTGCATGTTAAGTGTACTTTCGTAATTGTTTTTATAATCATTGTATTAATCACTCTAGATTGTAGATTAGTATAGTTTAGTTAATATTTAGAATCTTACTAAACGATCACTTGATGAAATTGACTGCTAGATAATAGGAAAAATTATTAAGTACTAGTGTTTAAGTTATTTTCCCAGTGGAGATGACCTTATACACATCCGTGCTATAAAACGATATGTATACTTACCTGTTAAACCCAGTTAAGGATAGAATATAGGATTATAAATTGTAAAACTCGAAAGCTCTAATTGGAGGCAATCAATATTACATAATTTTATTATTTATAATATTTCAGGTTAATTGTTATGCTTATATGGCGCTTCTACTAAAGCTTCTACAGCTCATGCTCTATTAATTAACTTAGTTACATATTATTTATTTTGATTATTTTATTTTTATAACATTTACTAATTTTCTTGTTTATTTAATTTACCTCTAAATTCCTTTTCTGTTTCGCATCGATTTTCAATATTCCAAAATTTTACAAAATGAATTAATTAGTTTTGTCATTCAATTTATATTAATATTTTAATATTTCATTTCAAGATTTAAATTTATGGAGTCTCTTTAACCAACTTTTAGGTTCCTAACATTTATCTATTAATTTGAGGGTTTGAAATTCTATGGTAATACTTAGTTAAGTCTTTTAGTTATTTATTCTAAATAATATTTTATTTATTGTTATATATATATATGATATATTTTTTATCTTGTTAAATTTTTATATTGTTAGCTTATGTTTGAGATCTCACTAATTTAGTCATAGAATTTTTACAGTTTTCTTGTTTTTGATGGATAACAAATAAAATTTGAAAATTTTAACTTTTAACTTATATTTATATTTTATTATTTTGTCTCGAGTACCTAAATTCTTTAAGTTGTTTTAATGAATTCGTGACCTTAACGTATATTTTAAGTTATATCAAATAAGCTTTTATGTACATCTTAAATTTTCAGTATTACGATTCTATTTGCTAAAGTTCAGGTCTCATGCAAATCAACCAATTTAAGTCCAATTGAAGCACCATTTGAAGCTATAGTTAACTTAAATTGATCTCTTTTTTATGATAAAAAAGTGCATAACATTAACCATGGTCAAAATATTAAATTGAAAAAAATTAATATTTTCAAATATAACTTGAAATCGTTAAATCGCATATATACACTTTAATTGTATTTGACCTTAAAAATAAAATAACTCTCTCCAAGTGACTTGAAAAAATGATCTAAGACCTAAAAATCCTATTTTCCCAATTTTTTTTATATTTGAATTTGGATTTTTTTTCTTTGTGTTAAAAATTCCTAAAACTACAAGAGGGCTAAAACGGGGTTTCTTTGCACAAGTGAAAATCATGCTATCAAGTCTAGCCATTAAATTTAATACGTGGATATTCAATTAGCAGTTGTCAATGCGTATTGCCAATTTCCTTTCGAGCTTGAAGTTCACATGGAGGTGATATTTTTTAAAAGAATATATTCTATAAGCAATTGGAAAACAATATATTCTTCCCCGTGAAGTTTTTAATGTGGTCACCTCCCTCCTCTTGATACTTTTCATGGGACCTACAGTACTTAATATATTCATGGGACCTACAGTACTTAATATGGACTCCACCTTCTTTTATTACTATTATTACTGTAGTTGAAGAATTAGTTGACGAATTAAGGTGGATAAGAGGATAACTGGAAAGGGCAGGGTAGAGCAGGGGATAAGGTATCAAATATATGGTCTTCCCTTGCATGCAGGCGTTTCACGTTAACGTTGGTCCATTTCGAAATCATTCAGACTAGTCGACGATTGATTGTGTATCTTTGTGGGTTCGCATCTTATGCAACAACGTGAAATTTGTCGCTCTGCTATATAACATAATATTATATTGATGCCGACAACACTTGATGGGCCGATAACTTTATTGAAATTTGGAATCTGTTTTACTTTGTATGGTTGGCTCATTAGCTTCCAAATTAATTAAAAAAATTTAGAATTTATTTCCTTAAGATAAAGGTTAAAGTCTAATATCTTTATATCTTATATTTACCCTAAAATCAGCAATTTAAGATAAGTATCCTATATTTACCCTAATTAGAGAACAACAATATATCTATATTGTAAGTGCAAAAATTTTATATTAAAGTAGCCAATAGAAGTGATTGGAATATGACAAACTAAAAATTATAACATAATTATAAAATTAAAATTAAAATTTTATTTCTGCTGTTTATAAAAATTTACTACAAACTTTTGTGAAAACATAAATATTTTATCTTATATAGTTAAAGTTTCTTGAATTTTTTATCATCGGTTGCGATCGGGTATTGATACATAGATATATACGTAAATGTATATGTTGTACTCCTTTTATAGAAAATGTTCTTCAGATTTTTTATATCATTTGTTATAATCAAAGTTCGACAATTATTGAATTATACTTTAATAATCTCAAGAGATTGCAAATTTTAATTACTTTTATTAGCAAGTGGTTGTGGAAGAAAATAATAATATGTAATAGCTATGAAAAATCATAAAAGACAATGAGAAATATTTCTTGTCTTAAAAACATAGATCATCTTCCTCAAATTCCATAGACAATTTTATTGTGAGTTAACTAACATTACTGGTTATCAATTACTGCTTTTATTTTCTATTATCGCTTCGCTCTTCTAATGTCAAACACATTTTGGAGATATAATTGAAAAATCAAGATAGAACTTTAAGAATATTTTACATGTTGATTATGATGGTGCTTAATTATTGTAATTAATTTCCTTTTTAAAGATTTATTCTGGAGCTTGGGGTTTGAATTTGAGGCTTAATAAAACTTTCCCATAACTTGTGAAATATCAAGTTGCAGCTTTTCCATGGAAACTCCCACGAAGACCGATACTTCCTATATTAAATATAGCATTAGCCAGCAAGGATTGAAAAATGAAGACGAAGAGTCATAATAATCCACCCCACCATAACAATACTATCTCCTTTTCTTTTTTCTTTTTGTTTTTTTCTTTTGGCTTCTTACCGTACGGTTACACCTATGCGCGGCTTGTACCGACCTCGGACCACTCGGTTCTTGTTTCCCGAAAATGAAGAACTGGCATCGCCCTCGGGAGCATGGTTCACAGGGTTGTTCCTCGAAACCGCCAATTCCACCGACAAGTCTAAGGAACTGTGACCCGTCCTTTTTTTTTTTTTTTTCTATTTTTAATTTAATTTAATTTTTTCTTTTTCCTTGCTCCCAGCTGACATCTTCCTTCATCTAATACACTTTGTCTATTATGCGTAAGAAATAAATTTGGAACATCATTGTCATCGGTATCTTCTTTCATTTCTCTTTCATTATCATTGGCAGATTCTATGATTGTCGATTTCCTTTATCCATTTCACAAGACAACTCATATTTGGGAAATACATTTGTATACTTTAATTATCACATCTCAGTATAACATGAGATGTACCATCATATAAGAATATTTATTGAAAACTTAACTCAATCTACTCATTTATTAAAAGACAACATTATTTACATAATAAAAGGATTTTTATATCGGAGTTCAGCTGGATTTCTTATTATAACTTATATGTACAACATAATATTTATATCAAAATATAAACTAGTTTTTTCCTTTATCATCTTCACAATAATAGGATTCCTAATTTAATCAAAGTTCCATACAAAAGTCGTTAACTCTAACTCGCACTCTCAATATATGTATCTCTCCTTAGTGTTGGGCCCTTCACAATACTATTTACCTGAGAATAAAACATTTTATCTCCTCAACTACTGAATCTGAGTGAAAGTAGATAACATGCAACACAATATAGACAATATTGTATATCACAATTGAAACATTTCAATTATAACTCGTAGATTCAACTTCACATATGTATTTGCCCAACTGGACATTTACTACTAGCAATGTAGCATACTATGCTTATGCACGTGGCATGTATCGGTACCGATATCTTATGCACTCTAAACTTCTTCCAATTAGTCGACATAGCCGGGCATCTAGATACAATGTCTAAGAACTTGGGGCAATACGGAGCTGTCTAGGAGTAGAACTCCCAACTTTACAAAATTAGATTGTACACTTTAGTTCACCAAATCAAAGTGGCAACATTGTCGATTTATACCACACGTTATAGTTCCCCAAATCAAAATGGCAACACTGTCGATTTAGACCACATACTATAGGTTATCAAATTTGACTATAAAAATAATCACAATGATCGGGCAATACAATTTATATACTTCCAAAAACTGAGTGCATAAAACCATGCTTTTTCTATAATCACTTGAAAGTCTCATTCTAAAATTTTTATCTCCTTTTTTTTCTTTTTTTGGCTTTTAACCATACGGTTACACCTATGTACGGCTTGTACCGACCTCGGACCACTCGATTCTTGTTTCTCGAAAAGGAAGAACTGGCGAGTTTTATATGAATACTGGTTTTTTTTCGAAAAATATTACGAAAAATGGCTTGTTTAAAAAAAATTACGAATATAGTATACTGAAAATATATCAAGTGAATGTACTTTCAATATGTTATAATTTTTACACTGAAGGCATATTCAGTGGATGCGCCTTCAGTATATCACCTATATATAGCTCAATTCGTACGGCCAGAATCTATTCTTACCTATACCAGTTTCTAAAATTTTTAAAACATAGAGAAAAGTCAAAGAAAACTATAATCGAAAAATCGAACTATTTCCTAACGCGAGTATACATCATTAATAAGTAATAATCTATAACTTATGTGAATTTTATTTATTTAATATTTTTTTGCTATCTAAGTGATAATCGACATTATTCAATATTTTGTTGTAGAAAAAAATTTATTTGTTAATGACGTAAATTTCATAATTATAAATGTATCGTAAATTGTATAAATTATTAATATTTGATGAAAATATATTTTATGCTGTCTAAATTTAGGAATTTTTTGTGTTATAGTACATTAATTATACGAATATAGATTTCGTAATTATAGATGTACTATAAATTGTGTAAATTATTAATAATTGATAAAAATATATTTTATGTTGTCTAAGGAATTTTTTGTGTTACGGTACATAAGTTATACGAATATAGATTTTGTAATTAAAAATGTACCATAAATTGTGTAAATTATTAATAATTGATGAAAATATATTTTATATTATATAAAATTATGAATTTTTTTTGTATTATGATATATATATTTGTCATTTTTATTATGTTAGGTTGAATTAAAAAGTTAATGTTAGGTATTTGTGTTGGCGACACAGTTTAACAAGATGACTAAGTGCATTTTGTAAAGTTATCGCTCGGTGTGTAAATGACATTTTTTATTTCATCTAAATATTCGGTTAATCGTGGCATTACTATGTTGCAAATGGTAGATTGCATGAAAGTAAATGTCTATGCAAATGGAAACATAGTAATGGATAGTTGGTGTACTAAACTTATTTGTATGTGATCGTAAGATAAATGAAGCCAGGACCGATTGATTCACTTGTACTTGCAAGGCAAACCGGTTACTATTCACAAGCTGTTTAGGAGCGCAAGGTGAGTAATGTCATTTCATTTATAACCAATTCCCTTATTAATGATGTATTATTTGCTAACTTAACTGAATATTTGTTTAGGAGGCAACATATGCATTACGAGCATGGCATAGTGAGATGTCAATACGCAAGGATGAGTAGAATATCCTTATTCATCCTAGGATAGAGTCGTATATATGAGAGGCTGGGTTCTAGGGAATTGCATAGCTCCCATTTATTATGTTGGATTGGCATCTGATTACGGCACTTGTTAAGAGATGGAAGCCCAAGATACATACGTTTTACCTACCCACTAGAGAGGGGACCATCACACTACAGGATGTTAAGGTCTAGCTTGGACTTCTAGTTGAGGGGTTCGCATTGGCAGGACGAACAAAGATGGATGATGAGGAGAGCTGGGTTGATGTAGAAGAAAGGTTACTAGGCGTAAGACCTGCTCGGATGAGGGGTGCTTGCTTATCTTTGATGTAGTTACAGGAGCACTTCCGGATACTTCCCCGTGGGACGGACAACGAGATGGTCCGACAGTACGTGCGTGCATACATACTCAAGTTGATGGGAGGATTTATATTTGCGGATAAATTCTTCAGCCTTATCCACCTGATGTTCCTACTTTTGTTGGAGGACTTCTCAGTAGCTGGGTAATTTAGTTGGGGCAGTACATACTTGGCATAGTTATACTGACAGCTGTGCTCTGCCTCCTCATCCAACTTGTATGAGCTAGGAGGGGTCATGATTCTACTGCAGGTTTAGGCTTGGGATAGATTCTCACTTGTTGTACCCTTTAGTCGATATGGGTTTATTATTGGCGGGGATAGGCCTTTAACTGCTAGATAGAGGGTAGTATGGGATACGACTTAGCATCCAATGCATGTAATAAATGCGTATCGCATAGCTTTTAACATGCAAAAGACATAGCATGTATGATATGATAAGATATCCTCTTTGTTGTCTTTGTCTTGATTGTAAGTGATAACCATCGTTGTTTGACTAGTTGTTTAATTTCTTTTTCTTTGTCTTTTGCCTTTTAGGTTGTTTGGAAGCCTTATATAGAGGAATTGTTGCAATTGCTACCTTAGTATTATATTATCGGGCGATAAATTTGGACTACCTAGGTACTACTCATATGTTTTCACATCATTGAGTAGTGCTTTCTAGACTGTATCGTTCAGTAGTTTAGAGGATATCAGTACGTTCTACAGGAGGTCGACACCTCAGAGCAGCTCCACCAATTAGACTTCCAGGGGAGGATGGATATTGACTGGATCAACATACACTCTTCCTACATCTAGGCTTAGGGACAGAGATATGGATTCTTAATACACATCCAAGGTCCTCGAGGGGTTGATGAGAGATACTAGCTGTGGTATAGACAGATAACCCGGTGTTATATTACACACCACAGAGTTGTCATTGGCGATTGGTATGTACATATAAAATCATCCATTATTTTATTTTTCACTCGTTTATAGTTGCTATCATATATACTAACATCTGTTTTCTTTACTTATTTCAGGTGGACTAGCTCATTAGTGTCAGACTAGCACTTGACTATCCTATAGCATTAGGTATTACAGATGTAGCACTTGACTTTGTTGAGCAACATAGTGGCCTTATCCTCTACCTACAGCAATGGGGCGTACATGAGCTACCCCATATGGACTACGGTGGGGATTAGGGACCACTTGCTGACGAAGAGATGCTAGCTCTTCATGCACCACCTAGGGGTAGAGTTAGAGTTCGAGGAGGTAAAGCTTGAGCAGTACGTCATTGGGCAAACCTTGGTGACGATATCTCACCACATGCCCTTCATTCCATAGACTTAGGGCATATCAATGGGGGATATAGCACATAACCTGGGTTAAGTGTTGCCTTCACTTTAGGAGCCGAATCTAGCTCTAGGCCTAGATCTAGCGCATACATGACTCTCGAGTTCCAACAATATCTTGACCTCGCTACTCCACCAGCTCCTCAAAAGTGACGTTCTTTACCCACACAGTCATCCATGGGTAAGGGCATCACTCAGTTGCATCCAGGCCATCCAGCCGACCTAGTTCCTCCTAGGGAACTTGAGCTCGATGATCTATTAGCTGAGCCTACTCAGACACACGATAAACAGAGGTATTCACTTCTTTCCCATGCCGTGAGGACCTTTACATGACGTAGGCATTAGTAGATATGTTTAGTCTATTGTTTTTGTTTTCTTATTTATTTTTCCATTGTACTGATGTTGTCATTGACTGATTACAAATTTTGTGTATATACTAATTATTTGAAATACATTTCACTTTTCATCATATTTTACATTCAATGTATTGTTTATTTATCCTAATTTTACAATTTACAATTACTTTTTCTTCTATTCAATTCTTATGATCATTGGATGATCATCCCATGCGCTTATTTCTTCCCTACTTGCCATATTTGTTGAGGTGTTTCACCAATTGTGATTTTATGTAAGGTTTTCCCCACTTCCCTACTTGCTTTCAGTAGACTATTGTAGTAGAAATTGAACTGAAGGCGCATCAAATGTATGCACCTTCAATATAAATATTTACACTGAAGATACATATACTTGATGGCCTTCAATATCACGATTTGAATTGAAGGAAAAATAATTGCAAATTGTAAAATTATGATAAATAAATAATGCATTGAATTGCAATATATGATGAAAAGTGAATTGTATTTCGAATAATCAGTATATATATAAAGTTTGTAATCAGTCAATGACAACATCAATATAATAGAAAAATAAAGAAGAAAACAAAAACAATAAACTAAACATATCTACCGATTCTTACGCCGTGTAAAGGTCCTCACGGCATGGGAAAGAAGTGAACGCCCCCCCTCCAAAATAGTAGCAAGAAGAAGAATGTATGGAATTTCACTATGATAAGAGAACCATTTCCTAATTATTATGTTAATAGACTCTTATAGGACCTAATTGTAACATGGGTCTATTAGAGGAGCTAATATGTTGACAACCTTTATAATAAATAAATGATTACTTAATCGGTACACCTACAAAATTGTGCTAGTGTAATCATAAAAATTTTTAACAAAACAAGCAACTAAGTGCAGACGGTCCAATCATTTGGGTACAACAAAACTTTTAAAATATGTTGCTTCACAAATAAAAAGTTTCAGTTGTTGAACTTCTCTTTTGGATCTTTTTATATGTTTCCCTTAATAAAATTTTATCTACTTCTTATGAATTCTTGATTTATCTAAGATCCAATCAATTACCTGTTTGATGGGGTAAATTTTGAAATTTTAAAACCACCAATCCATCTTTTCACATATACGTTTAGTATGTGGTACGAATGACAAATAAGGAAGAATGTACCCCTAAGCGTAGGCTGGTAAATTGCCTTTAACTAGGGTATTGATACCGTGTTAATTGTAGTATTGTCAAATCCAATGGAGAATATTTTCTTACCCAACCCTTATTTTTCCAAAATAATGCATATGATGGCATAAATATTTTGTACCGTATGGTGCTTATTAAATTTTCTAAGTGTGTAATCAACGTTTTCTACAAAAGCTACTTTTCATCAACCCAATGATAAGTTATGCCCATGTATGCATTCTTATTCCATCTATTTGTCCATATGTCCAACAAATGAAAAGTTGCATGTTAAGCTCGTTGAACATACCCGTAAGCTGTTGATTGCCTTTGTGGTAAAGATGAACATTTATTCTACGTAATGTAGAAAATGACTTGGGACTAAGATTTAGACATTCTTTCTTGTAATGTAGAAGAAATGGAATGGTACTTGCCTCAAAGGAAAGATGCATACCATTATCATGGTGTATAAACCTTCCTTTTGCCTTTCCTCAAAGTAATGGAATAGTACGAACCTTTATGAGGTGGATAACGTTGTAATCTATTGTATTTTATTATCCATTCCATTCTTCATTAGGTGTTTTCCCTACATGTGCTTTGAGAAAGTTCCATAAGCTTTTATTGGAATAGGTACAATATCGGTAAATGCTTCTTTAATGTTTAGTAAATATTTCGGATTTCACTAGTTTCAACGACTTACCACTAGCTTGTTCTACAATTACCTCTGAAGTTGAAGCTACAAGGGTTTGTGGGGCCATTAAGAAAGGATTAGAAATGTTCCTGCATACTTCCTTTACAAATCAAGGATATCAATATTGTAGATATCAATACTGTCACCAATCTGAAAAGATGTATTAAGGTTGTTCCTTCAAATGCCCTTCAAAAACTCTTTAGCTTTTCATTCACTATGACAATAGATGGCTCATGATTAGCAAACTACCAATGTTGCTTGCCTTAAAGGTGGTGAGTGGGCTGGGAGTCAAAGGATTCACTAGAACTTGACAATTGTAAATGAAGGAAAATTTTTTGAATCACTCGTGCAATACTTGCATTGGATGTCGAATGCTACTCTTCGTAAAAACCATATAGTAATCTTATATCTCAAAGAAGTTATTGGCATACTCATGGTTGCAATTTTGATAATTACGTAAACACTTGATTTTGGTTTAAGGGTCTAAAATAGTAGCAAAGAGAAAAGTGTATGGAATTTCACTATAATAAGACAACCATTTCCTAATTATTATGTTAATTGACCCTTGTAGGACCTAATCGTAATACGGGTCTATTAGAGTAGCTAATATGTTGACAGTCTTTATAACAAATAAATGATTGCTTAGCCGGTATACTTACAAAATTGTACTCGTGCAATCATAAAATTTTTTAACAAAACAAGCAACCTAGTGTAGACATCCAAATTATTTAGGTACAACAAAACTTTTCAAATATGTTGCTTCACAAATAGACATAAACTAGCTTTAAATGGAATTGTACTCTAGAGCTCAAAAGTTTCACCTGTATTGAACATCTCTTTTGGATCTTTTTGTATGTTTGCCCTAGCATTGATAAAATTTTATCCACTTCTTATGAATTCTTGATTTATCTAAGATCCAATCAATTACTTATTTGATGGGGCACATTTTGAAATTTTAAAACCACCAATCCGTCTTCTCACATATACGTTTAGCATATGGTACAAATGGCAGATATGGAAGAATGTACCCCTAAGCATAGGCTGGTAAATTGCCTTTAACTAGGGTATTGATATCGTATTAGTTACAGTATTGTCAAATCCAATTGAGAATATTTTCTTACCCAACCCTTATTTTTCCAAAATAATGCATATGATGGCATAAATATTTTGTATTGTATGGTACTTATTAAATTTTCTAAGTTTGTAATCAAAGTTTTCTGCAAAAGCTACTTTTCATCTACCCAATGATAAGTTATGCCCATGTATGCATTCTTATTCCATCTATTTGTCCATATGTCCAACAAATGAAAAGTTGCATGTTAAGCTCGTTGAACATACCCATAAGCTGTTGATTGCCTTTGTGGTAAAGATGAACATTTGTTCTATGTAATGTAAAAAACGACTTAGGACTAGGATTTAGACATTCTTTCTTGTAATGTAGAAGAAATGGAATGGTACTTGCCTTAAAGGAAAGATGCATACCAACTATCATGGTGCATAAACCTTCCTTTTGCTTTTCCTCAAAGTAATGGAATAGTGTGGACCTTTATGAGGTGGATAACCATGCAATCTATTGTATTTTATTATCCATTCCAATCTTCATTGGGTGTTTTACCTACATATGCTTTAAGAAATTTCCATAAGCTTTTATCGGAATAGTTACAATGTCCGTAAATGCTTCTATCTAGACTTGCAATTATAAAAAATTGTTTTGGTAAATATTTCAAATTTCACTATGTCAAGCCTAGTTTTTTCGCTTTTTTGAAATTTTTTTTAACTTAGCCAATATTAAACCTTAACCCATTTAATGTTGGTCTTCAACTAAGAGTTAAAGAAAACTAGTTTTTCTTTTAAAAATTGTTTCGAGTTGCCACCTAACCAGAACCCCTTTTTAAAACTAGAGATCTAGATCTAGGGGCTATCCTATTAAGACAGTGTAAATCAGAATGTAGTACGAGCAAGAATCGAGCTAGAAGTAAATCTACCTGTGACTCTTAGGACTATGTTGGATTATTGTAGGCCTAACTTGGATGAGGTTAGAACTAGTATAGCTCGGCCTAGAGTTCAAGCCAATACGTTTGAAACCAAGCTGAGTATTATTCAAATGATCCAACAATGTGTTCAGTGACGAAGACCCCAACAACCATTTGTAGCAATTCTTGGAGATATGTGACACATTTAAGATAAGTGAAGTTTTTGAGGACAATATCAGACTTAAGCTATTTCTATTTTCACTAAGGTCTAATGCAAAGTAGTGACTCAACTCTATGCCATGGAATATCATTAACACTTAGCAAGAAATGGTTGAACTATTTATGAGAAAATATTTCCCACCCTCAAGGACAACTAAGCTAAGGGTAAGTATTTCTTCTTTCAGTCAAATGGATTCAAAGACTCTATATGAAGCATGGGAGAGGTGGAAGGAGTTGCTAAGAAAGTGTCCTCATCATGGTCTTCTGGATTGGCATCAAGTTTGGACATTCTATAATGGACTGAATTACACCACTAAGCAACTCATTGATGAAGTCGTTGGAGGAAGCCCGAACCACAAGTCACCTGAACAATGCATTCAATTATTTGAAGACATGGCCAATAATCATTATCAGTGGTCATCTACAAGAGGAAGAGAAAGAAAGTCAGCAGGAAAACATGAATTAGATGCCACTTCCGCTTTAGCACATAAGGTAGAAGTGTTGACAAGGAAAATTGATAGTCTCTTAATGGGTCAAAATAAAGCTTTAGCAGTTACAGGTTTAGAGTTGACTAGCCCGTTCGAGATTGATCAAGTGGAGGAAGTTGACTACTTAAGAAACTCGATTAGACCTAACAACGATCCCTTCAGCAACACTTATAATCTGGGTTAGAGAAATCATCCAAATTTTCAATGGGGGAACAACACTGGTTAAGGTCCTAACATGCTTCCGCTTGGATTTCAGAGACAAGTGCCACCTCCTCTAGGTAAACTAATGTCCATTAAAGAAATGTTGGCTCAGTACATCAAGACCTCTAAGAGCTGCCACTAAGACACAAAAGCAGCCTTAAGAAATCCAATAGCCTCAATACATAACTTAGAAAATCAGTTGGGGCAAATTTCCAAGATGTTATCTGAAAGAGCTCCTAGATCATTACCGGACAATACAGAGACAAACCCTAAAGATCACATTAGGGCTATGACTCTTAGAAGTGGTAAAGAGTTATAAACTTCTGAGAGGCTCCAAGACAATGGAAGAGAAGTTGAGGCCATGAATGGGGATCAACCAGTGAATAATGAATCACTAGAAGAGAAAGTCCTACCAATAGAGCCAAAAGAATATAAGCTACAATTGCCATATCCTTCTAGACTAAGGAAAGATAAGGATGATGAGCATTATAAGAAGTTTTTGGAACTCTTCAAGCAGTTTCTCATCAACCTTCCTTTGGTGAAAGCTCTGGGCCAAATGCCTAAGTATGCAAAATTTTTTAAGGAGCTTCTTTCCAACAAGAGGAAATTAGAGGAGCTTTCTACCGTTATACTGGGTAGAGAATGCTCTGTAGTTCTCATGAACAAGTTACCTAGAAAACTCAAGGATCTTGGTAGCTTTATTATCCCTTGTTTGATAGGAGACCTTCTAGTAGAAAAGGCATTGGTAGATCTCGGAGCCAACATCAACTTGATGCCCTATAATTTGTTCAAGAGATTGAATTTGGGGGAGCCCAAAAGTACTCGAATGAGCATTCAGTTAGCAGACAGATCCATCTGGTTCCCAAGAGGAGTTGTAGAAGATGTCTTGGTTAAAGTTCATGACTTTATTTTCCCTACAGATTTTGTAGTACCGGATATGGATGAGGATATTAAGGTCCCACTCATATTGGGAAGACCATTCTTGGCAACTATGGGTGCTGTGATTGATGTCAAGGATGGAAAGCTGGTCCTACGGGTCCGAAACGAGGAAATGGTGATCAAAATGCCCGATATCTTCTGAAAATCAATTAGTAGTGATGATGAATGCTTTGCAATTGGTTCGTTTGACTTTACCGTTTCTGAGTTTTTGCAAGATATCTTGAGTAAGGATACTTTGGAGACATGCTTGACGAAGGGTAATGAGGTAGATGAAATGGAAGAAGTAAAAGAGATGATCACTCAGTTGGATGTATGTAGCACGCAAGTGAACAATTTCAAGATTGAAGACATTGACAGGAGTTTAATTACTTGTATAAAGCCTTTAGTTAAGGAGCCCCCTGACTTAGCAATGAAACAATTGCCCACTTATTTCGAATATGCTTTTCTATCTGAAGATTTTAAGTTGCCAATTATCATTTCATCAAGGCTGGATTCTTACCAAAAAGAGAAACTGTTGTCAGTTCTTAAAGAACATAAGAAGGCACTTGCTTAGAAGATATCAAACATCCAGGGAATTAGTCCCTCTTTCTATACATACAAAATTTTGATGGAGGATGGATGTAAATTGGTAGTGCAACCTCAAAGGAGGCTGAATCCCAACATGAAGGAAGTCATTAAGAAAAAAGTAATGAAGCTTATGGATGTTGGACTCATCTACCCAATATCAAATAGTCTATGGGTGAGTCCGGTTCAGGTAGTTCCAAAGAAGGGTGGAATGATAGTAGTAGCAAACAAAAAGAATGAGTTAGTACCGATGTGTACTGTGACTGGTTGGAGAGTATGCATTGATTATAGGAAACTCAATGATGCCACAAGGACAGACCACTTTCTATTGCTTTTTATTGATCAAATGTTGGAGAGATTAGTGGGTCATGAATATTATTGTTTCCTAGATGGGATGTCTAGTTATTTTTAGATTCCGATAGCTCCGGAAGATCAAGAGAAGACAACCTTTACTTGCCCATACGGTACTTTTGCATACCGTAGAACACCGTTTGGACTATGTAACATACCGACCACTTTTTAATGTTGTATGATGGCTATTTTTGGATAGGTAGTCAAAGATGTGATGGAAGTTTTCATGGATGATTTTTCTGTGTTTGGTAATACATTTGATGGATGCCTTGAAAATTTAAAAAGGGTTCTACGAAGGTGCGAAGAGATGAACCTAGTTCTCAACTAGGAAAAGTACCATTTTATGGTACAATAAGGTATTATGTTAGGACACAATACATCAAACAAAGGCATCGAGGTAGATAAGGCGAAGATAGAAGTGATATCAAGGTTATGACCTTCGTTCTCTGTGAAGACTATGAAGAGCTTCTTAGGACATGCTGGATTTTATCGACGATTTATTAAGAACTTCTCTAAGATAGCAAGGCCATTGATGAAGCTCTTTGAGAAAGGTATACCGTTTGATTTTAATACTAATTGTTTAGAGGCTTTTAACGTTTTGAAGAAAACATTGACCAATGCTCCCATCATGGTAGTTCTTGATTGGGCTATGCCATTTGAATTAATGTGTGATGCAAGTGATTTAGTAGTAGGAGCGGTATTAGGGCTAAGAAAAGACCGACATTTTCATCCGATACATTATATTAGCAAGGCGTTCACTTCAGCTTAAGTGAATTACACCACGACTAAGAAAGAATTGTTAGCGATTGTTTTTGCTTTTGACAAATTTCGACCTTATCTGATTCTCTCAAAAGTGATTGTTTACACTGATCACTCAGCTTTAGGATACCTTTTCTATAAATCTGATGCAAAACCATGGTTGATCTATTGGGTGTTGTTGCTATAACAATTTGATTTAGAAATAAGAGACAAGAAGGGGGCAAATTTCTTGAAGAGTAGTACATAATGGAGTCTTGTAAGCAGTTTGGTATGCCCATAAAGTATCATCTAGAAGAATTGGATGAGGATGACATTGATGATAAATTTCTTGAAGAAAGCTTGTTTTCCCTTTGCACAGTAGCAACCCATAACATTATATGGTATGTTGATATAGCAAATTATTTGATTAGGAAGGTTTTTACTGTGACATTTGGATCACCATAAGAAAAATAAATTTTTCTCAGAGTTAAAACATTAATTTTGGGAAGATCCTTTTCTTTTTTGGGTGTATGCCGATTAGATAATTTGACACTGTGTATCACATGGAAAGGGACAGAAAATTTTATTCCATTGTTATAGTGGACTAACTGGTGGTCACTATAGTGCAAATAGAACAACTTAGAAAGTGTTGGAGGTTGGTTTTTACTGGTCAAGTATACTTCGGGATGCTTATGGTTATGTTGCAGCTTGCGATAAGTGTCAAAGATTTGGGAATGTTTCTAAGAATGATGAAGCCATAGAATTATTTATTAGAATGTGAAGTCTTTGATGTTTGGGGAATATAATTCATGGGACCGTTCCTGAGTTTGTATGGTAATAAGTACATTCTTGTTGCAGTCGATTATGTATCAAAGTGGGTTGAAGCTTAAGCTTTACCAACAAATAATGCTAAGGTGGTAGCGAAATTTTTGAGAAAGTTATTTTCTAGATTTAGAGCACACTGAGCATTGATTAGTGATAGAGGGACCCACTTTTGCAACAATCAAATTGAACGAGTCCTTAATAGATATGGGGTACACCATAGGATGGCCACTCCTTATTATCTACAAACAAGTGGCCAAGTGAAGGTATCTAATAAAGACTTAAAAAGGGTTTTGGAGAAGACTATAGCATATAATAGAAATGATTGGGCTGATAAGCTAGATGATGCTTTATGGGCATACCGAACTGCTTACAAGACTCCATTATGTACTACTCCTTATCGATTAGTGTATGGTAAGGCTTGCCATTTACCATTGGAGATTGAGCATAAGGGTTATTGGGCTTTGAAGACAGCAAATTTGGATTATGAAGCAATCGGTAAACTTAGGCGTTTCAAATTTAATGAACTAGACGATTGGTGTTGGATGGCTTCTCAGAATAATCGAATGTATAAGGAGTGAGCTAAACATCTTCATGATTCTAGGATTAAGTACCCCAAGCAATTCAAGGAAGGTGATCCAGTACTGTTATACAATTTTAGACTTAAGTTATTTCTTGGAAAACTTAAGTCTAAGTGGTTAGGTCCATTTTTAGTGAAAAAGACATTTCCATATGGAGCTGTAGAGGTTGAACACCCGAAAAAGGGGACATTCAAGGTTAATGGGTAGCAGTTGCAGATATACCATGGAGAAGTGAATTGGAAAGAAGGGAAAGAGGAGTTAAGACTTCTCCAATTCAAGGAATGAAGATGCATACTTTGGAAATGTTGAGCTTAAGACGTTAAACACGCATGTTTTTTATGTATTATTATTTATTAGACTTTCAATTTCATTTTGCTTATTTTAAGTACTTTGAGAACTATTGAGTTTTTAATTTTAATTAATTGTTGTTATTGTTAGTGGTTTAGATTGTTTTAAGTGTCTTGTTTTTAGTTAATGCACAAATGAAAGACATCATAGAGCGAAAGTCATGGCAATTTAGTGAGAAGAAAAGAATTCATGGAGTGTGGGGACGTGGATGGAAAAAATGGAAGCCTAATATGCATCTCAATTGTGATAAAGGTAAGTAATTGAATTTTTTAAGTAAATATACATCACGGGATCAATCACGGTCGTGATAAATTAACAAAGCTAATCCACATGTCCATCACGGCTATGATCAATCCCTTGTAAGAGTTTACACCTCAATTACAGCCGTGATCTAATGAGATAATTGTGAAATCTAAGGCCACAATATTAGTTACGGGTTGCATTACGCCCGTGACTATAAAAGGGGGAAGGTTGTGATAGTTTAAAATTTTTGGGCATCGAGCTTATCATGGGAATCATCATGCCTGTGGCAAAGCTTAAAAAGGGGATTACGGCCCAAGTCACGATCGTGATCATGTTCCCATCGCCCTATTATATAAGAAATTTTCCTCTCTCCTCATTTCTCACATTTTAAACTTCCACCTCCTGATAAAACACTCTCCATGCTTATCCCTTACGAAAAACTCGTACCATTTTAACACTTGTTCAATCATTCTCAGCATAATAACACACTTCTAAGGTATGATTTCCCTCTTTTTCCTTTCATTTTTCTTTATGTATATAGTGATTCATTTCATCTAATTTTAAGGTTTATCTGTTTATGTTTGCTATTAATTGTGAAAATGTTGTTATAGTAGTTTTAGGTTGTTTGTATCATTCTTAAACTTTGAATTCGCATGAATCTGTAGCATAAGTTGATTATTCAAAATGAAACCCTAATTCCTTTAGATAAAGATAGAATTAAGGATTATTTCAAATTGAGCCTAAGTTGATGAATTTGTCTCGTAATCGTACTTACGTGTTTTATAGAACTACATTGCTAGTTGCTATTTTATACGATGGAAGTGTTGTGTTATGTGTAATAATGTAACGTTAAGTGTGTTTAGTCAAGGGAAGACATTCATCCTTAGTTGACGTTATGGCTTGGGTTGAGTTACGTTGAATTCGTTTGTAGTAGATGCTTGGAAGTGAATCATAGTCTTTGTTTCAAAGCTAATTGGTTATCCTTCTAAATTTTCTAAGTAGTATATCTACTTCTCAAATACTTTTAGGAGATAATTTAATCCTAAATGAAGAGGGCAAATGAAGTAATTCACTTATTAATACTTGTTGAGAATCTATTCAAATTAGAATAAATCGAAGTGTAAGGATTGAATTAGTAAGGGTGGGCTTTAGTCCCTCAAAAGAGCAAAGTCTGATCCTGTTACAAATTTTTTGTCTTTATAACTTTGTAATAAGAATTTATAAGAATCAAGTTAGTAAGGGCAGGCTTCAGTCTCTTAAAAGAGTGAAGTCTGACTCCGCTGTTGTACTTTGACCTTATAGCCAAGTTAGAAAGGGTGAGCTTCGGTCCCTCAAAAGAGCGAAGTTTGACTTTGTTGCTGATCGTTGGTATTCTTATGAAAAAAAAAAATGAATGAATGAAATGAAAAGAAAAAAAAAAAAAGAAGAAGCAAATGCAAGGTGTAAGTCATTTTAGAGAGATTTGATGAAAAAAAAAGAGGTAAAAATTCAAGGGAAAGATTGATGCAATACTTTTCTTTTAGATTAGTATTCTTAAGAAGTAATTGAAGGTTTCTTATACACTTAAGAAAGTCAATGAAATATAACCAATTATCATTGATTTATTTGACTTTATGATTGACTTTGGAACTTTGAAAGCCTTTGTTAAATAATAAGGGTTAAGTGTGTTTTACTTTGATCAGTCTTAGAATATTGTTTTTGTATTCTAAAAACACAATGGGGTATATACAAAGATAAGCCACTATGGATGTTTTGTCAAATGTATAATAAATTGTTTTGAGTGTTTGATTGAGGATAAGCAAAGCTTAAGTGTGAGGAAGTTGACAAGTGTAAATTACTATATACTTTCAAAGCATGTTAGGCATAAAATTGATCATAAATGGGATTTAATTTTGTAGATTGGATACTTAATTGAATAAAATAATGATTTTAAGTAAATCAGGAGCAAAGGAAAGAAATATATATAAGAATAACAACTTTAGTTAGTCATAGCCATAAAAGAGAAGAAATAAGTGTAGAAGCATCAATTATGGGTGTGATAATAAAGCAATGAAGAATCTACCTTGGTTACACCCTCAATTACGGTTGTGATCAAGGGAAGTTTTGTCAATCCTCCTGTCAATTACGACTATGATTGAATAGCAGAAGGATGATCACGGTCACGGGTGTGATGAGATTTAATAGTGTGACGAGGAGTTCATGACCTCAATAATGGCCTTGATTGGTGAACAATAATTCTTTTTAAGACTATCACGAGCGTGATAGGAAGGGGCACAACTATTCTTTTCAACCTTTTCACATAAACCAATATATAGGAAATGTTAAGTGGTGCCGTAAAGGGGTAAATTCGAGTCTTTTGACGGGAAGAATATAAAAAGCTACTACAACTTGTGGAGGAGAGATTCTTAGTAAATATCAAATTTTATGAGAATAGACATAATTAAAAACAACACACCACCTACGTATACACATCTACATTTTTTACTCATCCTTGTACCAGTTTGTATCCTATATCATTTCCCAAGTGTGTATTGTATTTTTCTTAGAACCACTTGAGAGAGGCGGTGGGAATTCATTGTTTGTGTATTCATCAAACTTCTTTAGTGGAATAAAAATGGGTTTTTACTTTAACTATTCCATATTCTATTTCTGTTTAATTATGTTTCCTATTAGTTTTTGTCATTGTTTTATCATATATGAGTAATTTGTTAGGGTTTGCTTCATCAATTAGTATGATCGAATGCTTGGAAAAAGTAATTTCTTGACGTTGTTAATTCTGATGAATGACATTTGATGAATCTATGTACATTATAGTGCACAACATTAACTTAAGGTGGATTTTGATAGAATATGTTGAGAGACGATTCTATCAAATAGATTTAGTTCATTGAAACAACTTACTCCTAATAATAGAGATATTATTAGGAAAGTTATTGCATCCTTAAGGGAATTGATACATTAAATTGATATTGATGCAATCTTAGTTGGCTATTAATCAGGGAGAGATTCAAATAGACACAATTAAGATTAGAAATAAGTAGTTTTGAGAAGAATGCTTATATACTGTAATTTTCCACAGTTAACAAGTATTATGATGAAAAGTATTTTGGTAAGATTATACTAAATGATGAAGCAAGCCTGCATGTTAAGTGTACTTTCGTAATTGTTTTTATAATAATTGTATTAATCACTCTAGATTGTAGATTAGTGTAGTTTAGTTAATATTTAGAATCTTACTAAACGATCACTTGATGAAATTGATTACTAGATAATAGGAAAAATTATTAAGTACTAGTGTTTGAGTTATTTTCCCAATGGAGAGGACCTTATACACATCCGTGCTATAAAACGATAAGTACACTTACCTGTTAAACCGAGTTAGGGATAGAATATAGGATTATAAATTGTAAAACTCGGAAGTTTTGATTGGAGGTGATCAATATCACATAATTTTATTATTTATAATATTTCAAGTTAGTTGTTATGCTTGTATGGCGCTTCTACTAAAGCTTCAACAGCTCATGCTCCATTAATTAACTTAGTTACATATTATTTATTTTGATTATTTTATTTTTATAACATTTACTAATTTTCTTGTTTATTTAATTTACCTCTAAATTCCTTTTCTATTTTGCATCGATTTTCGATATTTCGAAATTTTACATAATGAATTAATTAATTTTATCATTCAAATTTATATTAATATTTTAATATTTCATTTCAAGATTTAAATTTACAGTCTTTTTAACCAACTTTTAGGATCCTAACATTTATCTCTTAATTTGAGAGTTTGAAATTCTATGGTTATATATAGTTAATTCTTTTAGTTATTTATTCTAAATAATATTTTATTTATTGTTATATATATATGATATATTTGTTATCTTGTTAAATTTTTATATTGTTAGCTTATGTTTGAGATCTCACTAATTTAGTCATAGAATTTTTACAGTTTTCTTATTTTTGATGGATAACAAATAAAATTTGAAAATTTTAACTTTTAACTTATATTTATATTTTATTATTTTGTCTCGAGTACTTAAATTCTTTAAGTTGTTTTAATGAATTTGTGACGTTAACGTATATTTTAAGTTATATCAAATAAGCTTTTATGTATATCTTAAATTTTTAGTCTTACGATTCTATTTGCTAAAGTTCGAATCTCACACAAATCAACTTAAGTTCAATTGAAGTACCGTTTGAAGTCATAATTAACTTAAATTGATCTCCTATTTATGATAAAAAAGTGCATAACATTAACCATGGTCCAAATATTAAATTGAAAAAAATTAATACTTTCAAATATAGCTTAAAATCATTAAATTGCATATATACACTTTAATTGTATTTCCACCTTAAAAATAAAATAACCCTCTCTGAGTGACTTGAATAAAATGATCTAAGACCTAAAAATCCTATCTTCCTAATTTTTTATTTTATTTTATTTCTTTTTTTTCTTTATATTTTTGAATTTTGACTTTTTTTCTTTATTCTTAAAAATTCCTAAAACTACCAGAGGACTAAAATGGGGTTTCTTTGCACAAGTGAAAATCATGCTATCAAGTCTAGCCATTAAATTTAATACGTGGATATTCAATTAGCAGTTGTCAATGCGTACTGCCAATTTCCTTTCGAGCTTGAAGTTCACATGGAGGTGATATTTTTTAAAAGAATATATTCTATAAGCAATTGGAAAACAATATATTCTTCCCCGTGAAGTTTTTAATGTCGTCACCTCCCTCCTCTTGATATGGGACCTACAGTACTTAATATGGACTCCACCTTCTTTTGTTACTATTATTATTGTAGTTGAAGAATCAGTTGAGGAATTAAGGTGGATAAGAGGACAACTGGAAAGGGCAGGGTAGAGCAGGGGATAAGGTATCAAATATATGGTCTTCCCTTGCATGCAGGCGTTTCACGTTAACGTTGGTCCATTTCGAAATCATTCAGACTAGTCCATGATTGATTGTGTATCTTTGTGGGTTCGCATTTTATGCAACAACGTGAAATTTTGTCGCTCTGCTATATAACATAATATTATATTGTTGCCGACAACACTTGATGGGCCGATAACTTTATTGAAATTTGGAATCTGTTTTACTTTGTATGGTTGGCTCGTTAGCTTCCAAATTAATTAAAAAATTTTAGAATTTATTTCCTTAAGATAAAGGTTAAAGTCTAATATCTTTATATCTTATATTTATCCTAAAATCAGCAATTTAAGATAAGTATCATATATTTACCCTAATTAGAGAACAACAATATATCTATATTGTAAGTGTAAAAATTTTATATTAAAGTTGCCAGTAGAAGTGATTGGAATATGACAAACTAAAAATTATAACATAATTATAAAATTAAAATTAAAATTTTATTTCCGCTGTTTATAAAATTTTACTACAAACTTTTGTGAAAACATAAATATTTTATCTTATATAGTTAAAGTTTCTTGAATTTTTTATCATCGATTGTGATCGGGTGTTGATACATAAATATATACGTTGTACTCCTTTTATAGAAAATGTTCTTCAGATTTTTTATATCATTTGTTATAATCAAAGTTCGACAATTATTGAATTATACTTTAATAATCTCAAGAGATTGCAAATTTTAACGACTTTTATTAGCAGGTGGTTGTGGAAGAAAATAATATTATGTAATAGCTACGAAAAATCATAAAAGACAATGAGAAATATTTCTTTACTTAAAAACATAGATCATCTTCCCCAAATTCCATAGACAATTTTATGATGAGTTAACTAGTACTACTGGCTATCGACTACCACTTTTATTTTCTACTATCCCTTCGCTCTTCTAATGTCAAACAATTATCAAGTTTTGATTACTGAAAAAAAAAAAAAAAGCAATAAACCTTTTCCGCAAAACAAACACATTTTGGAGATATAATTAGAAAATCAAGATAGAACTTTTAAGAATATTTCACATGTGGATTATGATAGTGCTCAATTATTGTAATTAATTTCCTTTTTAGAGATTTATTCTGGAGCTTGGGGTTTGAATTTGAGGCTTAATAAAACTTTTCCATAACTTGTGAAATATCAAGTTGCAGCTTTTCCATGGACACTCTCACGAAGACCGATACTTCCTATATTAAATATAGCATTAGCCAGCAAGGACTGAAAAATGAAGACGATGAATCATAATAATGCACCCCACCATAACAATACTATCTTCTTTTCTTTTTTCTTTTTCTTTTTTTCTTTTGGCTTTTTACCGTACGGTTACACCTATGCGCGACTTGTACCGACCTCGGACCACTCGGTTCTTGTTTCCCGAAAATGAAGAACCGGCATCGCCCTCGGGAGCATGGTTCACAGGGTTGTTCCTCGAAACCGCCATTTCCACTGACAAGTCTAAGGAACTGTGACCCGTCCTCTTTTTTTTCTTTTTCTATTTTTTTATTTTATTTTATTTTTTCTTTCTCCTTGCTCCCAGCTGACATCTTCCTTCATCTAATACACTTTGTCTATTATGCGTAAGAAATAAATTTGGAACATCATTGTCATTGGTGTCTTCTTTCATTTCTCTTTCATTATCATTGTCAGATTCTATTATTGTCGATTTCCTGTCTCTATTTCACAAGACAACTCATATTTGGGAAATGCATTTGTATACTTTAATTATCATATTTCGGTATAATATGAGATGTATCATCACGTAAAAATATTTATTGAAAACTTAATTTAATCTACTTATTCATCAAAAGACAATATTATTTACATAATAAAGAGGTTTCTACATCGGAGTTCAGCTGGACTTCTTACTATAACTTATGTGTACAACATAATATTTACATCAAAACATAAACTAGTTTTTTCCTTTGTTATCTTCATAATAATAGGATTCCTAACTTAGTACAAGTTCCATACAAAAGTCGTTAACTCTAACTTATACTCTCAGTATATATATTCCCTTTAGTGTTGGGCCCTTTACGATACTATTTACTTGAGAATAAAATATTTTATCCCCTCAACTACTGAAGTTGAGTGAGAGTGGATAATATGCAATACAATATAGACAATATTATATATCACAATTGAAACATTTCAATCATAACCCGTAGATTCAACTTCACATATGTATTTGCCCAACCGGGCATTTACTACTAGTAATGTAGCATGCTATGCTCATGCACGTGGCATGTATCGGTACCGATATCTTATACCCTCCAAACTTCTTCTAATTAGTCGACATAACCGAGCATTTAGATACAATGTCTAAGAACCTGGGGCAATAAAGAGCTGCCTAAGAGTAGAACTCCCAACTTTACAAAATTAGATTACATACTTTAGTTCACCAAATCAAAGTGGCAACACTGTCGATTTAGACCACACATTGTAGTTCACTAAATCAAAGTGGCAACATTGTCGATTTAGACCACATATTATAGGCTATCAAATTTGACTATAAAAATAATCATAATGTTCCGGCAATGCAATCTATATACTTCTAAAAACTGAGTTCATAAAGCCATGCTTTTTCTATGATCACTTGAAAGTCTCATTTTAAAATTTCTAACCTGTAGGTCCCTTTTTGTACCATGTCATGCCGTGATATGTAATAGCAACTCAAGAATATCAATCAGCACAATCAATCTTTAAGTTTTATTTAATCCAATGGTCTGATTCTAGTTTTCAAACTCTCCCTAGCGGAATTCTGGTATCTTACTTAGGGTTCACTTAGGTGAACACTCAAAAGATTGAGTTATCAATCACTCAATTTCCCTAGTTAGCACAATTAATCGTAAACATAAATCATCACCCAACATAACCACATAACAGTTTAACTAAGATACAGTTACTGTCATTCAAAATCACCATATTAGTACTCATTATAGTAACATATCAATTCACTCAAGATATATCCATATTCAATCAACACAGCATCAAACAGCACACATTGTTATGAGTAACAATATATCTACTCCAAGCATGGGTTAGATTTATTTACCTGGGCTTAGCAATAGCGCAATATCCTATCCTTTGTGACATGGTTCTTCTTTACTTATCACATCTATGAAAACATAGCACGGTCTTTAAATCAAGTATAAGTCGAACCAAACTATTATAAGTTTTTATTTTCGCGTTTTTAAACTTCATTTGATCATATCTTACATATTTCCTATTCGATTTCAGTAAACTTTATATCGTCATGATCATTATTTTGAGTACTATTAATATATATTAAGAATAAAAACTAATCAATATTATAAAAACCTTAAAAATGCTCTTTTCTCATTACGACTCAACCGTACGCTATCCTAACTCCATAATATACTTTCCAAACTTGTCCAACAACACTTATTATATCCCAAAGTGTTCATTTGACACGGATTTAATAAATATTCTAATAGCACTAGTTAATATATTACATATTAAGCTAATATAGAGGCTTATACGAGGAAAATATGTAATAAATAGTATACGAGCTCGATTAATTTCATGAAAAATCTTATAGACTCACAAAAATATGTAGTTTAATTGTTAACCATGAATTATACTAAACTAGCTATTATATATTTTTACGAAAATAGCGATTTTAGCTCGAAATTACGGAAAATTAAGAAAAATAAATAAACTTATGAGTGAGATAAAAATTAAATATTCCAAATATAATCATAAACATCCAGAAGTTTAAACATGCAGGGCTTATTCATTAATTTCATCAAAAACTAATTATTTCAATAATTCAATAAAATTAGCAGTTTTATTCAAAATAATTATAAAAAATAGTAAACATGCTTAATTTCAAAAAATCTTATTACCATAATTAAATATATATATATATATATATATATATATTAGGAGTATTACATACAAAAGTTGAGCTTGAAACAATATCATCTAATATTTATAAAAAAGTATTCAATTTTCACCCAAATAGGGCATTTTCTTAAAGACCTTATATTTTCAATAATTATTTCACTTAAATAAAATTACTAAATTAATTTACAGATAAAATAACTCTAGAAAACCAAGTTTTATAATTAAATAACATCATTTAATATTTTTAGAAAAATTATAAAGTTTCAATTGGAAATTTGGTTCATCTGAACTGGCCACCCAACCCTGTTGGAACATCTCCTCTGGTGGTGGTTTCCTTGACCCCACAACTGGACACTAATAGCCTATTGAATCGGCCTGGTCAGATTTCATGCCCTATTTTTATTCTAACTTTCTTATTTTTTTTTAATTTGTTTCAAAAATTTCTAGAGTGTTTTTATTATATTTTTAGACTTTCAAAATATTTTTTTTTGAAGTTTACAAGTCCTATTTATATTTTCCAAATGGATAAGAATTTATAAAAATTGGACATGTGGCTTATACATATCATTTTTTTTTTTATTTTCAATGCATGAGGTGTCATTTCCTCATTTCTTGGCTTTTGACTCATCATCCAAATTAATCCTAAACTGCCACATAGGTATGATGACTCATCTTTAAACTTTTTTATTAATTTTCCAATTTTTTATATTAATTTACCTTATTTTAATAATAATTTCTTATTATATATGTATATTTAATTCAAATAATGCATATTCTATGTTAATACGTGTATATTACATATAATTCAACTTTATTTATTATTTTTGTAAGTTAAATAACTTATCTTTAGTATCTCACTATATCTAAAAGCTCGAATTTTACTATTATAGGCTTTATTAATAAATTAACATTTTTCTCAAATTAATATTTTTATATAACTTATTTTGAGAAATTGACTTTACTTAAATTACTTCATCTGATTTTTTTAACCTTACTATAAAGTTTGGAATAAAACAAATATTATAGCCCAGCACCCTAAATTTAGGGGCTTAGATCTTAGGGTTATCATATGGGCTTGAAATTCTAGGGTATTACATTAATTGTTGCAATTGTAAGAATTATAAGGATAACAAGAAAATACATGAAAAGATATCAAATGTTGCTCCACACATGTAAGATAGATTAACAAATTATATAAGGTGATAGATAAGGTAGTATTACTACTTTTACACTATTATTGGAGAAATGGAGAATGAAAACTTGTCCTACTTTCATGAAATTATTGTTTTAGTAGTAATTCTTTTTTTTTTTTCAATTTTTAGGTTGCCTTGTAAGTGTTTACATGTCCGCTAACTAAAATCAAATCATCCTAGTTCGGTAATTTTTTTTTAAAAACTTTATTGTATTCATCAAGTTTTATTTTATTAAAAAAAAGTACTAACCTTACTTGATTAGCCAAATTATTTAAATTATGAAAAAAAAATATTCTAAAAAATAAACTAAGTTTTGTCCCAACAACACCACTACTTACCCCAACCTAGCCACCCAAAACCTTACACCAAACATTTTGAAAAAAGCGAAAGGAAAAATCATTATTTTGAAACCACCATTTTAGTTTTTTTTTTCTTTATAGAAATTATGAAAAAAAAAATTCCAAGTCTGAAAAAAAAATTAGGAAATAAATGCTTAAACAATTAATCACTTTTACCTTGTCAATGCTCAAGTGTAGATCTTTTTGTGCTTCCATTTGACACATTGAAGTAACTAAAGTATTCAGTATCTTTGCTAGATATGCAACACTATTTCTGCTCTTACCTCTCTATTGTTGCCCAATTTTCAATGCAAGTGAAGGCTTCAACAGTTACAGCCAATATTAGTTCAGTCGTATTGAAAGCTCGTTCTATAACTACTACTGAAGCTAAAGCCACAAGGATTTGTGGGACCATTTAAGAAAGGATTAGAAATGTTCTTGCCTACTTCCTTTACCAAATGAGGATATCAAAATCATAGATATCATTGTTGACACCAATCTCAAAAGATGTATTAAGGTAGTTCCTTTGAATGCCCTTCAGAACCTCTTTATCTTTTTAACCACTATGATAATAGATGGCTTGTGATTAGCAAACTACCAATGCCGCTCGCCTTAGAGGTGGTGGATGGGGTAGGGGTCAAGGGATTCACCAAAACCTGACAACTGTAAATGAAGGAAAATTTTTCGAATAACTCATGTAAATTCCTACTTTGTATGTCAAATACCACTCTTCATAAAAACCATATAGTAATCTTGTATCTCAAAGAAGTTATTGACGTACTCATGGCTGCAATTTAGATAATCAAATAAACACGCGATTTTAGTATAGGGGTGCAAAATAGTAGCAAAAAGAAAAATGTATGGAATTTCACTATGATAAGACAACCATTTCCTAATTATTATGTTAATAAACTCTTGTAGGACCTAATTGTAACATGGGTCTATCAGTGTAGCTAGTATGTTGACAACCTCTATAACAAATAAATGATTACTTAACTAGTATACCTACAAAATTGTGCTAATGCAATCATAAAAAATTTTAACAAAACAAGCAACCTAGTGCAAACATCCCAATCATTTGGTTACAACAAACTTTTCGAATATGTTGCTTTGCAAATAGACACAAACTAGCTTTAAATGGAATTGTACTCTAGATGAGCTCAAAAGTTTCACTTGTGCTGAACATCTCTTTTGGATCTTTTTGCATGTATCCCTTAACATTAATAAAATTTTATCCACTTCTTATGAATTCCTAATTTATCTAAGATCCAATCAATTACCTATTTGATGGGGCACATTGTAAGCCTCAAAGTTAAGCCAAGTAACCGTAGAATTGAACTTATAACCCAATGTTTAGGGCGATCGGTTAAAGGATCCGATCAAACCCAAATTATAAACTATTGAGAGAAATATTAGTAAAAATGACCCCGTAAACTTAAATTTAAGAAAATAAGTAGTAAAATAGGAAACTATAAAATTTTCAAATTTTAAGTATAATAATTGCTAATTACTGAAAAGGCGAAAAATGTAATTTAATAACTAATAAATTATTAGATATAGATTATATGTATACTGAAAATTTTAGAATGACCAAAATAATAATTAGGAATGTTCACGTGTACTCCACATGTATTTACGTGTAGATAAAAATACACGAAATTATCTAAATTGGCCAAAAACTAAGCAAATAATTAAAGAAAATTATAAAATAATTATGGAAAAATCAGAAAAAATCAGAAGAGGATAAGATGAATCAATATCAGGTCGTGGCATATTAGGATGAGCAAAAGAAAAATTAACCAATAAAATTTGGACAACATAAAAGCCAAAAATCAAGGAAAATGGGCAAAGTCTTGTCAAATTAATGCATGTTAATTACAGCAAATGTCTATAAATAGGGGAAAATTTTCCAGAAGTCATTTGGTCAGTTTATCATCTGAGAAAAATAAGAACACTGAAAAAATCGAGAGAAAATTCAGAAAAAAAAAAAGAAAACTGTGCAGCTTGGGCAAATGAATCAAACCCACCACTCACCACCACCTGGGACCGAACCACCACCACCACCCCACTCCAGACCCACCGTCTGGGCCAGCCGACAAGCTTGGACCGGGCTTGGACGGCCAGAAAGCATCGAACCGGGTGAGTCCCATAATTGTCCCGATTTTGTATAATTTAGTAAAATTAGTTATTTTGCCTAGAAAATTATGAAATTTGTTATTCTGAGGTTTTATTATATGTAGATTTAGGAAAAAATATTGATTTAGTTTAATTATGTTTGAAAATATAGGGTCCTTAACAAATTGTTCAAAACTGAGCATGATTAAACCGGAAAATAAATAGGCTTAGGAGTGTAGTTTGGAACTCAAAATTTTTCTGTAGGATGCTCATATGATGTAGAACAGTGCTATGAAGCCATTTTTTTAAAATTAATTTTTGAAATTTTTAGATTAATTTTTAGCCCTTAAATGATGGAAAAATTGGGTGATTTGGGATTAATTAGGTGATTAGGATATTAATTACTGATTTAGATCTTAATTAGATGTTTAGGGATGTTAATTTCTGAAGTGGAACCCTAATCTTAGCCTTTGGGTATTAAGTATAGTTAATTAAGGAAATTAGGTAAGTAATATAAGAAATTAGTAATATGTGAAATTGTAAATTAATAAATTTAAAAATTAGAGTTATTTAGATAATATTAGAGTAAAAATCAGAATAATATTAAATTTGAATTAAGATTGAATTTTAGGTAATTATATAAAAAAGTAAGATTTTCTCACATCGGGGATAAATCTGATGCCCTAATTAGGACTAGTGTGTACCGAATAGCTTGGAATACTAAATTAAGACCCAATAAGATATTTGGATACTCGACCTTAATGTGATTAATTTCACATTAGGATTCGAGCATGTTTAGGATTTAGAAATCGAACTAAAACCTAATTTAGAAATTAATGCGGAAACCGAAATCGAACTCGAACCTAAACCCAAACCTAGAATAATTATAAAAGACTTAAGACCTAGATAATTAGGTATATTAAACCCTAAACAACACATAACAATAAGCGTTATAGGATAAAACAAACTTATAATAGTTATATAAAAAGCTGAAATCACGTTTGTGTTATAGGGATGATCGGCGATGGCTTGAGCAAATCGAACCTCGAGTAAGTGAGCGAGGAGTTGAAGCAAGTTGGGATTAATACGATGCAGTATTTTGGAGGCTTAAGATTATGCTTGGTTGTGCTTGTTAGATAGTTGAATGTGTGCATGTGCGTGATTATGGGTGATGCTATGATTCTGTTTGTTGTTTTGGCATATACTGTATGATTTGTATGAAAGGATTGATCACCTTAAACTGGACTTAATCAAATACCCGACCAGTAATCATAATCAGACATGCATGGCAACCCGTTAGGGGAATTTAGGACTCTCCGGCCAAATACCGACCCCTTCGGAAGGGATAGCGCAGGATTGCAAAATGATCCCTTCTTCATCCTCAGTCGAACTAAGTGACAGGAGAGGAAGTCGCGGCGAGGGTGAAGACAGTGGTTCGAAGGTAGTCGCGGGAGGAGCAAGGTCTCCATTACATAAGCCTGGGTTTGGTCGTAAGCTGTTGCATTAATGACAACTCCTCAACCCGGATTAGAGCGGGCGTAATTTCTCTAATCTCACGATGGGCCGGACAACGTCGTGCGATGGCATTTGCTTGCACATGCATTGCACCTAATAAGTGATTGAAAACCTTGTTATGTGTATGGTATAGTTTTAAGTCCTCCGTCCTAACTTACTGAGCTGTGGTTGCTCACATCCCTATAGAGGTCGTGCAGGTGCTGGTTAAGAAGCGGCAACAACTACTCTGAAGCTAGCAACTGCTGGATCCTGGGGAGTGAGGAAAAACATTGAAGAATCAACACATATTTTACTTTTCATTTCTAATTAATGTAATAACTGAATTATAGTGATTATATATAATTTTTTTCCACTTTCTTAGGTAAATGAATTATTTAAATTACAAACTGTTTACTTCAAAGCGGGTTAGTCGCGGACGCCTTGTGTAGATCAGGTCTAAGATAGCAGTTGTAAGGCCAACTTCTATCTTAGGATGGTTTACACGGCGAGGCAGTTATGACTCTACCGCTTCGGGGCGTGATATACATTTTGAAATTTTAAAGCCACCAATTCATCTTTTCACATATACATTTAGTATGTGGTACGGATGGCGGATATGGAAGAACATACCCCTAAACGTAGGCTGGTAAATTGCGTTTAACTAGGGTATTGATTCCGTGTTAGTTGCAGTATTGTTAAATCCAATTGAGAATATTTTCTTATCGAACCCTTATTTTTCTAAAATAATGCATATGATGGCATAAATATTTTGTACTGTATGGTGCTTATTAAATTTTCTAAGTGTAATATCAAACTTTTCTACAAAGGTTACTTTTCATCTACCCAATGATAAGTTATGCCCATGTATGCATTCTTATTTCATCTATCTGTCCATATGTCCAACAAATTGAAATTTGCATGTTAAGCTTATTGAACATACACATAAGCTGTTGATTGCTTTTGTGGTAAAGATGAGCATTTATTCTACGTAATGTAGAAAATGACTTAAGACTAGGATTTAGACATTCTTTCTTGTAATGTAGAAGAAATGAAATGGTACTTGCCTCAAAGGAAAGATACCAACTATCATGGTGCATAAATCTTCCTTTTGCTTTTCCTCAAAGTAATGGAATAGTACGAACCTTTATGAGGTAGACAACGTTGTAATCTATTGTATTTTATTATCCATTCCATTCTTCATTAGGTGTTTTCCCTACATGTGCTTTGAGAAAGTTCCATAAGCTTTTATTGGAATAGGTACAATATCAGTAAATGCTTCTTTCTAGACTTGCAATTTTACAAAAAATGTTTAGTAAATATTTTGGATCTCACTAGTTTCAGCAACTTACCACTAGCTCATTCTACAATTACCACTAAAGCTAAAGCTATAAGGGTTTGTAAGGCCATTTAAGAAAGGGTTAGAAATGTTCCTGCATACTTCCTTTACCAATCAAGGATATCGATATTGTGGATATCAATACTATTACAAATCTCAAAAGATGTATTAAGGTAGTTCCTTCGAATGCCCTTCAGAAACTCTCTAGCTTTTCAACCACTATGACAATAGATGGCTCATGATTAGCAAACTACCAATGTTGCCCGCCTTAAAGGTGGTGAGTGGGGTGGGGGGGTCAAAGGATTCACTAGAACCTGACAATTGTAAATGAAGGAAAAAAAATTTGAATAACTCATGCAATACTTGCTTTGTATGTCGAATGCCACTCTTCGTAAAAACTGTATTGTAACTTATATCTCAAAGAAGTTATTGACATAATCAAGGTTGTAATTTTGATAATCAGGTAAACACTTAATTTTCGTACAGGGGTCTAAAATAATAACAAAAAGAAAAATGTATGGAACTTCACTATAATAAGACAACCATTTCCTAATTATTATGTTAATAGACCCTTGTAAGACCTAATCGTAACATGAGTCTATTAGAGTAGCTAATATGTTGATAATCTCTATAACAAATAAATGATTGCTTAGCTGGTATACCTACAAAATTATGCTAGTGCAATCATAAAATTTTTTAACAAAACAAGCAACCTAGTATAAACATCCTAATCATTTGGGTACAATAGAACTTTTTGCATATGTTGCTTCGCAAATAAACACAAACTAGCTTTTAATGGAATTGTACTCTAGAGCTCAAAAGTTTCACCTATGTTGAACATCTCTTTTGGATCTTTTTGTATGTTTTCCCTAGCATTGATAAAATTTTATCCACTTCTTATGAATTCTTGATTTATCTAAGATCCAATCAATTACCTATTTGATGAGGCACATTTTGAAATTTTAAAACCACCAATCCATCTTCTCACATATACATTTAGTATGTGGAACGGACGGCAGATATGGAAGACTGTACCCTTAAGCGTAGGCTGGTAAATTGCCTTTAACTAGGGTATTGATACCGTGTTAGCTGCTATATTGTCAAATCCAATTGAGAATATTTTCTTACCCAACCCTTATTTTCCTAAAATAATGCATATGATGGCATAAATATTTTGTATTGTAGGGTACTTATTAAATTTTCTAAGTGTGTAATCAACGTTTTCTACAAAAGCTCTTTTCATCTACCCAATGATAAGTTATGCCCATGTATGCATTCTTATTTCATCTATCCATCCATATGTCTAACAAATGAAAATTTGCATGCTAAGCTCATTAAACATACCCATAAGTTGTTGATTGCCTTTGTGGTAAAGATGAACATTTTTTCTATGTAATGTAGAAAACGACTTGGGACTAAGATTTAGACATTCTTTCTTCTAATGTAGAAGAAATGGAATGGTGCTTACCTCAAAGGAAAGATGCATACCAACTATCATGGTGCATAAACCTTCCTTTTGCTTTTCCTCAAAATAATGGAATAGTGTGGACCTTTATGAGGTGGACAACGTTGCAATCTATTGTATTTTATTATCCATTCCATTCTTCATTGGCTGTTTTACCTATATATGCTTTGAGAAAGTTCCATAAGCTTTTATTGGAATAGTTATAATGTTCATAAATGCTTCTATCTAGACCTGTAATTATACAAAACTGTTTTAGTAAATATTACGAATTTCATTGTGTCGAGCCTAGTTTTTTCCCTCTTTTGAAATTTTCTTTAACCTAGCCAATATTAAACCCTAACCCATTTAATATTGGTTTTTAACTAAGAGTTAAAGAAAACTAGTTTTTCTTTTAAAAATTGTTTTGAGTTATTACCCGATTAGAGCCCCTTTTTAAAACTAGAAATTTAGATCTAAGAGTTATCCTATTAAATTTTAAATTGGTACCCATTTTTAACTTTCTGAATTTAATTTCACTTTTCAATAATACTTTTTTTATATTTCAATTTCTAAACAATAAATCATATCACTTGCAACTAAGTTAATTAAATTGATTATTTGCAAAAGATGAAAAAAAGAAATTTTTTCATATTTTAAATTGCCTCATAATTGCTATGAGTGCTTATATACCTACTATGAGTGCCTATTTGAGATTAGACTTTTGTTGTTTATTTTGTAAAACTTTACTATATCAGATTCATTTTAATTTTGAAAACATATTAAGTTTATGTTTTTAAGTAGATTCGATTTTATTGAGAAAAATCTAAAAGGTTCTAAATCTAGGTTTTATTTTTAAAAGTTTTAGAAAAGGTCTTAATTTAAAAAAGGATCATTTACTTTTATTTATTTTAGAAAATCAATTTTCTAAATGGTAAAATGATTTTTATCTACTAATCTATTTTTTATTTTATTATTATTTATTGTTTCTTATTTAAGTTTTAAACAAAAATAAATAAATAACAAAACTAAGCTATTCTATCTCTTTTCTCTTATTCTTTTCTTTTTCTTCTTTTTTCTTTTTCTTTTTTCAAATTCTTTTCTCCTTTTTTTTTTTCCTTTTAGTTACAATTACATATTGAATTACAAAAAAAAAAAAAAAAAAAAGATACAAAACAACCAAAAAAGGATATGGCCAGACCAAGGACAGTACTAGACCAAATCAATCAAGAGGTACGGGTTGATTTGCGTAGACAGTTCGTCAAGTTAGATCTCTAAATCTGGGTAAGGTCAGTGTGGAGCGAGTTAGGGCGAGAACCAGGTCACACTGGGAGAAGACAACAATCACCCAAATCAACTTTCTACAGTTGCCTGCGATGATCCTTTCGAATGGGGGATGAAAGTTTTATGAAGTTTTAATTTATGAAACTTTGAATGATGGTAGAGTTTCAGTCTATAATGGTCGTTTAGGGGTAATGGAGGATGGCTCGATGGCAACTAGAGAGAGAAGGGCCATGTACGTGGATGTGGGGGTCTACTATTCAATGATCAGAGAGAGGGAGGTTCAAGTTGGGTAGGAGCAGCGGTACTATAGGTGTTTGGCGTGTGCAGCCATGGTCTGTGGAGTTATAGCAATGAGTTTGTTGTTGTGTGTGTAGTGAAGAAGTTCCGATCTAGGTTTAGTTGAAAGAGAAAGAGGGTTCGTATGTAAAGGGGCTATATTCCTTGGCCAAAGGCTGACAATGGGGTTTGGTAGTATAGGAAAAGAGGTCAGGGTTTGATGGGTGTTGTCGTGTCTGGCTTAGGTTGTTGCACATGGGCAATGTTGAGGGAGGGATAAGGGAATGGGTCTTCAGGTTCATTGCAATCGATTTTGTTGAGATGGCATGGGAGTGTTGTGTGTGGCTATTGTGTATCTAATCGAGAGATAGGGTGGGCTGTTAGTTGTGTGTGGTATGAGAGAGAGATGTCAGGGATTAGTCCAAAGTTGTGTGTGTGTGTCACCTACTCCCTTGTGAAGATTCCCCAACCCCCGCACCCCACCCTCTCCTTGGGTCTAATCACTGTGTGTATTTGGAAATTTGAAAAGGAAATTAGATTCGATGCCCATATGAAATTTTTTTTTTCCTTTTTTCAAACCAATTTTGACGAGATTAAATGAAAGTAATAAAGCTGTTTTTAGACTCAAATTGCTATATTCTATACCTATTTTGCAATTTCACCATTAATTTAGTGAAATTATAGCAACATAAGGCTTAAAATTAATGTTGAAGTTGATTTACCAAGAAGGAAACTTGTAGTAATCTTGGAGAAAATGAAGGAAAGGAAGGGAACGAAGAAGAAAGAGGTGCTAACGTAGCATCACGTCAACCGATGAGAAAGTACTACAAGTCTTGAAAGACATGTAGCCAATAACATGTCATGGCATGACTAACACGTATCATGCCATATGGCGACACGTAACCATATGGTATGTATGTATATGACGCATGTTCGTGGTGATGTGGTAAAGTGTTTTGTGAAGAAGGAAAAATAAAAAGCATTTTTATGTCTTTGGTGAGATTCAAACCTTTTACCTCCAAGCTAAATCCAAATGCAAATTCAAGTGTATCATCGTTAAGTTGTTAGCCTATGCTTCCAATTAAATTGCACATATGAGCAAAGTTAAATTGGGCTAGATATGAATCTAAGCCCAAGCCCAACGTCCTTCCCCTATTAAATAAATAAACTTATTATTGAAACACAAATTTATTTAAAATTCCTAAATTTTCTTATTTTTCTAAGTTTTTTATTTTTTTTGTGATTTTTTCTAAGAATTTTTATTTTTTATATATTTTCTAAAATTTTTTATTTTTTCTACTTTTTGTAGATTTTCCATCTTTTTGTATTTTTTATAAATTTCTTTTTTTTTTCTTAAATTCAAATAATTTACCTTATCCTAAAAATTCTAAAAAAATAAAAAGGAGTAAAAATGAGGTATCTGTAACGGTAGGTATCCTTTTTTATGGTCAAGTTTGAGTAAAACTTAACTTTACCATAAAGACAAATGAGATATTATTTTTGCCCTATGAGAGGAATTTATCCTAAGGAGTGCCTTAGCTAGCTATCCAAAGTTCGGTCCACTAAGGACTCGATGGATAGTAATAGGTGAAAAAGAGAGGAGGCCTTCTAAGAGCTGGTCGAGTGAATTTAAAAAGGTCTAACACCCTAGGGGTTAGCTAAAAACATTGGTTTGAAATTTGGTAATGGCCTTCTAAGTTAACTAACCTAAGCAGGAGCGTGTTTAAGGGACTAACAATCCTAAATTGGAATCAATTTTGAAAACTTGATCGTGCTCTTTTGAGCTTGTTAATGTCACGCCCCGAAGCAGCAGAGTCGTAAAAGCCCCCGCCGTGTAAACCATCCTAAGATAGAAGTTGACCTTACAACCGCTATCTTAGACCTGATCTACACAAGGCGTCCATGACTAACCCGCTTTGAAGTAGACAATTTGTAATTTAAGCAAATCATTTAAGAAAGTGAGAAAAGTTATATATAGTCACTATAATTCAGTTATTACATTAATCAGAAATGAAAAGTAAAACATGTGTTGATTCTTCAATGTTTTTCCTCACTCCCCAGGATCCAGCAGTTGCTAGCTTCAGAGTAGTTGTTGCCGCTTCTTAGCCAGCACCTGCACGACCTCTATAGGGATGTGAGCAACCACAGCTTAGTAAGTTAGGACGGAGGACTTAAAACTATACCATACACACAACAAGATTTTCAATCACTTATTAGGTACAATGCATGTGCAAGCAAATGCTATCGCACGACGTTGTCCGGCCCGTCGTGAGATTAGAGAAATTGCGCCCGCTCTAATCCGGGTTGAGGAGTTGCCGTTAATACAACAGCTCATGACCAAACCCAGGCTTGTATAATGGAGACTTTACTCCTCCCACGACTACCTTCGAACCACTGCCTTCACCCTTGCCGCGACCTCCTCTCCTGTCACTTAGTTCGACTGAGGATGAAGAAGGGACCATTTTGCAATCCTGCGCTATCCCTTCCGAAGGGGTTGGTATTTGGCTGGAGAGTCCTAAATCCCCTAACGGGTTGCCATGCATGTTCGATTATGATTACTGGTCGTATATTTGATTAAGTCCAATTTAGGGTGATCAATCATTACATACAATTCATACAACATGTGCCAAAGCAACAAATAGAATCATCGCATCACCCATAACCAAGCACATGCACACATTCAACTATCTAACAAGCACAACTAAGCATAATCTTAAGCCTCCAAAAATTCAGCAACGTATTAATCCCAACTTACCTCGACTCCTCGCTCACTCACTCGAGGTCCGATTTACTCAGGCCATCGCCGATCATCCCTATAATACGAACGTGGTTTTAGCTTTTCATATAAATATTACAAGTTCATTTTATTCTATAACGCTTATTGTTAGGTTTTGTTTAAGGTTTAATATGCTTAATTATCTAGGTATTAAGTCTTTTACCATTATTCTAGGTTTAGGGTTAGGTTTAGGTTCGATTTTCTACATCGATTTTTAAATTAGATTTTAGTTCGATTTTCTAAGTAGCGTTTTATATTCCAACCTTAGAAATTCGTTTCAACCCATAATGTGAAATTAATCACATTATTTCCCGATACCCTAAATACGATTACTACCCCTAGTCAGCATTTTATTCCATCCGGTACACTTAAATCCCTATTTGTGTACCGAATTTACTCCTAATGTGAGAAATTTTTACATTTTTTATATAATTACCTAAAATTCAATCCTAATTCAGATTTAATATTATTCTGATTTTTACCCTAATATTATCTAAATAACCCTAATTTTTCCATATTTATAAATTTCCAATTCTACATATTTCTAATTTTCTACATTTACCACATAACACCTTTATTACTTACACTTAACACTCCATAGACTAAGATTGGGTTTCCACATCAGAAATTAACATCCCTAAACATCTAATTACTATCTAAATCAGTAATTAATATCCTAATCACCTAATTAACTCCAAATTACCCATTTTATGCCTCATTTTAAGGCCTAAAAATTATCTAAAAATTTCGAAAATTAATTTTTGAAAATGGGCTTCATAGCACTGTTCTATATCCTCTAAGTAATCTACACAAAAATTTTGGGCTTGAAACTATACTCCTAAGGTCATTTATTTCTAAACCGAAACATGCTCGGTTTTGCATGATTTCTTAGGGATCATATATTACGGAACATAATTTCATCAAAATAATATTTTTCCTACAAACTACATACAAAAATATCTCAGAATAACAAAATTCATAATTTTCTAATTATATTTACTATTTTTACAAAAATTCACAAGATTTGTGCTGGAAATCGGACTCACCGATTTGGGTGGCTCCGGCCACCGCGGGCCGTCGTGGCCTTGTCGGCCGGCCTGCGCGCTGCCACCACCGTGTGGTGGTGGTGGCTGTCCACTCTCAGCTCCTCGTTTGGTGTGGGTTCCCTTTAAAATCCTTAACTGCACAATTTTTCTTATTTTTTTTTATTTTCTAGATTTTCTCTCGAATTTTCAACTCTCTCTAATTTTCTCTAATTTGTATCTATCCAAATGTGCTCTGTAATTTTTCCTGCTATTTATAAGGCTTTGTGGAATTTATTGTGCATTAAATGGGACAAGACAATTGCCTTATCCTTTGATTTTTGGCTTTTATGTTGTCTTAATTTAATTGGCCGAATTTTTTTCTTATTTTTCCCAGCTGCCACGACCCAATTCTGGATGATTCATGATTTTTCCTGATTTTTCTTGATTTTTCCTTAATTAATTATGAATTTTCTTTAAGCATTTAGTATTATTTTAACACATTTCGCGTATTTTAAGTAATTACGCGTATTTATAGAAATATTCTTAAATATTATTTAGGTCATTCTATTATTTTTAGTGTACATATAATCTATCTCTAGTAATTTATTAACTATTAAATTACACTTTTTGCCTTTTCGGTAATTAGCAATTATTATGCTTAAAATTTGAAAATTTTATAGTCTCCTATTTTATTACTTATTTTCTTGAATTCACGATTACGGGGTCATTTTTACTAATATTCTTCTCAATAGTTTATAATTTGGGTTTGATCGGATCTTTTAACCGATCGCCCTAAACCTTGGGTTCTAAGCTCAATCCTACGGTTACTTGGCTTAACTTTGGGGCTTACAGTTAATATAGGCAAGAGCATCTCTAGAGGACTAACAACCCTAAATTAGAATTAGTTTTGAAAACCTAGTCGTACTCTTTTGCGCTTACTAACCTAAGTCGGAACGTCTTTAGGGGACTAGCATCACTGAACTAGAAGCAATTTTGAAATTCTAGTCATGATACGCTAAGTTAATTGACCTAGACGGGACCATCTCTAAGGGACTAGTAACCCTAAATTGGAATCAATGATGAGAGAAAGCGCCATTTGGGCTTGTTAGAGAGGAATTGATAAAGGAAAGCACCTTATGGGCTCGTTAAAAGGAATCGATGATTAAAGGAAGTGCCCCTTAGGCTTACTAAAAGGATTTGATGAAGAGAAGCGCCTTATGGGCTTACTTGAGAGAAATTAATGATGAAAGCAAGCGCCTTATGGGCTTACTTGAGAGAAATTAATGATGAAAGCAAGTGCCTTAAGGGCTTACTTGAAATGATGAAGTAAGATTAATGAATAAGGATGTGCCTTATGGGCTCACTAAAACCCTAAAGAGATTGATAAAAGGAAGTACCCTATGGGCTCGTTAAAGAGAAATTGGTGAAGGGGAAGCGCCCTACAAGGTTCACTAAGACTCCAAGGAGAGTTTGATGAAGGGAAGTACCTTACAGAACTCGCTAAGACTCTAAGGAGAGTTTAGTCAAGGGAAGCACCCTGTGGGGCTCGCTAAGACTCTAAGGATAGTTTGATGACTTGGTCATGTTCTTACAAGCTAACTAACCAAGGTGAAATGAGCAAAGTACTCCTTAAGCTAGCTAAAACTCTAAAGAGGAGTTTGAAAACTTAGTTAGAAGCCTTAAAAAAATGGATTAAAGATGGGATAACACTCGAAAAGTTGGCTAAAACCTTAAAAATGAAAGACAAGAAAATGCCCTAAAGGTTAGCTAAAACCCTAAAAAGAACAGAAGAGGAGATAGTACTCTAAGAGCTGGCTTAAAACCTAAGGATGAAAGACAAGACAGCACCCTAAAGGCTAGCTAAAACCCTAAAAAGAATAGAAGAGGGGACAATGCTCTAAAAGCTAGCTTAAACCTTAAGGATAAAAGACGAGATAGCACCCTAGATGATAGCTAGAACCCAAAACATAAAAGACAGGATAGCGCCTTAAAGGATAGCTAGATCCCTAAAAATGAATTAAAAGAAGGGACAGCACCTTAATAGGTGCCTAGAATCCTAAAAAGAAGAGGGGACAATACTCTAACAGCTGGCTAGAACCCTAAAAGGAATAGAAGAGGGGTCAGCACTTTAAGACCTAGCTAAAACCCTAAAAAGAATAGAAGAGGGTTTAGCGCTCTAAGAGCTGGCTTGAACCCTAAGGATGAAAGACGGGACATCGCCTTAAAGGCTAACTAGAACCCTAAAAAAAACAAAAGAGGGGACAATACTCTAAGAGCTAGCTTGAACCCTGAAGATGAAAGACGGGATAGTACCCTAAAGGTTGGTTATAACTCTAAAAAGAACATAAGAGGGGATAGGTCTCTAAGAGTTGGCTTGAAACCTAAGGATGAAAGACAAGACAGAGCCTTAAAGGCTGGTTAGAACCTAGAAGATGAAAGACGAGATAATGCCTTAGAGGCTAGCTAGAACCCAGAAGATGAAAGATGGGATAGTGCCCTAAAGGCTAGTTAGATCCCTAAAAATGAATTAAAAGAGGGGGACAACGCTTTAAGAGCTTATTAGAACCCTAAAAATGAAAGACAGGACAGTACCCTAAAGGTTGGCTAAAACCCTAAAAAGAATAGATGGAAGATGGGACAATACTCTAAGAGCTAGCTTACCCTAAAAGAGATTAAAAGAGGGGACAACACTCTAAGAGCTAACTAGAACCTTAAAAATGATAAAAGAGAGAGTTAGTACTCTTAAGAGTTAGCTAGAATCCTAAAAATAATAAAAAATAAAGGGGATGGGGCTCTAAGAGCTAGCTTGAATTTTAAAAGAATTTGACGAAGGATTGAAGAAGTAAAATAAGGAAAGTAACCAGTTTTTCAAAAAAGAACTTCCTAGCTTGAAAAATATTTATAAACAAAGAATTTGGTGAAAATCCATTTAATGACAAAAGAGACAATAGGGATGGTTCCTTGATTTGAATTAATGTGATTAGCTTAAAATGTGTGACCACATTGAAAAGGAAACAAATGACCTGAATTGAAAGTTTGGCTAATCAAGCCGATACGGATTTAAAAAACAGACCAAAAAACCTGTGACAAGCCTTTACTTTCTCTCTCTTCTCTTTTTTTTTCTTGAAAGTTTGCTAAAGGGTATAAATTCTTATTTAACAAACAAGTTTATAACCAACCCTTTCCTTGATAACCATGTGGGGTTTCTCAATGCCCTAACCCTAAGGCTTTCTCATGGGGGTTTTGTGATTTTAAATATTCCTTTCCTAACAAAAAAGTAACCTATGATTAGTTTAGTTAAAGATGGCCTCCTTACTAACTCTCGGTCTAGATTTCGCTCTTAACTACAATTCCAAAAATTATAGCCCATTTTGTAAGTGACACACTTTGATAAATCTGTTAGGTATTTTTTGATTCAACATTATGAATTTAAGCTTTTGGTCAAAGGGTTTCAAAAGGACTAATGAGAAAGCCTATTTTAAAAGAAATACTTTTATTTATCCTAGGTGTATAAGTTAAGAGCCTTAACAAAAAATTAGAAGTATGCTTGCCACTGTTTCAAAAACATTTTTTATTAAAGATAAATTATCTTTTAAGATCGAAAGAGTTTTTACTACGTAAGGGTAGTATTGTGGATGGAAGGGCCTTATGTGATTCAGTATGGGCAAGAAAGACTTCAAAGTGGATATAGATACTTTGGGTTTCTAGACTTAGATTGCGATTCAGAGGCTTGTATCTTTAGGGCTATTTGAGCCTTGATTCCTGAATTTTTTATTCAATTTTGCTACGCCTATTAAGATGTGATATATCTCTTGGAGCTTTCGTCTTTTACTTGGGCACAATTGTCCAACCTCTTTTCTTCTTTTCTTCTCCTTAATTATTATTTTTTTTTGTCACCCCATTCTTTCTCCCCCTTTTTTTTTTTTTTACTTTACCCCTTTTCTTTGGGCCTCTATTGTCAAGCCTTTGACTTTAAGAAATTAAAGTCCCTAAATCCATATATTTTGAGTATATAGGCTTAGGTAAGGTAGGCATAAGCTTGAGGTGTTTAAAGGGTGTTGACTCTCCTTCATTTAAAAAAAAAAATAATTTATCAAAAATAAAAATTGTTTATGAATTTAATGTTACTAAGGCAAGTACGAATCGATTTTATCCTTCTCTCCTCATCAATGACCCTAACCTCCAAATTGCCTCATTATAGGGTAGTTCTTAACAAGGTTTAAATGTGAAAATACTCCAAGTTGGTCTAACGGGGTTAACTAGGGATAGTTATTTTGGGATTTGAAAATGAATGTCTAACTTCATTTTAATCTATATATTACATTCAAAATAGACCTCCTCCAAGGAATGAGTCCAAAACATCTACCATTATATCACTCAACTCTCAAAGTGTTTTAAAGGTTAGTGTATAGGATATAGTATGCTTCTTTTCATCTTACACTTTTTAAAAAGTGAGTTACCAATTCCTTAAAGAGGAGTTTTATTTACCTGCCCTAAGGTAGAGATTAACTTTACCATATGCTCTAGTGTCTCAAAACATGCTCGAGTTTTGATACTTTTCACTTGGTTTGAGTTCAAGATTCAGGTCATGTTTTGACTTTACTTATGATTGGGCTTAGTTTTCTAAATGGACCAAGGGTTTCAGCTTGGCTTGGTTACCTTGATGGGCGGGGGATTGTGTTTAGGTTAGCTACCTTGATGGGCCTAATGGCCAAGGGTTTGTGTTCAGATTGGCTACTTGAATGGGCAAAGAGTTATTGTTTAGATTAAATGGGCTAAGGGGCTAATGTTTGGATTGACTTTCTTAATGGGCCAAGGATTGTGTTTGGGTTAACTACCTTAATGGGTCATCTTGAGCTTAGGTTGGCTCTTTCATATTTGGGTTGAGCCCATGAGGATTTATAGCTGTTAGCAACTTTTCTTTTCTTTTCTTTTTCATTTTTCATTTTTCATTTTTTTTAAGAGAGAGAAAGATAAAGTTTTACTTTATAGAAACCAAGAAAATAATTTACAAATAAGGATGGTAATTTTTAGGGTTCTATTTATAAGTTTATGAGATTTTACATTTCCCTAAATGAAAGGGAACAATGGTTGGATAAATGCCTATTAAATGACTATTTACAAAGAAGAGAATGCTAAAGAACGAAGAGCGATGAACGATGAACTAAAAGAACTTTTATAATTGTGAAAGATCAAAATATATAAAACAAAGGCAAAGAACCTAACATTTATTCTAAAACTTAACATTTATTTTAGCCTCTCTAAATATGAACTGGAAAAAACCTTAAATTAAGTTTCATAGACGAGCCTTAAGGTCTTCTAACATTTCATCAGTTTCCCTAATGACCTGTCCCAAAAGAACCATTAAAGCTCGGTTGTGAGCTTTAGAATACTTGAGCTTTTCCTTCAGATAGGCGATTTCATCCTTCAATAGCTGCTCATGAATCCTAGAGAGGTCCTGTAGCCTATCGTTCACCTTATTGTTTGCTTGGTTATCTGCCATTCTAGGTCTACACATTTTATGGACAAGAATTAGTTATCAATGCAACAAAAGAAGGTACATGAAAATATGCAGATGTTAGGATCGTTTAGGTTGGTTGTGAGCTTCAAAATACTTAAGCTTTTCCTTTAGATAGGCAATTTCATCCTTCAATAGCTGCTCGTGAATTCTAGAGAGGTCCTGTAGCCTATCATTCACCTTATTGTTTGCTTGGTTATCTACCATTCTAGGTCTACACATTTTATGAACAAGAATTAGTTATCAATGCAACAAAAGAAGGTATGTGAAAATATGCAGATGTTAGGATCATTTAGGTTAATACATTATTCTTTAAGTTGCAACCTTACTGTTATTTTCAAAAACTGATTGCATTAAAATTTTCAAAAGTTAGTAAGGTTGTAATTCTTAGGAGTATTGTATTAACTTAAACTCAAGGGGAGAAAACACTTTCATTGGTTACATCACAACTTAAGTAAGGTAGTCTAATTAATCTCGAGCGGTAGTTACACCACTATACTGGAGCCTACACAATGACCTTCCTCCTAAGGTCCTAAGATGACCTAGGTATGACCACATCTACCTTGCATCTTTGATGCAGCAAATAACCCCCCATATCTCAATGTATGTTGCATGCAAAACAAATACAACAATCAAAACAAAGTATATACATGATAATAACGACAAATACAAACAAACAAATAAATAAATTATGTAGGTATATTTGAAAAGCAAATTTACTTTCGAAAAGTATTTTAAGTGGCTAACCCTCTTGACGTCCCCAATAGAGTCACCAAGCTGTCGAGCCTAGTTTTTTTTTATTTTTAAAATTTTTCCTAACCTGGCCAATATTAAACCTTAACCCATTTAATATTGGTCCTTAACTAAGAGTTAAAGAAAACTAATTTTTCTTTTAAAAATTGTTTAGAGTCGCTACCTAACCATAGTTGAGAAAAAGAGTTAAGCTATGACCAATTAGGTGCATTGGTTATAATTTAACTATCGGTCTTTTGATAAAATCAATTTTTAAAACGGTTTTAAAACTAGAGATTTAGATCCATAGGCTATCCTATTAAATCCTAAATGTGTACCGCTTTTTAACTTTTCAAATTTAATTTTATTTTTCAATAATACCTTTTTTAGATTTCAATTTCTAAACAACAAATCATGCCACATGCAACTAAGTTAATTAAATTGACTATTTATAAAAGATGGAAAATGAAAATTTTCCATATTTTAAGTCACCCCATAATTGCTGCAAGTGCCTATGTATTTCCTATTCAGGATCAAACTTTCATAATTCGTTTTGTAAAACTTTACTATGTTGAATTCATTTTAATTTTGAAAACACGTCGAGTTTATGTTTTTAAGTATATTCGATTTTATTAAGAGAGATTTAATTTGAAAAAGGATTATTTACTTTTATTTATTTTTAAAAAATCGATTTTCTAAATGGTAAAACGATTTTTATCTACTAAAAAAAAGTATATTTTATTATTATTTTTATTTATTTTTTCTTATTTAATTTTTAACCAAAAATAAATAAATAAATAAATAACAAAACTACGATATTCTATCTCTTTTCTCTTTTTCTTTTTTTTTTTCTTCTTCTTTTTATTTTTATTTTTTTGGATTTTTTTCTCCTTTTTTTTTCCTTTTAGTTACAATTAAATATTAAATTACAAAAAAATAAAAAAAAAAAGACATGAAATAACCGAAAAAAGGATAAAGCTGGATTAAGGACAGGGCCAGACCAAATCAATTAAGAGGCGTAGGTTAGTTTGGATCCGAATAGGGATGACGTGGAGTGAGTTAGGTCAAGAACCAAGTTATGCTTGGTGAAGACAGCAATCACCCAAATCAACTTCTTACAGTAGCTTATGATGATCCTTTTGAATGCGGGATGGAAGTTTTATGAAGTTTTAATGTATGAAACTTCGAATGATGGTGGAGCTTCTGTCTGTAGTGGTTGTTTAGGGTTGGTAGAGGATGGAATGGTAGCAACTAGAGAGAGAAGGGTCATGTATGTAGATATGAGGGTCTATTGCTCAGTGATCAAAGAGAGGGAGGTTCAAGTATGGTAAGAATAGTGGCATCATGGGTGTTTAGCATGTACAGCCATGGTTTATGGAGTTATAGCAATAAGTTCATCACTGTGCTCGTAGCACGAAGGAGTTTGGATCTAGGTTTGGTTGAAAGAGAGAGAGGGAGAATCTAAGTCATGCGAGAGGGAGAAGGTAGGGATGGACATGTGATCAGTGTTATGCATTAGGGTGTATGTATGTCGTTGGTCATATGCTGAACAAGGAATGGATTGGGTACCAATACCTTACCTTTCTTTGAGCTAGACTTTTTGTCAAAGCTAGAACTACTACCATAGAAACTTGCCATTATAATTGTTAAAATCATGATTCTATCCATGCGATTTTTACGAACTTACGATTTTAGGAGGTCCTTCCAAGATAATCTGGGTATAAAATTATTTTCTTATAAAATCTTACATTTTTAACCGATTCTACATTTCAAACTTGGTAAAAACTTACCTTTTTAATTGAGTTTACCGATTCTATATGTATAAGTTGAATGGACCAAACATAAATAAATAAATATATATAACTAGGCTTCTACTAGCCCATTGACTATTAATGCATGAATTACCTTCCCATCCTATTCCAATATTTTTCCTCTTTCTATCTCTCCTAATCCGTTGTTCAATATACATAACCTTCGTTTGGATTCTAGTTCTAATAGAAAAGTTTACAAGAACTATATATTTAAGTTTATACTATCAATAACTCAAAATAAGTTGAAACATTTGGTTCTCTTCAATTGTTACTTTTTGGAAATAAAATAATAGAAAAAAATTTAGTTTTAACTTTTCTTATTCTTCTTCCATGAATATTAGATTATACATTAAGAAATTTTTATGGAAAAAGAATTCACTTTCTTTATTTTTTTTATTTCTATCATGTATTTCAAGTATTTTCTAACTATTATGAGAAAATTTATGGTTTTTTGAAAATATTTTGCATAGGTTTTAGACATTTATGTTTCTACATTTTGATTTTACGTTCTGATTCTACAAATTCTCTAGCGATTTTAGGTAGAATCACTTATTTGACAACCTTACTAGTCATCTATTTAATACAGAAATTACTTAAGAAAATTAACAATATATGATATATTGTGCTAAAAAATAATATGGAGTGTGGATATGAAAGCAGATAATATGTAAGACACTAGTACAATGGAAGCAAATCTTGAACATGTAAGAAACGTGTAGCAAACTAAAAGCAAATAGTGAGCTTAGTACAACAATTAGTTAGCAAATTGTAGGCTGGTTTTGGGTACTTGATGAATGCAAGGCTGTGTAAACTTTAATTTAAGGAAGAAGATTCTATGCTTGTTCACACATATTTCAATTTCAAATTTCGTCATTCATGACATTCATTTCTTTAGATAAATTTGAATGATAATCGATCTTTACTTTTGCAAGCTTCTAAATTCAAAGCATCTCAATTTCTTTTGAATGTTCATCTCTTTCACAGAATTTTTGTTTCTTTCCAATCTTCATCTTTTTCAAACTTAAACAGACACATGCATTCCATTCCATTTGAGTTTCAAAATTTCCTTTACCATTTGCTCACTACTAATGTTTTTGCAGGTTTGACCATCTTTACTCTTTAAATTTCAATTTGTGTTTAACTTTCTTAGCTTACATCTTCTCATTTTTCAAATTTTCCTCTACTTTCGATATCTTTCATTTCATTTCATTATGGAACATGATAGGATTCCATTGCCTAGACCTCTCACTCAAGTAAGAGCAAGAGGTCTGGTCAGTTTAGCCTCTTGAATCCTCAATTATCAAGCAAGTACTACGACACCATCTTGAAAAATGACGATAATGACCTGTATGACCTCTTCAGTTTCCATGTTGTCTAGTGTGTCGCCTAGATTAGCCTAGATTTGGCCGACTTATCCAAGACTCTAGAATCGAGCTTTCCGACCTGTCCTGCAAATTGCCTCCCATTACAAGTCCCTTGTCCTAAGCTACCAAAGGATCCTACTAATACCAACCTTATCCTAACATGTTAAAAAACATTATTAGCAAACATTCCAACCTCTCCCATGAAGATACGTATATTGCTTCCTATGGGCACATACTTGACAATGGAATCTTCTTTTTTTAGAAAGATTACCTAATTATCCTTCCTCTTTTGTATAATTGTTAGTGTACAATATTTACCCTTTTAGTAAATTTGCATACTTATTACCCTTTTATAGCAATTATTGTAGTTAGATTCCCCTTTATTGTAAATGAAAATTTCGAAGTTTCTCTATTGAGAACTCTATCCCTGTTTAGCTCATAGCAACCCTTAAGTAAGGTTATGTCAACAAGTAATGCTTTATCTTGAACCAGTAAGTTATATCCAGTAAGGTATATATTCGTAAGTGCTTAAGCAATGAGTCATATCCGTCAGTAATTTTTGAGGATTAACACTTTTCTTTCTTTTGTGTTTTCCACCCAAGCCCTTTACTCATCCTTTCTCCAATGGTTGTTTTTCAAAGGACCCATCCATGCACAGGTAAGATCTCTTCCAAGCCACATCATAATAGGCAAGTCTAAGTAAAGGGTATGAACCATACGACCAGTTCCAGCTCTAGGGTAGGTCACAGTTTTGACCCACTCTATGCTTAGATCTAGGTATAGTCACTTAAAAATGACCATATGATATAGTCAATTTGACTTTAGTAAATTACATCGATTTATGGCAAGTAAAAATAAAATCGTTGATAGTAAAATCAGACCATCGATAGGTATTTATGGGAGCTATTAACAGTTTTTATAAGGCTGTTAATAAGTTCTTTTTACTGTTAATGGGCCTTATTCATTATAAATCAGAATGATCTACTGTAACTCAAAAGGGACCATATCATATATTCGATTTTGAATGATTGTATCGTAATTTTTTTTTCCTTGAATAAAAAATAGTTGATAAGAACTTACGGTGGCCTGAGCATGTAAGAAAAGTAATTCCCCAAGAAAGCACGTAGCTCGAAGATGGATTAGGCAAATCCAAAGATTAAATATTGCTTAAATATGAGTCGACAATTCCTAAACTTTCATCCTGTATGTTTGCCTTAGGTTCCCTCTTAGGTCTGGGGGTGAAAATTGCATACTATCTAAATCATTGGTTTAGTTATCTCATATATATTCATGTTAGATCTAAAGTGACGAATACTTTTATATTACATCTCGCATTTTTTGTGTATTCTGCGTGAGGACAACTATATCTGATCTTTTCTTTAATAATATAGACGTATTGCTCGATGCGTGTAATTTCAGCCATAATAAATATTATGAAAGAATTTCGCTAATTAAGATCATTCTTTGAAATAAGATTTTTCTTTTTTTTTTTTTTTGTTGGTAAAAACCAAATTCATTAAACCATAATCAAAATTTAACATCCATTAACCATCAAACAAAACTTGGGGAACATTTCCCCTTAAATAACTGACCGATATAGTAACTACACCCATCACATATTTCTAAGTAACGTCAACTAACAATAAAGGAACGTCCCTATAAAAAAAAAAAAAAACCTCCTGCGCCGATCGCAATCCTTGCTTTGCCATGTATTCTGTGGCTTTATCAGCTTCATGCCTTACCCTGAAAGTTTAACAAAAGGAGTATTATCAATCAGATGTTTACAATCCTGAAGGGCTGGGTGACAAATATCTAAGTTCGCCATTGGGTTATTTATCCATTCTAAAGCTTCTTGCGAGTCCACTTCAATGATCACCATGTCCTGCCTCAATCTAAATCCTAGAAGTATCCCTTCCTTGATAGATCACAGCTCAGCTTCAACAGGTGACTTAGCACTAATTTGCTTATGCACTCCTCCTAAAACAGATCCCCCTTCATCTCTACATACAGCTCCAACGCCAGCTTTATTACCATTCTCCTTCATAGTCCTATCACAATTTATTTTTACCCAACCTTCCTTCGGATTTTCCTAAGAATTCATAAAGTTCTTGCTATAGATTCCTAATTTATTTGTTCTTTGCACTGCCCACCATTTTTTTTCTCACATTGGAAGGCTGCCACAACAATCTTCATAATTTTCTTTAGGGTGAAAGATGCGCTCATTCCAACCTCTCTGGATACCCCGTATAGCAAATAGTACAAGAACTTCCTCCAAGGTATTACTTTTGGCGCTGGTCCCATCTCTTCCATTTGCAGTTCTTATTGATCCATGCTCTTAATTCATCATAATTGAAAGCTATATCCTGCAAATGCAAGCCAAGATTATGCCAGTCTTTTACTCCAATTACAATTTAAAATAAGGTGTACAATTATTTCCTCCTCTGACTGACAGAATGGACATTCACATCCAGTATGTATACCCCCTTCTCTAAGTTATCTTTAGTTGCTAACATAATATGCAAAATTCACCAAACAAGGAATAACATACGCGGTGTTGCTTGTGCTTCCCAAAGCCAATCCCACCTTTCATCATTCCCTCTCCTATCCTCTAAATTGCATAAGCGGATTTAAATGATACATCACCTTCCATTTCAAATGGCCAATATTGACAGTCCCTTAATTCATTAGAATCCTATAGGTGAATAATTCCCAGTCTTCCGCTAATATGCTCATCTATAAGATAGTCGATCACATCCCCCTTTGAACTAACTTCGTTATCCTAAACCTAATGAATCAAGAGGAGATCATCAAATTTATTCATGGATCCAAACAACCAGCTATTGACCCTCCTTCCTTCGTCCAATTTCCTATCCAGAATTTAGTACTACATCCATGTTTTATCTTTATAAGATTATTTAATAGTAAACTTCAATATTTCTTAAATTTTCTTTTGTATGTTCAGCTTAAAAGTAGGCCTATTTGTATCTATATAGGGACTAATTATGGTTATATATACACACACACACTAACTAATGCACACTTGCGATGTACATGCAAAATTTAGATTAAGTGATTCAATAAATCTATGACATATTGATGCATGAACACGAGTGTGGAATCTAGATCCCTAAGAATCAGCAAAGTAGATCTTGACTCATTGATAAATTTAGCATAGAATTAGAGGTATAATAGAACTTGACCCTAATGTTAAGAATGCCGAACACCTTAGTATAATTTGATGGAACAGACCTCAATCCTTTGATTATGTAAGTTTATGAACCTTGGTATAAAGTGTAACCTGATGAATTATACTAACCAAATAATCATGGTATTATGAAGAGCGCAACATGACAAGACTCTTGATAAGTTCAAAAGTTCTCAAAAGAACCAAAGTAAAGAGAAGAAATAGTCTCTTACTATTATCAAAGTGATGAAAATTGTCTTGCACAAGAATAGGTTGCATATTCATATAAAAAACCATAACGATAAAGGACAAAATTGCTAGATTAAATGTCTAATAAAATAACAAACTAAACGAAAACATTGATTGCACATGTAAACATAATCTTGGAATGGAAATATCAAGCACAGTGTGTACAATTGGGCTTCTCAGTATATGTGTAGAGAAAATTGAAATCTTGTAGCTCCTATTACGCCTCGAAGCGATGAAGTTGCAACAATCCATTTATGTGAACTAATCTAAGATAGTAACTGATATTTGAATCGCTATCATAGATGTGATTTACACAAGGCATCCACAACTACCCGCTTAAAAGTAAACAATTTGTACATGATTATTGATAAAATTATATACAGAACCTCAAGTCATATTCATAAATATATATCTATATATTGTTTTATAATCCCAGGAGATATTTACACATCATCGTAGTCTGATAAGTAAAATAGTACATTATCAACCCATCTATCTAAGAGCTATTAACAAAAAATCTCTAAACTCTACTGATTCTCTAATTTGATCCTTACTCCCCCAAAGTTCTTCAAAAGGGTACTAACCTCTAGATAATTATGACACGGCATTTTCAGTAAGCACCTATAAGAATATCTATAAGGGTTTAAGTAACCAATAGCTCAGTAAGTAAAGATAGAGATATAAGACTGTATAACAAACATAAACAAGGTTCTCAAACAATTATTTAAATACAATGCTACATGCAAATGCCATCACGTAGTATAGTCCAGGCCATTGTGAAATTAAAGAAATTCCACCCACTTTAATCCATAATAAGAAGTTTCATTACTTAATTACTTATGCAATAGCTTACGATCAAACCCAAGTTTATGTAATGAAGGCAACTCTTCCCCTATAATTATCCTTCGAACTACTGCCCTCATCCTTATAGTAACCTCCTCTCCTATCACTTAGTTCAACTAAAGATGAAGAAAGAACCATTATGCTACAATACTATCCTTTTTAAAGGTATCGGTATTTGATCGGATAATCCTAGTCATCCCTTAAAGGGTTGCAATGTATGTCTAATTAAGGTGTTTAGATCAAATACGATTAAACCCAGTTTAGGGTGATTATACAATTTCACTCTATACAATTCATAACAAACCACTATGGCAAAGCATCAGTATATAACCAAATAATCAAAGACACACAAGTGTGCACACAAACATCTACCTACAAGCACAAACAACACAATCATAAGCCTCTAGGTACTTTAATATAGTATCCTAAAATACAGTTATGCATTAATCCTAACTTAACTGAAATTCTTGATTTTCTCACTCGAACTTATTGCAGGTCAACTCATCGCTGCTTGCTCCTGTAATATAAATACTTTTTTAGTATTTATACCCTTATTACATATAAGCTATAAATCATAATTTACCCAATTATTCAAGTTTTATATCACTTATTACCAAACAAATCCTAAATTAGTTTCTAATTCAGTTTCTGAATCAATTCCTGAATTAGCTTCTAATTCAACTTTTGGTTACAATTTTTATTCATAACCCTAAGAATTATTTTCGAGCCAATATTTGAAATTCATCTAACTATATTTGAGTATCCCAAGTCTCCTATTTAGCTCCTAATCAATATTTTGGTCCACACAGTACACTATATTCCCAATTTAACTACTAAATCTGCTCTCGATATAAGAATAACCTATATTTTTCACATACTTTCTTAAATTTAAGTTTTAAATTAGATTTATAATATATTCTAAATATTATAATATCATTAATTTTTACCTAAATATTTTCTACTCATTCAATTTTCAATTTCACCTATTATTCCTTTACATATATTTATCACATAATATACATAATACATACAATTTATATCTCAAACACCACAAATATCATCCTATATCAACAACTAACACCCCAAGATATCTAATTACATCCTAAGTCAATATTTATACCAAAATAGCCTTGAATTATAAAATAAATTTAAATTATTATCTTCTTCTTATGATTTTAAGGCCTAAAAATTAATTAAAATTTTAAAAGATTAATTTTAAGAAAATCTCTTCATATCACTATAAAATATATCCTAAGCAACACACACACAAAATTTAGAGTCAAAACTACATCGTTAATGTAATTTAAATCAAAAGTGAAAATTAGCTTAAGTTTAGTGATTCCTTAAGGGCAGTATATCCCAAAGCTTAATTTTATTAATTGACATTTTTTCCTAAATCTACATACAAAAACCTCATAATACTAAATTTCATAATTTTTTATATATATTTGATATTTTTAATAAATTAAACAAAATCAATAGGGAAATTAGACTTGCTATTCGATCGGCTTCTAACCACCAGTAGCGGCTCCACCTACTCCAGCAACTCCAGGTGGATGGTCTATTATCTAGTGGTGATGGCCATCCTTCCCTAAGTGGTCGTTGGATGTAAGTTTACCTCTAAAACCCTAATTACACAATATTTTTACTAATTTTTGTAGAAATATTCTCTCCTCTCTTCTTAATCTCTGTCTAATTTTTCTAAACTCCTAAGTGTTTAAAATGAATTCTAAAAGGGAGCATCTGAATTTATAGTGTTGTTTAGGTATTTTTTATTGAATTATTAATGGTCGAGTGCCCCTTTTCTTCTTCTTTTTCATTATTTATTTGAGTTATTTTTATTGGTTGAATTTCCACCCTCAATTTCCAATTTCTCACACCCTAAATCTAGACAATTCTTCACTTTCTATTTTTTTTTATGAATTTTATTTAATTAATTAGTATTATTTTAGCATATTCTTGGTATTTTAAGTACTTTCGAGTATTTTTATCTATACTTAAATACATATATTGTACAAATAAATACTCTTAAATATTATTTATGTTATTTTATAATTTTTAGTATGTAGATAATTTATCTCTATCAATTTATTAATTATCATAACTCATTTTATACATTTCTAATAAATAACAAGTAATATATATATATAACTTAATATTATAATAATTAATTATTTTATTATTTATTTTTCTAAATTGAAACTCAAAAGATTATTTTTACTAATACTCTTACCTCTGTCATAAAATTTGGGCTTGATTGGACAACTTATCCTAGCGCCCTAAATTTTACATATCGACTCCTAAGCACTTGATTATGGGGCTTACAGCTCCAATGGTTGATCACATGCCATGGACTTGCCTTGGAAGGATCTCACACACAGCATGTTGAATTGTAATGAGAAGACACACAATGTGGACCTCCAGGCTCTAGCTTTCATATACAACATATAACCTTCTTAAACCTAAGTTACAAGGTGTGTTCTTCATGCCCTCTCCATTTATCCTTACTCTAACCTCAATGAGTTACTTTGACTTAGATTGTACTACTCTGCTCCTCTTGAACTATTAATAAATTAAATAGACTCCCATTTGATTTCAAAGTAGTCTCCAAATACTCATTAATGATCTTCATTGCTTCAATAAAAAATCCATTAAATTCCACACGAAGTCTTTTGGCTTGATCTCAACTAATAGCTTTAGTTAGAACTTGTAACAAGCTTGTTGTACGTGTCACAACTTAACTCCCATCATTCCTACTCTCATCAAAAGGATTTGTCATCAAATCTTCATTACATGAAAAGGAGATAAATCAGTTACATTAAAAGTAACAATCACATTATACTCACTTGGAAGATTAAGTTTTTAGGTATTGTCATTGATCCTTTTTGATAGTTAAAATGGACCATTGCCTCTTAGATTTAATTTGGACTTTCTCTGAGCTCCTCATGTGCAACCATACCCAATCTCTTGGCTCAAATGTCATTCATTTGCGACCCTTGTTAGCTTAATTAGCATATTGCTTGTTCTTCCCCTCAATTTGGCGCCTTACCTACTCATAAATCTTCTTCACCTCTTCTGCCTTTTTCTTACCATCTAAACTAGAACACTCATTAACAAGCAAAGGAAGTAAATACATAGGAGTTAGTAGATTAAAACCATAAATAATCTCAAATGGAGAAAAACCAATAAAAGAATGAACAACACGATTATAAGGAAATTCAATGAATGGCAAACACTCTTCTAATGATTTTAAATTCTTTTAAATCACAACACGCAACAAAGTCAATATGGTCTTATAAACTATTTCAGTTTGGCCATCGGTCTATAGATGGCAAGTAGTAGAAAATGAAAGTTTGGTGCCCAACTTACTCTATGACACTTTCTAGAAGTAGCTAAGGAACTTGATATCTTTATCGCTAACAATGCTCCTAGGAATGCCATGCAATCTAACAATCTCTTTAAAAACCAATTTAACAATATGTGTTGCATTGTCAATTTTGTTACACATAATAAAGTGTACTATTTTCGAAAACTAATCTAGTACAAGAAAAATTAAATCATACCTTCATTTGGTCCTAGGCAATCCTAACATAAAATCCATTGAGATATTAACCCATGGTTCATTAGGTACAGGTAGAAAGTCTATGTGGTATCACTTTAGACTTAGCCTTCCTACAAGCAATTAACAACTACAAATCCTCTCCACATCTCTCCTCAAGTGAAGCCAATGAAAATGCTCAGTTAAAATGTCTATCGTCTTATTTATACCAAAACTTCCCATTAAACAACCCCCATGAGACTTACACACAAGTAACTCCCTTAAAGAACAATTAGGCATGCATAATTTTCCTTCTCTAAATAAGTACCCATCATACCTATAAAACTTATTAAATGCAGCCTTTTTACATGCCTTATGTATAATTGCAAAGTCAGAATCACTAGGATACAAATCCTTAATAAATTAAAAACCTAACAACTTAGTATTGAGAGTAGAGATAAGTGCATAACAACATAGAAGTGTATCCGCAACAACATTTTACCTACCTTGTTTGTATTGGATAACATATGGAAAAGTTATAATAAATTCCATACAGCGCACATGACGTCTGTTCAACTTACCTTAGCCCTTCAAATGCTGGAGAGACTCATAGTCAGTGTGAGTTAAAAACTCCTTTGGCCACAAATAATGTTGCCAAGTCTCTAATGCTCTCACAAAGGAATAAAGTTCCTTATTGTATGTAGGATAGCTCAAAGTAGCTCTATTGAGTTTCTTTAAACAATAGGCTATGGGTCACCCTTCTTACATCAAACCATTCCAATGCTAATGCTAGAAGCATCGCACTCCAACTTAAACATCCTGGAAAAATTAGGTAAAGCCAACAAGAGTGCAAAACACAGTTTTTCTTTAATTAAATTAATTGCTTTTTCTTGTGCCTCCACACATTTAAAACCTACAGACTTCTTAACAATTTCAATAAGTGGTGTAGCTAACATACTAAAGTCTTTAACAGATCTCCTATAGAAACAAGCTAATCCATGAAAGCTTCTAACTTTAGTGACACTTTTAGGTTTTAGCCAATCTTTAATTGTCCTAACTTTTTCTTCATCTACTTGAATTTCTTTAGAACTCACAACAAATTCCAAAAACATAACTTTTTCTATGCAAAAAGAACACTTCTTCAAATTGGCATACAAATTTTCTTTCCTTTATACATGGAGCACACATTTTAAATGTTCAACATGCTCATCTGAACTTTTACCATACACCAAAATATTATCAAAATAAAACACTACAAACTTTCCAATAAAATCCCTCAATACATAGTTCATTAATCTCATAAAAATACTAAGTGTATTAGTTAGTCCAAAAGGCATAACTAACCACTCATATAAGCACTGTTTGCCTTAAATGCAATTTTCCATTCATTGCCCTCTTTATTCTTATTTAATGTTAACCACATTTAAGATAAATTTTAGAAAAGATAGAAGCATCATACAATTCATCAAGCATAGCATCTAATCTAGGAATAAGATGGCAATACTTTATCGTAATTTTATTGATGGGTCTATAATCTACACACATACGTCATATCCCATCATTCTTAGGAACTAGAAGCATAGATACTACATATGGGCTCATAATATCCTAACAATTCCCTTTGCCAAAAGTTCTTTTATCTGCCTCTTGATTTCCTTAATCTCCTTAAAACTACATCTATAGGTTGGTCTATTTGGAATAATGGCCTCAAGAAAAAATCAATCTAATGCTCGATTCCCTGAATAGGTAGTAAACCTCCCAGTGTTTCCATAGGAAGCAAATCTCCACATTCCTACAAATAAGACACAATAGCACTAGATCAAGTTCGTTAGTATTCAAGTAAGCCTCTTTGTACATAAGTACAATCATAGACCTCCTTTTAAAAATAGCACTCTTGATCTCACTTTTGCTCGCATAACAACTCAATTGTTTTGATCTCTCACTCTCTTTCTTTTTTCTCTCATAATCTCACCTACTCTCATTAACTTATTCTCTCTTTTTAAAGCCATATGATCTTGATAGACTTGTTTTGGAGTTAATGGACCAAGTGTAAACAGCTTCCCATCCTTCACCAAAGTATATTAATTTTTAACCCCATTACGTTGTGTCTTTCTATCGAATTGCCAAGGCTTTGCTAACAAAATATGACTCGCATGCATAGGCAACATATCACGTGACACTTTATCTATGTCCCTATAGAAAAATTCAGTAAAACCTACTATAGACACCTCATTTTTGCCTACTTCTATTTTCCTTCTAGTTAAGAAACCCATATTTTTCAAAAAAAGACCAAAAAAATAGAAAACAAAATAAATGAGAAATTTGAAAAATACCAAAAAATAGAAAATACCTATAAAAATCGAGAACATCAAAAAGACTAAAAAATTTTTAAAATGAAAAATACCAAGATTGAAAAATCACAAAAAGACATTAAAAATGAAAAAGAAAAAAGAAAATTAAAGAAAACCTAGAAAATAAAAAATATATCAAAAATTGAAAAATCATTAAAAAAATATGTTGCAATTGTTTATTTAGATCAGTTTAGGGTGGAAATCACTTTTTAAGGTTGGAGTTAAAATAGATATATGTAATTTGACCAAATTAGAAATTTCGGAGAAGACTAGGTATTTATTAAAAACCAATTTTTCTATCCTAAGTTTGACAAACCCATTTTGAAAATTAATTTTTTTAGGGGATCTTGGCCTTAAACTACACCTCAATCGAAGTTCAAACGAGTATTTTATGGTTATTTAAAATCTTGAATTAAAGCCGAACATAAGTAGAAACCAAGTTCCTAATTCGATCAAATTAGATAGGCTTTTAAAATATTTTGAACATACTTCATATTTTCTTGAAAAAGAGAATGCAATTTTTTGGAGTTTAGGTGGTTAATTAAATGTTTTTAGGTTGTTCATGGAATGAGGTGAAAAAAAAAAGGAAGAAAAAGAATTGGAACCATTCGAAGGAAAGGAAAAGATAAAAAAAAAAAAAGGAAAAAGAAAAAAGAAAAAGACAAAAAAGAAAGTGAAAAAAAAAAAACTAAAGGTGATAAGTGTTACCTAATCATTGGTACCATGTATCACCAAGCAATTGTGCTACGTGGCATATAAAACTGCGTACCATTTGGTACACCCTAAGAGTCACTATGTTGTGCCACATAGTTGCATGCAAACACTATGCAGTCCAACCACATGGCAACACTACGCAGTCCATTTTCTCCACCCGTCCTTCGATTTTCGATGGCTAGAAGCTTTAATTTTCTTAAAACATGGAAATTTGCATCTTGTAAATTCTACCCAATTTTGATGTGTTTTTTGCCACGAAAAATTATGGAAAATTATAGAAAGGAAAGCTCATAAAGTGTGCTATTTAGGTATGTTTGAATTTCAAATTTTTATTAAGGGAAATAGGAGAAATAAAAATAATAAATTCGTGTGTCTAATAAATACCCATATCTTGCACCATAACTAAATTAAGCGAAATCAATAATTTTTATTACAATGATTCATTATACCTTGATACTAAATAAGTAACCACATACCCCATGAGCTATAGAAGCTTTAATTTTTCCATTATTTCCATAAAATTGTGATTAAATTGAGCCAAATTTGGTAAAACCTAAAAAACATCCCTGAACTTCATTAATCTACGAAAGATTAAATCTTTCTCCTAAATGGAAGTTTCTTAGACATCACTCATAATACTACACTATAAATAAGGACCTCCTCCAAGCATTATTCCATTGAAAATGATTGAAAAGCTCTCCAATTGAATGAAATACTTAGTTTCTCACTCTAGCTTCCATTAGTGCACAACCTACTCTCTCTCTCTTCTATTTCTATCCATGTAGAGAAAATCAATCTAAGAAAAATTAGTAGAACATTCTACTCATGTTTAAGAACAAAGCCTAGGCTTTAATCGCTCTCAACTTAGTGGAGCTTTGTTTCAATTTGGAAGAGAAGTTAGAAAGGTGTTGTTAGGATTTTTCTCTTCAATAAGGTTAAATTTTTTAGGGAAATCTAAGGAAAAGGACCCATGGTTTCTAGAAAGAAGTTGGGGATTTCAAAATTTGACATCTTAAGAGTCCAAAATCACCATCCATATCCTAAGAGCTGGTTAGATCACCCCAGAATTGGTCCAGTTTATACCACTTCATAAGGTAAGTTCATCTTCCTTTGTGTGTGGATTGTTTATGAAGAAAAAAAAAATGAAAATGCAAGAAAAAAGAAACTTAAAACATGCTTTGATCTTGTGTTGTCATGTCCTCATGCAAATAATATGTTTTTGATTAGTTATCTTAATAATGCAGATTTTAATTTTGATAGTTTGCATGTTGATGTACTAGTTTGTGTGATGAGTTAATAATTAGCACGTCCAATTTGAATAAAGTTTGATTTTAATAGCATGTTGATTTGAATTAATTAGTATAGTTTGCATGATAATTTGGCTTTAATTTGATTTTAATTTAAATAAATAATTAGCATGTTCGTAGCATGTAGATTTAAATTAACTAGTATAGTTTGCATGATAATTTGGCTTTAATTTAATTAGCATGATAGCATAATAAATTTGATAATTAGCATGTTAGTTTAATTAGCATAGTTTTGCATGTTAATTTAGTCCTAATAAATTTAATTTGATTTTAATAATTAGTTTGTTAATTTAATTTGATTTTAATAATTAGCATGTTAGTTTGTTTGCATGTTGGTTTTAATTTGAATGATTAGCATGTTAACTTTTATTTAAATAATTTAATTTGTTGATTTACCTTTAATTTGAATAAATTAGCATGTTGGATTGGATTTGATAAATTAGTACAGTTTAATATGTTGGGTTTCAATGAAATTGTTATGTTGATGTCGCCATGTTGTTAATCATGTTGTGGGATTTGTGTTGAATAAAATTGTTTTAAAATAAAATGGGCTTTTTCCCAAAATTATTTTTTTTCCTACAAAAAATGTTTTTCATAAATGAAAAGAAGGGCTCTTTTCCAAAATATAGGGGTTTTTTAGAATTTTCCAAAGAGGACCAAGAATTTTTTTTCTCACATTAATAAAACGTAATGAATTTAAAGTAAAAAGATTTTTCTTAAAGTAAAATAAACCCACATACTAAAATTTTCATAAATTAGAACTATATGGACTTGATCTTGCTCCATGGGTACATAAGCATTTTGGAAAGCCCAAAATAAATAAAAACTTTATTTTTCCCTCCTTTTCTAGATTTTTCTTCATTTTTTACAAGTAAAAAAATATAAAAGAGAAAGCCTATTTCACTTGAAAATAAAATTAAAAGCTCACTTAATTACCTCATGGACCTTTTTATGGAAACCTTTAGCTTTTAAACTAGTTAGCCTCCAAACCCATTTCATCCTTACTTTCTATTTTCTAAACTGTTTATAGAAACCTATGGACTACTAACTGAAATTAGGGTCTATTCACTCATTAACCTTAATTTCACTTTTTTGCAATATTGATCGAGTGGTGACTCCTTTTAAAATTATTTTCCAAAATGAAACCTTTTCTTAATATAGTCAAGAGATTTATAGTGAGCGGTTAGGCTTCATATAAATTGAGTTAAAAAGAGAGAGAGAGAGAGAGAAACTAAATTTTCAAATTGACACCTACTTATCCACCTATAACTCTTCTAAATCATTCAACCATTGCAACCTATAGGACTTTAGATGTTTCAAAGTAGATAAACTCAACATCACCACAACATTAATCCTCATAACATTCGTACAACTCTGTCCATCAATAGTTAAGATTTACACCTTCTCCTTCACACTTGGTATGGAAAATATTTTCTCGTTACTACTTTAAATTGTTCTCCTTAATCTAAGTACTCAAAGTATGCCTAATTACTAAGCTTTCATCAACCTTCTCAAATAAATTTAGTATCACTAGCATCCTCCAATGCAAGCATATCATCCCCATCACTCTCACTCACAGTAACATACTCATCATTGCCTAAAGCAATCATAGCCCTTTTATTTAGACATGATGCTATATGCCTAACTCCATTACATATAAAATATCTCAAATCATGAAAATAAACTTGAGTTTCAAGCTTACCTTTGGCCTTACTAGGCCCTTCATCTTTAGGCAACGGTGAAGGCATCCTGGGTTTTGAAATAATCTTCTCCTCATTTCTCTTATTTCCCCTCTACAAATTAGTAGTCATGGAATTGTGATTGTGTCTACAACTCTTCCTCTTGAGTTGCTTCTCCACTTTTATGGCCATATTCACCATGTCCACCAATTCCACATAATGTTGTAACTTTACAACATTTGTAATATCACTATTTAGCACAGTAAAAAACCTTCCCATGATTGCCTTCCTTTCCTCCTACACATCAGCTTTCATCATCAACAACTCTATTTCCTTTTGATATTCCTTAACACTCTTTGATTTATAAAGTATCCTGTAATAATAACTAAGAACAAACCTTTTTCTCATCACTACTTTCAATTCTTTCCAAGTGCTAATAGGCTCTTTGTAATTTCTCCATCTATTACTCACAAGTTGATCCCACCAAGTTAGAGCATAATTAGTAAATTTTGCAATTATTAACTTTACCTTTTTTTCCTCAAAGTAATTGTGATGATTGAAAACCAACTCCATCCTTTTTTTTTTTCCATTCCATATATGCATCTAAATCATCCCAACCTTGAAAAGGTAGAATCTTCAACTTAATACTACTCATATTCGAATCTACATGCTCACCTCCCCTTCTAGGCTCCTTACATCACCTTTCTACATCTACTATTATAGTTTGTTCACCTAATCCATCCTCATCATCAATATCTTCATACTTCTGAACAAAATGCTTAGCTTGTTGCCTCATAGGTCATACTGGGCATGAATTGAATATTAAGGATAAATTTTTACTTCTTTTCAAAATTAAATAATAAATGCAATAATGTATGTAAACAAGAAAATGAGATAACAATAATAAATGTAGAATTTAAAAGTGATAGAGATAGAGAAGATCAAGCTGGGAGATACTGTAGAGTTTGAATTACCCCAACTCTCCATGACCATATAATGCCTCTAATCGAAGACTTTACACTACTTTTATTAATCACCAACTCAATGCTCCAAGATCTGCACAAGTACTCAATACACCTCAATCACAACATACAATCACAAATACACAATAATCTCATAAGTGTAGTACTTTTTTCACTATATTTTTGCAATAAGTAAACTCATAAGACCTATACTATCAATCTCTCTTGATAAATTGTAAGTTAGGGTACAAGAACCAAATTGGATGTAATTGGTACAAGGATTGTAAGAGAATGTTTTTTAGGTTGTAGTAGAATGTTAGATCTTAATTATCCTTGGCAAGTAGTTGAGCATTTATGCCATCTCCAAGAATTCATCCTGTTACACTACACTCGATGCTCTAACGGCTAGTTGAATTGTAGCTACCATCAAGCCGATGCATTACCCTACCATCAACTCAGTAGGCCAAAAATTCACAACAACACCAACATCTTCCGACTGACTCAAAGAACAAAAGCTATCTAACTTTTATTTCCAAAGCTCTATATCGGCAAGCCAGTGAATCACAACACTAGTGAACCAGTAGACTAAATATAGTAAGCTTTCCAATTGTTCTACTGCTAGTGAGCCAGTAGAACAAATATAGCAGGTCCTTCTAATTATTCTACCAAAGGTCTAATTATTCTACCAAAGGTCGGCTTCCTAGATGCTATTAAGTCGATTGCCTAAATCTACAACAAGCTTCTCCCGATGAATACAATTCACAAATGCACAAACAACAAATACACTTTACATTCTCTAAGTTATAGAAATAACAAAATTAAGTCTAAAGATTTAAATATTAAAGAGTTAGTTGTTATTTTGGATTATTTACAAATTGAAGTTCATTCAACAATTAACCTAAATTTTCTTCATTGGCATATTTTGTTCTCATCAAAATCAAACTATAAATATTAAATTCAATAATCTCCCCCTTTTTTATAAGGAAAAAACCTCATACATTAAATGTTCCCCCTCAACTTAGTACTCCCCCTCAATCAAGCATCCAGATTCAAAGAAAGATTTGTAAAGATCAAAGGACTACTTAACATTAACAACACTATTTTGTTAAGAGAGGTAAAACTCATTTTTAATGGCCAATATATTAATGTATATACTTAACAAAGATTTGAATAGATTTTGTCAAATTAAGAGACTCCATGAGAGACTTAGACTCTTCTCCCACTTTAGCAGCATCAAAAAGATGATTTCAGGCGATGAAAAGGAAGAATTTTTCTAGTCAAAATTTTAGCATAGTCCTAACTTAAGCCAAGATATGCTTCCTACAAAAGAAAAACACAACAACACAAGAATACTTCAAGGAATATCAAAGGCAACAACTGTATCACAATTAAAAACATAAGCTACATCAATGCTTAATTTTGCTCCACATACTGCAACACCATTCATCAAGTGAGTAGTAGCTTAACTATAGTCAGCTCAATCTCCATGCCAGCATAGTAATCAACAAACTTGAATGACAAAGCAACTTATAAACATAAGATTAGCATAAGAACATATATGTTAGGATAGAAAAGTTCATACATCTCATGATAAGACAATACCAACAAGAGAGGCCAACAAGGCCAATACCAACAAAATGATCAACAAGATAAGCCAAAGGCCAAGTCTAACCAGAACAAGAGATTAAACAGAAATAAGGAAGCCCATTAGCTAAGTACAAAAATACTCATTATACAGAAGAAAACAAGATAAGTATAAATTATAACTAACAAGCTATCCAACCTAAGTAGCTAGTGGATCATCATCTTGCAATAGAGGAGGTGGAGGAGGATAAGGGTAAGAAGAGCAATGATAATCAAGATTGAAGTGGCTATAGTCCTTGAAACCCATAGTGAATGTAGCTACGCATATCATCCCCGAACTAGTTAAAGCACATCTCAAAATATTGATAAAATGTATGTTAGGACTTGATAAGCTAAGATGAGTCAAAATGTAGGAAGCAATATCCTTATGGAGTCGGTCCCTAAGATATGCCTTTATTGGGTGGACCAAGTTCTGCAAAATGAGCAGCTTGTTCAAGATAGTCACCACTCTCATCCTCATCATCTTCATTAAATTCTGCATGCTACCATATTCCATCATCTAATATTAAGGGTGGTAGTGCTTCTTTCTAACCTAAATTATTGCCTTCTTTTTTCTAAAGGCCCCGACTCAATAAGCTCAAATCGCTTCACCATAGCTACCCTCGGGGGAATAGGAATTTCAATGCCTTTCTTAATTAACAATTGAGTAATGAAGCACTCTTAGCTTACAGAAAGAAGCACTCTTAATTAACATATCCTTTATAGTATTAATCTAGATGAATATGTATTGTGCTTGTTCTGTGTTTTGTTTTATCCACTCTTAGCTTACAGAAAGGTAAGGGAATACTTGTGTATCCTTAGATTATGAAAAGAATTGATAGGGCAACATCAACTAGGGGAAAAAGTCTTTTGAGAGTGCGTAAGACGAAGTCAATTGCTTTAAAAGAAGTCTTGTCATATTTTGTTCTTAATTCCATAAAGGATATGTACATATGAAAAAAAAAAGTATTGTATTTTAGGTTTTGTTAAGTTTAATAGATGTAATCTTTTGTATAAACAGGTGTTAAGCTGAACTCCGATATAATACTATTTTGTTATAAATAGAACTTTTATCGAATATAAATAAGTATTCCTATGTGATGGTACATCATATGCTATGCTAGGATGTGATACTCTCTTTCTTTCATCATCTTTCATGCTCAATTCCTCTTCCCTTTTCTCACTCACCTAATTCCCTTCCTTCCCTTGCTCAGACCCCTACCACCCACCCCCCGGAAATTAATTCCTTGCTCAATCTCTCAATTCCTTACTCTCACTCACCCAATCCCCATCCTTTTCCTAATGACCGGACCCCACTCCCTTACTAAAATCTCTTAAGCTCTCTTTCTCTCTCACTATTTTTCCCTTGACTAAGCCCCACCCCATTCTTTTATCTCTTATCTCTCTCTCACCTGACTTAATTCACACTAGACCAACCTCACCCTTAATTCTTCAATCTCACTCACTATTTCATTCATTTAGTTAGTCGAACCTCATACCTTAATTTCTAATTTTGCTAACTTTGTTCCATTTCATCAAATAACTTTCCATAATTGTAATTCCACGCATTCCGAACTATTCTGATAAATTTATTATTCACTAATTATTTTGAGTATTGTTAAAGAAAATGTAATTTTAGATTTATTTGTTTTCTAGTATGTCCTCTATTCGGTAATGATTCGGTGTTCATCCATTATTCTTGTCTCAACTATATATTCCATGAGTCGACTTAGTTACATTTTCGGTATCATGTATGCATTATATTATTTTTATTTTTATTTTTCTCTGTTATTGTAAAAAGAAATTATTTTGCTAATAATAGATTTCTATTATGAATTGATTTATTTGTTATATTATACTATTATTTTATGTAAAAGTTGCTATTTTTTGTTATATATGAAGTTAGGTTGCTATTTTCTACTATATATGAAGTTGGGTTGCTATTTTCTATTATATATGGAGTTGAATTTCTATTTTCCGTTAAATATGGAGTTGGGTTACTATTTTCTGTTGAATGTGAAGCAACATTAATACTTATATCGTCGATGTACGATTTTAATTATCGATCTAGCTTACAATGATTCCATACTCTTATGATTATGCCTTATTATTATTGATGACATTATTATTCATTTATTTCTATTATGTTTGTTATTATTATTGTTTAGTGTATGGTATTAATTGTAAAGTATGTCTGTTTCGGATTCCAATTACTAATATGTCTTTCTTTATGTATTTTTATGAACTTTAGTATTAGTTACTAATATACGTATGCTTTTATTATTTTGGTTAGTAAGCCCTATATCTTAATATCCTCGTTATATGTTTATCTTATATTACCCTTATATATTATACCCTTACAATATGAATAATTAAATAGTATTACATATAGATAAGTTAACTTTATATGCTATCGTATTATATATTTATATTATTTTTAATTCCTATCTTTGACTAATGAATTGATTCGAGTAATTTCATTTGGAACCTTTGAATTGATAAGTAATAGATAAATAGGTTCACAAGTAACTTTTAGGTGGAACATATTTATTAGGTATCTAAGAGTTAATGTATATGCTTGTTTTTACATAGATTCGTCTTGGTTATCAAGTTCCTTCCTTGTTGAGGTTTGAGTTATTTCATTTGGGACTTGTGAGTTTGGAGTTTCCATTAGAGGTTGTGGAGCAATTCCAAGTACATAGTGTTTGGTTATTGCTTATACCTAATAAGACTTAGTAATCAACTAGACTAATTTATATTTAGCCAAAATAGTTTGGGTGCTGGTTTTGCTTGACCTGCTTACTCTAGAGGCTCACAATGGCAAATCCCTAGAGGAGTAACTGCTAATCATGTGCAAGATTTCCCTAGTAGACTTTCACATAAGACGACGCAACTAAAATATTAAGTTTCTAGACTCTAGACTCTAGACGTAAAGGACTTAAAGGAACATTTATATTATATCCACCTATGTATGTAGATAAAGACATATGTGCCGGGGTTATGAGTACCCTTTTATTGATTGCTAGCTTAATTTAAAGATAGTGAAATTACTATTTGCTTATATTTTATTACAATTGCATTATATGCATGTGAGTATTTTTGGCTTGGTATCTATATATGTTTATACACTCGTACTGGGGTTCAACTCATTCTTTATTCTTTTTAGTCACAGGGTCAGATAACTATGTCATTTATGAGGAGCCTTATGTTAACGATATTTAAGAGGATAAGGATGTTGAGTATCTTTATTATTATGATGACTAAGGTGGAGTTGAGTTATGTATTTGCTGAAAATATGTTATGTTGAGAGTCATGTATTTGTGTATTTATAATTGTGGTATATTTATATTATAGATATAGCTTAGTGGATTTAGAAGCCTTAGCATATTCTAAGCTAGCTAAAATATGTGACAGGTTATAATGCCAATTTAGGGTCCTAAGTGTTACGCCCTGAAGTCATAGAGTCGCAACAGTCCCGCCGTGCAAACCATTCTATGATAGTAACTGACCTTTCAGTACCTACCATAGACATGATCTACACAAGGCGTCAACAACTTCTCACTTTAAAGTAAACAGTCCAATTAAGAGTTGAGTTAAAGTTATAGTAATTAACAAGAACTTTAAGTCAACATATATATAATTACATGTACATTCTACAGAACTTCCTAGGAAATTCTATATTAACATAACAGTCAACTAATTTATATATCAACTATCAGTATTTCATTCTTAAGCTACTAAGGAGACTCTAGCTATACATCAACTACTAGGTGAATTGATCCTCACACCCCAAGCTTCAAAAGAACTAATCTCTGGATAGTTGTAGGACGGCATAATACTTGAAGTATTCAAAAATTAGAATCTACAAAAGAATCTATACAGGTATGAGCAACTACAGCTTAGTAAGTTGAATTGGAGACTTGTGAATGTATACAAACACAAACAAGATTATGAAGAAATTATTTTCATGCAATACAACAAGCAAGTGTCATCACACAACGTAGTCCAGTTTGTTGCGAAATCAGAGAAATTTCACTCACTCTAATCTGGGTTGAGGAGTTTTCATGTTATGCAACAGCTGAAAACCAAACCTAGGTTTGTGCAATGGAAACACTTTTCCTCCTAAAACTATCCTTCAAACCAATGCCCCCATCCTTACCGCAATCTCCTCTTCTATCACTTAGTTCAGCTAAGGATGAGGAAAAGACCAATTTGCTATCCAGCGCTATCTTTATCGAAGGTGTCGGTGTTTAGTGAGAGAATCCTAATAATTCCCTAAAGGGTTGCAATGCATGACAATTTAGGGCACTAAAGTCGAATAAGATTAAATTCCATTTAGGGTGTTTAGACAATTTCACACCAATCCAGTCATAACACACAATCAATCACAACACAAATTTCAACACGAATTTAAATCACATGCAAAAACTACTTACAATTACAATCATACACAATCCTAAGTCTCCGAGTACCATAAAATAGTATTCAAATATGATAAAGTAATAACCTAACTTAATTGGAATTTTCGATCGCCCAATCACTTAATTGCAGGTCGATTCATCTCCGGGTATCCTATAATACAAATATGTCTTTTTAATGCTTATACTTTGATGATACATATTCTAAGTTATAATTTAACTCATTTCTCCATATATACCTATTATTTACTAATGATTTATTCTACCTTATTTTGGGGTTTGGTTTCTAAATTTGATTCCAGTTTTGATTCTATATTGTCTCTGATTACAAGGAATCCTATATACGCTCGAATCTTAATGTGAAATTAATCACACTAAGCTTGAGTATTTTAATATCACATTGGGTCTTAATTTAGTGTTTTAACCTATTTAATTTAGTGTTTTAACCTATTCGATACATTCTAATCTTAATTAGGATACTTGATTTACTCCCGATATGAGGAAATCTTACACTTTTTATATAATTACTCAAAATTAAATTTTGTTTCAAATTTATTATGTACTGATTTTTATTATTATATTATCCAAATAAACGTAATTTTTCATATTTATTAATTTCCAATTCCACATATTCCTAATTTCCTACAATTACCACATAATTCCTATATTAATTATACTTAACACTCCAAAGACTAGGATTATGTTTCCACATCAGAGATTAACATTCTTAAACATCTAATTACCATCTAAATCAGTAATTAATCACTTAATCACCTAATTAACCTAAAATTACCCAATTTTTTCATTATTTTAAGGCTAAAAAATTACTTAAAATTTTCAAAAATTAATTTTAAAAGAATGGATTCATAGCATTGTTCTATATCACTTAAGCATTATACAAAAAAAAAAAAAATTTAATTTCAAACTATATTCCTAAATCTATTTATTTCTAATTCTAATCATGCTTGGTTTTGCTTAATTTCTTAAGAATCCTATATTTACAGACGTGATTAAACTTAATCACTATTTTCCCCTAAATCTACATACAATAAAACCTCATAATAATAAATCTCATAATTTTCTACACAAAATAAATAATTTTAAGAAATTTTACAAAATTGGAGAAGATGTGAAACTCACCCGGTCCGATGGCTTTTGGGCCTCCAACACCGGTTCAGGTGTATCGGCTAGTCCAGGTAGTGGGTTTGGAGTGGGGTGGTGGTAGTGATTCAGTTCCAGATGTTGGTGATGTGTGAATTCGGTTCACAAGCCCTTACTATACAAATTTGTAAAAGAATTTTCTAAACCCTAATTTTCCCTCTTGATTTTGACTCTTCCAAATTTTTTTAAGTTTCTAATTATTCAAAGGAGTTCTGTAATTTTTCTTGCTATTTATAGAGTCTTGTAGGAATTTATTATGCATTAATTAGACAAGACAATGCTCAAATCTCTTCTAATTTGCCTTTCGTGTTGCTTGTTTTTTATTGGTTAATTTTTTTTCTTTAATTCCTAACCTTCCACGACCAAATCTGAGTCATTCCTTATTCCTTTGATTTTTTTCTTAATTATTTTATAATTTTCTTTAATTATTTAATAAGTTTCTAGCTAATTTTAAGTAATTTAAGTAATTTCACGTATTTTTATCTACACGTAAATATATGTGGGATACAAGTAAATATTCCTAATTATTATTTAGGTCATTCTATGATTTTGAGTATACATATAATCTATCTCTAGTAATTTATTAGTTATTAGATTACACTTTTCGCCTTTTTGATAATTAACAAGTATTATATTTAAAATTTGAAAATTTTATAATCTCTTATTTTATTACTTATTTTCTTAAATTCAAGTTTATGGAGTCATTTTTACTAATATTTCTAACTATAGTTTATAATTTAGGTTTGATCGGATCTTTTAACCTATCACCCTAAACTTTATATAATAAGTTCGATCTTACAGTCACTTGGCTTAATTTTAGAGCTTACACTAAGGTATTACAAATAGCTATCAAGTTCAATATAAATAGAAGACAACCAATATCAAAGAGGTCAAATTAACATTTTCTTCATATTAACATTTTCTTCATTAAAATGATTATAATCATGAAGGGAGAAAAAAAAAAGGCCAATAATGTTAATGTGTAAACTTTGATTAATATGATACCTCAATAATAGCCACACTCTAATCCTTTAAGGTGGAAAAGAATATCATACATCGCCAAAGAGCAATTCTATTCTGTGTTGCAACTTCAACATATAAGCTACAATGACAGCCGCTCCAAAAAACCATTACATATTATTAATCAACTGGTAACCATTATTTAATTTAACCTTATGTTGTTTGTATTAGTTATGAAATTATTTCTACATTAATATCTTAATAAATACACATAACATAAAATACTGGGGAAATTGTAAAAAAAAAAAAAAAACTTCTAAACTTTGACTTAAGTACGGATTGATTCCTTAAACTTTTAAAGTGAGGTTTTTGACCTTTTAAACTTTCATAAATTGGTAAATAAGCCCTTTAAATTTTAATTTTAGTATATAAACACCTCATAAACTTTGATTTTCATACATAAATACCCCTTAAACACCTCATAGTTTAGGGAGATGTTTATATACCAAAATCAAAGTTTAAGGGTTATGAGGGTTGTTTTGCCAATCTATCACAGTTTAGAAGGTCAAAACCTCACTTTGAAAATTTAAAGAGTCAATCCATACTTAAGTTAAAGTTTAGGAGGTTTTTTTGTATTTTTCCCTAAAATATTTATTTATTTTATAATTAATTCAATGAATTGCATCCCTTATAGGTAATGTGAAAGCAGAATCCACACATAACATTTTTTGAACTAGACTATTTTATCTAGGATCTAATGAACAAATGCTCGTAGTACATGTTTTGTCATTTTTCATGGGTTCATGATGATAATAATAATATTTAAAGAAAAAAAAAGCTTAAACAACATAGTTTTAATTAATTAGACATTTGCAAGATTTGGAAATTTGCTTTTTGATTTTATCCTATATGATCCACTTAATGGATGCTCTCACATTTTACCCCATATGGTCATCAAGAGAATGAGGAATGAAGAGAAGCCATGGCTTCCCTTGAAAACAAAATAAGGATAAAGACCTAAAATTCATAGCCATATGCCAACATGCCTTTCTTTTACTTAAATACTTCATCGTATATATTTACTTTTCACTTATCATTCTTGAGCAATAGTTGGTGGAAGTTATAGTCCAACGGTATAAGAGATACAATCTTTACTTTTGCAATTTTCTTCATGGCTTCAACTATGGAGTATAAGCGGAATTGATGCGTAAGATTTGAAGAGAAGAGTTACGATTTTCCACTACTTACTTCCCACCTAACCTAATTTGTTCATTTCTACTATACCCAAAGAAGATTTCTCAATACTAACATTCTACATGTCTTGATAAGTGACATGCAAGTACCAGTAAAATTTTAACAAGTATTTTTCTATTAAAATGCAATACCTACTAAGGTACATACAACAACAATCAATTCCCTAACATCTACCAAGTTAGAAGTCCAAACTCATCTTATTCCCTTCTACTTTTGTTCATGAAATTGCTGGAAAAAGTATAATTATGAATGGCATTTTGTCATACATCTATATTATCAAATAAAAAGAAAAACACTTCATACATGCACCATATGGAAAATGGATCCTCTCAATTTACTATTCCTCAATTTATTCCTTTAGCATGTTGCCACTTATAATTAGTAGTTGAGATTATAAGAAATATTATAGCATTATGATAATATCATATGATAGTTTAAAAATTAAAATAATTTCAACCATTAATTTGTAAATTAAAATAATATAAATAGAGAAGATTCTAAATCCCAATGGATGTTTAATATTTTCTTCTAATCCAAACGCTTAGCTTACTCTCTGTTAGTAGTCACAAGCATCCCATCCTTGTTCCAAGGACAATCTCATCAACATAGCTCATCAATGAACACATACCACTTCAAGGAATTAAAGAAGTCCAAAGTAGATCATCAACATCAATAATCTCCAAAATATATATATATATATATATAGGAAATTGGTTTTGAATCATCTCCATTTACCTTTCCTTAAAATCCTTCAATTTCACGTGGAAGTCACCTTTACAAATATGGAAATTTCCCTCCTTTACCACAATCTAAAAATATAATTTCTCTTCACCGCAATTAAATGAATCCATTTCCCACATCAGATGCATGTTTTTATACATACTAAGTCAAGGAAGTGTTCTAACTTTACTAGAATGCAATAGTCAAAATGTACACAGAATGAATATCTTTTCTACATTCCTAAAATATCGTGACTGTTGTGCATAAAAAATTCGTCTGAACTAAAAATAAATCAAAAAGTTAAGAGAGAGAAGGAGAGATTATATGTTTCTTGGTATTAACATACCAAGTGGAGGAATTACCAACTAAATTGCAATATCTCACGATGTATATAGAATTAGATGATCTATTTTGCCTTTTTAATATTGTGTTAAATGAAAAATGGGTCCAAACTGAAAATAAATGCGAAATCAAAAAGATAAGAGGGAGAGATTAATATGTTTCCTTTTCCTGGTTTGAATATATCAAGTTAAGGAAGTGCCCTAACTTAACTAAGATGCAATAACTCAAAATGTACAAAAAATTAAATGATAGTTTTTATTTTTTGCCATCCCAGAGTCCTGCAATTGCACCAAATAAAAAATCAGTCCAAATTAAATACAAAGCCAAAATCAAAAAGCTTAAAAAAGAGAGAGATCGATATATTTGCTGGTATCGTTAATTATGCCTCTTACACGTGTGTCACGATCTGACAAAGCTATTTGCAACAATTACAAACATGAAATAACAAGTCCTGCATTTAAAAAGACAGATAAGATTTTTTGTTGTTTTTTTCTCCTTTTATAGCTGGAAAAAGAGAGCTTTTTATTCATGTATGAATCAAGGTGCAATGAATGAAAGGGAAATTATATGGCATTTCCAAATGTGAAAATTTAAATTTATTTTTTTAAGAAAATATCCTGTCAAATTAACTGAAATTCCACTGTAAAGGGAGCGATATTCTTATCAATTTGGGTTGAAGGCAAAAAAAAAAAAAAAAAAAGTCAGTCGAATGATCCTAGTCAGTCATAGCCTTGCAGCCAGTTATTCGAGGATTTGCAATCAGTTTTTCAAGTGAAAGTGGAAAATGGCATATAGCATAGAAAATATGACCAAGTAGGGAAACAATAAATATATATATGTGTATATATGGATATTAATATCAATATAAAGAGTAAACCATACAGGAGAATCAATAACACAATGATTAGAGTATCAAAACTATACATTTATAAATATAAAGTCGAATAAAGTTTTATTGGCATATAAAATAGGTAAAAAGCCAAATAAAACCGTTGTCTTATGCATCGGTTACAATGCTGATTGTATGTTTACCAAAATTCTTAACTTCTAGGCTGGATATAGACGTACGGATAGGCAGTGGCCCAGTGCAAGTTGCCCGTCAAATGTGAATCCACTTGATCAGTGCAAGTGGCTCGTCAAATACGAATCCACTTGATCATGAATTTACCACATTAAAGGGAAAAAAAAAAAAAAGGGAAAACGATATAAAAAGTTTGGCAATTTCCTTTTCAATGCTAATACTATGTTTGGAACGAAGAAAACAAATAGAAAGGAAAGAAAATAGGGATAAAATCAGTAAGAGTACTTCAATTTTTATATATTTTTTTATTTTAATATCTAAACTTTAAATTTTTTTCATTTTTAATATCCCAACTTTTTTAATAAGACAAACTAGTAGCTCTGTTATAACGACCATTATTATAAAATAGTTGATAAGTTCTAAATTAGTTATATTTTATTTAATGATTTTTCGTGATTTTCCCTTGAATTTAGAGTTTATTTTTAGATAATGATATTTAATTAAGTAAAATTTTGTTTTCTAAGTTTAAAATGATATACTTGAGAAATCGAGAAGATAAAATAAGTTTCACTTAATTCGAAACTTAAATGAGCAAATTACGAAAGGTTTGAAGATCTACACAACTAAACAATATGATTATATCGTTTTCAAGTGAATTTGAAGTTTATTTTCAAGTATCACAACTAGTGACACGACTAAAGAATATGACCGTGTTCTTGGTTATGTCGTTCCTAGTTTTTAGAAGAAAAAAAAATGAGAAAACATGAACGGCAATCAAGTATGCAACTAGGGGACATGGTCATGCCCTCAATCGTGTCGTTTGTGGTGGACTTATTTTTCTCACTTCCTATATAAACCTTCGTTAAGGTTCTTTTAGATAGAACTTTTAACATGACTTTTGGATAGTTTTTTAAGCAAAAACACCCAAGAGAATACAAAGAAAACTTCAAGATTCAAACTTCTTTAAATTTCATAATTCATCCTTCTATTTTTCTCTATTCTTTGATTTTAGATTGTTACTTTATGATGTGTAGGGAATAAATCTTTAATATCTAAGTCTTGTGGAACCAAAATATACTCATATGACATGATTTTTTATTAGATCTAAACTCTTTTCTTAATTCAACTATATATGTTTCATGATTTAGATTATTATTTCTACGGGTAATAATCTAGAATTTGTTATCTTATAAGAGAATCAAGAGATTTCTTATAAGATTAGATCTATACATAGTTGATGGAGATAATTTGTAAGATCTTTCTGAAATTTTGAATTATATCGTTGAGAATTTGTTATGCAATAATGTAATCTTAGGTCATACTATTGAGAAGAGATTATAATAGGTGATTTTGAAATTAGGGTTAATTAACTTAAGAAAGTGATTAACTTTGGTAAAGAATTCTCCCGATCAATAAAAATTAAAGAATAAATTAGATTATCTTTGTCAAGCTTGATTCTTCATTTTCTTTTATTTAAAATTAATTTCTCATTTCTCGATTAATACTAAACCCTAACCCATTTAATATTAATCATCAACTAAAGAAATTGAGAAATTCCAGTTTTTTATTAAAAATAATTTTTGAAATCGCCACCCGATCGGAATCGAGAAAAAGAAAAAAAACCGTAATCAATTGGGCGGATTAACTACGGTTTGACTACCGGTCTTTTATCTCAATTTTAATGAAGAAACCAGAGAGTTTTGAATTCGGGAGCTAACCTATTAAACCCTAACATGTAACATTATCTATTTATCGAAATTAGGATTATTTTTCTAATTATAATATTTAAAAATAAATAAATAAATAAAAATCGAAAGAAAAAGAACCTAAGTTTGTACATATTTTATTGTCGCCTCAAAGATGCCTACGTACCCGTTAATCGCGATCACACGATCGTAGTTCTCTTCGAAAAAAAAACTTTAATGTATTGATTGATTTTAATTTTGAAAACCGTCTGAGTTTACGTTTTTAATTGATTCAATTTATTTAAAAAATCTAACGGGGGTCCTAACTCTTAAGCATTTGTTGTTTTTTAAAAAAAATGTTCTAACAATCCTATTTTAAAAAAAAGGGTCTTTTATTAATTTCTATTTAAAGAAAAACAACTTTCTATATGATAAACCAAATCTTAAGATATGGCCAATCCTAACAATCCCTAAACTAATATTTACGACTATCTATCAAAATAAATTAATTCCATATGTTATACTGGTATAAGAACTAATACTAAAACTCCTAAACTAACATATACATATATTTTATATTATGTTAACTAATAAAGTATAATTAATATAATAATGTATATATGTAATAAAAACTAATCTTAACAATCCCTTATCTAATATCTATACATCTTTATATCTATATTACTACTCATTAAATAAACATTCACTTAAATCAATATAATATACCTAATCTATATTACAATGAAAACTAATGCCAAGAAATAACCTAAATTATTATTATTTTCATAAAATATGCTAAATCACTTAAGGTTCTAATAACAATATAATATGATATAAGATAATATAGTATAATATAATATAATATAATATAAAAAAAAATTTTGAAAGAACCAAACATAGCTGAACTTGAGCTTACCATCCATTGTAATGTTATTTGTTGGATAAGTGGATGTGCGCTGTGATTGATTGGAGTGCTGCGTTTACAATTCGTGCAGGAGTTTGGGGTTCTCATTATAGCACACAGTAATAGCGTGGAAGGGCGGTCGTTGGTTGGAGCTAATCGGAAACTGAATCCGTGCGTCCGTGTTATGCTCGGCTTATCGAAATCTTGTAATAGCTGAAGATTACGTAGCTCATGAATGAGACAACGATCAGTGTGATTTGTATCCATATGTACTGCTTGGACGAAGAGGATGGAGGCGCGCGTGTGGACTGGTTGGGTCGTTGACTTTAGTTATGCTGATGTGCGAGACGTACAGTGAAGTTTGCCAATGTACTGTGCTGGTGTTGGACCGTTGCAACGGAGTGTGGGCAGTGGGGTACAATGCCTTGATGGAGCGTACTGCTAAAGATGGTGATGTTCGTCAGCGTAAACACGATCAATGTGAAAGCAAGTCGGATGTGAATCCTGCGGATTGGTATGGAAGCGTTGCTATCACTGTGTAGTCGTGGACGAGAGCCAATCGCGAATGTTGTGTTTGTTGCTCTGACGAAGGAGATGGTCTACTGTGGCGTCGAGTTGGTGTAGGAATTCAGTTTGGCTTGTTGCTATGCAACAAGGACTGATTTCGTTGGACGGACGAGAGGATCCTCATTCTTTTGAGAGTTTTTGTATTTATAAAAGCTAAATAAGGTCATATCAAATCATATATATTGTGTCTAATTAAATTATTAAACTAAATCCAAATTAATTCAAATCTGATTTAATAAAATCAAACTAGATTCAAATTATTTTAATTAGATATGAATCCCGTTTATTCATCTAGCTTTTGTAAAAGATACAAAAATAAAAGACATAGGTGCCTAGCGAGACTCAAACCCAAAATCTCAAATTAAATCAAATCCGATACTTCAATACTTATCCGTTAGGTCGTTAGCCTGCGCCTTGATTTTTAATATAACTAAATTGTACTTAAAACACCCAATTCCCTAAAATAATTATTTGTACTAAGCTAAAACTAAAACTATTTGTTCCTAATATAAGTTACTTTCTAAAAATCTACGAAACTTTTATAATTTTTCCTTTTCTTATTTTTTTTGGTATTTTCATCATTTGTTAATTTTTATTATTTTTCTATCTTTTATTAATTTTTTTATTATTTTTATTTTTGAATTAGAACCCTTTTTGTAAAAAAAAATAAAAAATAAAAAATTAGGATTATATAGAGGCAAAAATTAGGTGTCTTCAGTTACCCCTCTTTGTAGTGAAGTTTGAGCAAAACTTTATCACAAAAACAAAAGAGATACTGTTTTTGCCTCGGGACGACTCTATCCTAAGGAACGTTAAGACACTTGACGATGATTAGTTTGAAACGAAAAATAGCGAGGGGTAGTGCCCTTGTGGGTTGATAAGAATCCTTAAAAAGAATAATGAGAACTTAGTCCTGCCCCCTATGGGTTGACTAACCGAGGTGGTTAAAGCACTATTTTAAGCTAGCTAAGACTTAAAAGATGAGGAAACTTGGTCGTATCCTAATGAGCTGACTAACCAAAACGGTCAAAGCGTCCTTTAAGCTGGCTAAGACCTAAAGATAAGAAAACTTGGTCGTGCCCTAATAAGCTGACTAACTAAGGCGGTCAAAATACCCTTTGAGCTGGCTAAGACTAAAAACTTGAAGAATTAGGTATACCTCCTAGAGCTGGCTAAAACCTAAAGATAAGAAAACTTAGTCATGCCCTGATGAGCTGACTAACCAAGGCGGTCAAAGCGTCCTTTGAGCTGGCTAAGACTTAAAAGATGAAGAAACTTGGTCGTACCCTAATAAGCTGACTAACCAAGGCGGTCAAAGTAACCTTTGAGCTGGCTAAGACTTAAAAGATGAGGAAACTTAGTTGTACCCTAATGAGCTGACTAACCAAGGCAGTCAAAGCGGCCTTTGAGTTGGTTAAGACCTAAAAGATAAGGAAACTTGGTCGAGCCCTAATGAGCTGACTAACCAAGGCGATCAAAGCACCCTTTGAGTTAGCTAAGACCTAAACATAAGGAAAACTTAGTCATGCCTTAATGAGCTAACTAACTAAGGCGATCAAAGCACCCTTTGAGTTGGCTAAGACCAAAAACTAAAGAATTAGGTAAGCGCTCCTAGAGCTGACTAAAACCTAAAGATAAGAAAACTTGGTCGTGCCTTGATGAGATGACTAACTAAGACGGTCAAAGCGCCCTTTGAGCTAGCTGACCAAAACGGTCAAAGCACCCTTTGAGCTGGTTAAGACCTGAAAAATGAAGAAACTTGGTAATACCCTAATGAGCTGACTAACCAAGGCAGTCAAAGCACCCTTTGAGCTGACTAAGACCTAAAAGATGAGGAAACTTGAATTGGGATAACACTTCTTGAGCTTGCTAAATCCCTTGAAGAAATTTTGAGTCGGGTAACGTTCTGTGAGTCAGACGACTAAGAGTCTAAGAAACTTTGGATTGGGACTATGCTCACGAGCTGGCTGACTTGCTAAGAGATTATAAATTGGGACTATGATCTAAGAACCAGCCATCCTAATAATTAATTGTTTTTGAAAAACAAGCTGTCATCTTTAAGGAGAGACCAAATGCCAATGCAATGTTTTATTAGGCTTAGAACCACTTACCTGGTTCGAGTGATAGTTCCCAAGCAATCAAATGTCTTATTGAGCAATTCGATTAGAACCAATTATTTTGATCCTTATCATTGCCTTTTCTTGTTCTTGCTCTTTTTCTTCTTTCTTCTTATATCTCTTTCTAACCCTTTTTTTTTTCTTTTTTCTTTTGCTTTTTCTTTTTCTCTTTTTTTTTCTTTTTCTTTTTTTGTTTTTTTCCTATGAAAGCAACTTAAGCCTGAAACGAATATAAAACATATTCATTTCTCGAACAAAGATGTCCTGTGTCGAATTTCTGGTCTAAACATCGGCTTTTCGTGTAAACATCCGTTCTCAAGCAAGTTTCTATTTATGTGCTACACGTTACTCTTTCTAAACATGGCCCTATCCTGAAAAATAGGAAACAAGTCTCCCTTTCTTGGGGGGTTAACCACAATAAAGTATTAAAAGAATTTTTATCAATAGGCATCACTTCAAGTTAAGTGTTTATTTTTTCTTGTGCTTCTTATGTGTAAGGTTTACTTGGATAGAGGATAAAGCAAGAAATGGGGTCTTTTAGTGGAACGAAAAAGGAGTTAAGGATATTATCCAATGCTAACGACTACTAGAAATACCAACTTTGCATGTAGAAAATGAAAACGAGACCACCGTAATAGTAAGATTGTTTGCATTTCATAATCTAAACAAAAATTTCATTGATGTTTAAGGATAGTACATCTTCAATGCGTCAGCGTTTATTGGGTCCTTCAAGTCCGGACCATCCATTTGAGACAAGATAACAGCTCCCCCAGGCAATGCTTTCTTCACAATGTAAGGCCCTTTATAGTTTAGAGCAAACTTCCCTCTCGAATCAATTGTATTAGGCAAAGTCTTCCTTAGTACCATATCTCCTTGCTCAAAACTTCGAGGTCATACTTTTTTGTTGAAAGCCCTGGCCATTCGTTGCTAATAGCAGATGTTGTAGCATAAAGCTACCAACTTCCTCTCATCAATTAGATTCAACTGCTCAATACGCTTCTTTATCCAATCAGCCTCATCTAACTTAGTTTCCAACAAAATTTTGAGAGATGGGATCTCGACCTCTACTAGTAGTACAAACTCCATTCCGTATACCAACGAGTAGGTGGTTAACCCTGTTGATGTTCTGATAGAAGTTTGATAGGCCATGAGCGCAAATGGTAACATCTAATGCCAATCTTGATGCATAATGGCCATCTTCTCAATAATTCTTTTGATGTTCTTATTAGCCGCTTTCACGACTCCATTCATTTAGGGCCAATAAGGAGTAGAATTTCTATGAATGATCCTAAAGTGTCGGCATAACTCTGACATCAATTTATTATTCAGATTCATACCATTGTCAGTAATAATTGTTTCTAGCATACCATACCGAGCCAATATGTCTCTCCTAATAAACTTGACCACTACTCCCTTTGTCACACTAGAGTAGGATGAGGCTTCAACCCACTTAGTGAAATAATCAATAGCTACCAATATAAATCGGTGCCCATTAGATGCCTTTGGAGTGATCGAGCCAATGATATCTATTCCCTACATCGAAAAAAGCTATTGTACTGATAGTGTATGCAATTCTTGAGGTGAAGCATTTATCTTGTTCGCATAGATCTAGCACAAATGGCAGCGTCTAACATGTCCGATACAACCCGCTTCTACAATTAACCAGTAATATCCCATCCTCATGATTTTCTTGGCAAGCATGTAGCCATTAATGTGGGGGCCACATACTCCCTTGTGCACTTCTTTCATTAACATCTCTACCTCTTTCCTATCTATACAACGTAAAAGCGTACCATCAAACGATCGTCGGTACAGCGTAGAATCACTTATCAAGTACTGAGCTGCCAATCTTCTAATTAATTTTTTGTCCTTCTTCGGGGTACGTGCCATGTTGTAGAAACATTTTGATATCATGATACCAAGGCTTTTCATCACATGAACTTTCCATTTCCAAACAAAAAAATAGGCTTTTCTTCAATTTCAATTTTAAGTGGTTGAATCTCCACTCCTCTCGATATCTGGATCATTGATGCCAAAGTAGCAAGAGCATCAGCAAATTGGTTTTTAACCCTTGGTACGTATACGAATGTAATATTTTCGAACTTGGTTATCAACTCAGCTAGGTGTTGGCGGTAAGGTACTAATTTGGGGTCTTTCGACTTATACTCACCCCGAGCTTGGCCTATGATCAACGAAGAATCTCCATATACTTGTAATTCCCATATCTCCTTAAACAATGCGATCTTAAGTCCTAAAATACATGCCTCGTATTCTACAATATTATTAGTGCATGGGAAAGCCAGTCTCATAGCCATTGGAAATTATATACCTTTAGGCGATACCAGAATTGCCCCGACTTCACATCCAGACACATTAGCTGCTCCATTAAAGAATATTTTCTACCTTGAAGATTTTTCAACTACTTCACAATCAGAATCATTTCCTACTACCAGGATACTTGAAGGGTATCCTTAGAAGGATTCTCCACTAATTGATCTGCTAAAGCTTGCCCCTTGACTGAACTTTGGCTCACATACTTAATGTCAAATTCTGTCAGCAACATCTGCCACTTTAAAACTCTACCAATGAGAACCAATTTTTCAGCTAAGTATTTCAAAGGATCGTATTGTGTTATCAACTCAATTTGATAATAAAGTGTATATTGTGTTAGCCGATGCATGACCCAGACCAATGCACAACAGGTTCTTTCGACTTCTGAGTATTTCTGCTCCCCTTCTGTGAACTTCTTGCTTAGATAGTAAACGACTCGCTCTTTCCCTTCTTCATCCTTCTGGCCAAGAACGGATCCCATGGATTCGGACATTATGGTCAAGTACAAAAACAATGGCTTTCCAGGTTTAAGGGCTACTAACACTAGAGGTTTCATGATGTATTCTTTGATTTTAGTAAAAGCCTCTTCATATTCCTCATTCCAACTGATCTTCGTGTTCTTCTTTAATAGCTTAAAAAGAGGGCGGCATTTGTCTGTTAACTGTGATATGAATCAGGCTATGTAATTCAAACGCCCCAGTAATCCTCGTACTTCCTTGAGTGTTTGTGGAGAAGGCATGTCAATTATGGCTTTGGCTTTATCAGGATCAACTTCAATGCCTCTTTAGCTGACTATGAATCCTAATAATTTTCCTGACGTTACGCCAAAGGTATATTTCTCCGGATTCAACTTCAAGTGGTATTTCCTCAATCTATTAAATAACTTCCTCAGGTTTTCTAAGTGATCTTCCTCTTCCTTGGATTTTGCAATCATATCATCAACATACACTTCTATTTTTTTATGCATCATATCATGAAACATTGCAACCATGGCCCTCTAATATGTTGTGCCTGCATTCTTAAGCCCAAACGACATCACCTTGTAGCAAAATGTTCCCCAAGTCGTAATGAAAGTCGTCTTTGTCTTATCTTCTTCGGACATCTGGATCTGATTATATCCCGAAAAACCATCCATGAAAGAGAATAGATGATTTCCGGCCGTATTATCCACTAAGACATCAATGTGAGACAATGAAAAATTCTCTTTAGGCGTTATCTGGTTGAGATCTCAAAAGTCTACACACACTCTGACTTTCCCATTCTTCTTAATTACTGGAACAATATTAGCTACCCATTCCAGGTAATCCGACACTTCGATGACTCCAACTTCTAGTAGTTTCTTCACTTCTTCTTTAATTTTCAACAAGACGTCAGGTCAAAATCTCCTCAATTTTTGCTTTTTTGGTTTGACATCTTCTTGTGTGGGTAAACGGTGAACTACAATCAACGGGTCCAACCCAAGCATATCTTCATATGACCAAGTGAACACATCTTGATATTCAGCTAACAACGTAATCATTTATGTTTTTTGTTTCTCTTTTAAACTTGCCCTCAATTTTTAGATTCTTAAGATTTTCTTCGTTCCCTACATTAATTGTCTCAATCGGTTCATCAATAATGATTCTACCTAGTTCATGTTTTTGCCATTCCTCTTGTATATTACTATAGTCATCGACATCGCTCCTGACGACTAACCCAGTAGGACTGGAAGCGATATCAATATTCTCATTTTCTACCTGCGTGAGGTATTCCTGGTTTTTGCTTGGTTCATTAGATCTGAATGAGAATGCACAAAGAAAAGTGTATGTAAGCAAAAGAGAACTAAAACGCAATAAGAAAGAAACGAACTAAGATTTTATTGAATAAATGGAAGTGGATCTCAAATGAGATAAAGGCTTAACTAATTTTGAACGAAATGTTCGATGATACATTTGAAATGATGACTATCAAAAATAAAAATTCAGAAAATACTAACTACGGGCCACCCTTTACCCTAGGTAAGACCTGCTGCCAATCGCCGAGATGGAGAACCAGTTATTCAAATGATGCTGGAACTTGTATGACGAGCTTGTTGATCCTTCTTGGCCAGATTCCCGAGCTTAAGTCTCCTCCCGTATGAATGTCTCAGCTAACGGAGGAAAGGACATTGAGGCATGGTATAATCTATTACCTCTCTTGCCCCTCACTTATTTCTTTTGGAATTCTTCTGCCGGGGTAGGATTATAGCCAAGACCGTAGGTGCTAATCTGGCCTTCCTTGAATTCTATTCTTCTATCATCTTCTTTGTCGGGACCGGTAATCATGCTCACTTCTTCAAACATTTGTAATCCTAACTCTTCTTGTCCTTCACTTCCTATGTAAGGTATAGCCGTTTCCTTATAGATTTCACAATCTTGATCTCCCAGAATTGTAATCACTTGACCATTTGAGATAAACTTCAACTTTTGATGCAAGCTCGAGGGTATGGCCCCTGCTGCATGAATCCAAGGTCTTCCCAAGAGTAGATTAAAAGATCTTGGGATGTCCATAACTTGGAATCGAATAGTAAAGTGCTGAGGGCCAATACTCATAGATAAATCAATCTCTTCTATAATCTCTCTTCTAGAACCATCAAAGGCCCTAACCGTTGTGGAAGAAGGCCTAATTGCTGACATGTCGATGCCCAGCAAATCCAAGGTGGCAAGTGGGTAGACATTCAGCAATGATCCATTGTCAATGAGCACCTTGGTGATAATTATGTCGTTACTCCTTACCATGATAAAGAGTGGCTTTGTATGTTTGTTCCCTTCTTCGCCCAATTCTTCAGCTGAAAAAGAAATTTGATCCATTGTAAGGATAAAATTAGTAACCAGTCCCATCTTCTCAATTGGAATTTCATGAGGGACCTTCACCTCATTTAAAGTATGAAACAAAGCCTCCCTATGTGGTTTAGATGTGATTAACAAGCTCATCAACGATATTTGTGCAGGAGTCTTACTGAGTTGATCCATGATCTTATACTTACTCGACTTGATCATTTTGGTAAAGGTTGATAACCCTTCAATGCATTTGGCCACCTTCTTATCATTTGATTCTCCCAGTATGACCTTCCTCCCATGCTCCTCTCTCAGGTGATAAATCTTTCTTGATCGAGTAATGCCCCCTACCAGAGGACCTGGTTTTTCCTGATTTACTAGGTGATAGTTAAATGGAGCATCCTTGTAATTTTTTGGTGGCAATGGTACGTGAAATGTGTACCTCTTCACTTCTGAAGTCTGGTTGCTAGTATAAAACTCAAAAACCTTAAGCTTCTTATTTGAATCAATGATGTTGACGGCGTAGTCATCAAAAATCATACCAATCATCAGCTCGTGGTTAGGTAAGGGATTATTGTTAACATTAGGAATTGAGGCTTCTACAAAATCTAACTATACTGTCCCTTCATTTATCAAGTCCTAAATCATGTTCCTTAGTCTCTAGCATGCATCAGTCAAATGCCCCACTTGTCCACAGTGGTATTCACACTTTACTATGGGGTTAAAGATTCTCGGTCGGTATCGATCACTAGGAAGTTCATGCCGTATCAATTATCCCTTCATAACTTCTCAAAGACTTTACTAAAAGGGATTGGTATCTTAGTAAATTGTCTATAAGTCCTATTAGTTTGAAGCTGGTCTCTGAACTGTTGCTAAGTGGAAGGAGGATTCGTCCTAAAAGCGACTTGAGCGTTTGGTTTAGCATTTAAATTTACCATACCGACTGTAGATTCTTTAGGCTTGCTGTCGGCTGGTCTAGGACCAGATGATGACACTAATGGTCTTATATCTGCTGGTTCTTGAAGCTTACCAAAAGAGACGGCGCTTTCAATCTTGCACCCTGCTGCTACTACTTCAGCAAAACTGGACGAAGCCTGCCCGATGAGATGGGAGAAGTAAGGCCTTTCCAAGGTGTTAATGAAAGCTGTTGTGAGCTCCTTTTCGATAGTAGGAGTGGAGATTCTTGCAGCTAAGGACCTCCATCTTTGAGCGTATTCTTTAAACGATTCGTTATTCTTCTTTCGTAAGGCAACTAAGTCCATCATAGTTGGGGCTACTTCTACGTTGAATTTATATTGTTCATAAAATGCTCTAGCAAGTTTCTCCTATATATTTATTTGGTTCAAATCAAGTTAGGCATACCAAGTCAGGGCTGATCCAGTCAGACTATCTTGAAATGTTTGTACCATGAGTAGATCATATTGAACATATTTACCCATCTTCTTAACGTACAACCTAGTGTAGAGCTTAGGGTAACCTGTCCCGTTATACTTTTCAAATTCTGATACCTTAAACTTCTCAAGGTATGATCCTATGTCATACACGGAAAATTTGGTGATCCCCGCTTATTCAAATCCATCATACCTTACAAATGCCTTCATCTTCTCAATTATTTGTTGTGTCAATTTCTTTTCCAGTTCTTTCAAGCTATCTATACTAGGCTCTTGGTCAACAGGTCTCAGGGTTGCATATGTATCAGGTTCGAAGGTCAGGTTATCTTTCGGGTAAACTCCTTCTGATTCGAATGGGTCTTTTTGATATTCATGCTCTGCTTTAGGAGCATGTGTATTCTTCCCATAACAGGTTTTGGAGCTTTCTTCATTAGCCGATGCTATGACTCTCAGCAAAGCAATGCTGTCTGCTAGGAAGCTCATTTATTCTGCCATCTTTTCCATAGCCTTTTCTATGGAACGGAACCTCAGCTCGAAGGGATCATTGATCTCAAGGTCTCCATCGTTTCTTTGAGTAGTGGCCATCCTGGTCTAAGAACGTAATCTAATTGGACTTCTTTGAAAGACTTGACGTTTGGGAGCTATCTTGAAATTTTACCTGATTTGGCGAAGATCAACTCAACAAAGGGTTAGTACATATTACATTTTTCTAAGAAAGAGTTGTTAATTGTGTAAATGAAAGATGCATGTCACCCGAATGCAATAGAAAATTAAAAATTGGGAAGAAACCTTTGATGTGGCAAAACCTAACTAACTTTTATTAATTTTTTGCAATTGTGAAGCTTTACATCTCTCATTCTGTTCGCAAAAGAGAATTCTAAAGAAAATATTAAAAAAAAACCTAAAATCTAAAATCTAATCTCCTAGTGGTTAGTAGTCTTATCTTACATCTTTCTCCTCTTTCAGATCTTAGGAGCCTACTCTTCTTTGTCCTTAGTCCTCTTCAGTTGTGCTTCCAATGCCTTTATCTTCTGATGATATTCCTTGCAACGGTTTTGCAACTCCTGCTCTCTTTTACTCGTTCTCTCAGGTTCGATTTGAACTTCTCTCTTCTCTTTGTTGTCTTCCATATCTTTCAGCCCTTTTAGTTAGTTATAAAGAAATCCTTTAGTTGTCTGGCTCTTGGCTGCTATCCCCTTAATGGTAGAGGTGGTCTTTCTTATGCACTAAAGAGCTCGAATGCTCAGGAGCTTAGCTACTTTATCAGTCACCATCATGCTGGGGTTATGGAAGTCCAATGAGATAGCTTCTAATGATGATCTAGAGATCATGTCCTCAATGAGTCCATTGGCTAGGATGTATCCGGTGCTGAGGTTGAAGCCGATCAGAGGGACCGCCTTGAAGTCTTTCACACCATCTTATCATTTCCTTGCTTGCAAACCACCTGGGTGTTAACAACAACTCTTTCGCTTTCATACTCTGAAAGTATTGAACCTAGTAGCGGTTAGCTATATTTTTTGGTAGCTCAATTCTTTCTTCAAAAGATTTGATGAGATCGTATTGTTGAGTAAACTTAGCCTGATTGAAATCAAGTTGGTAACTTCTCATGTGACTAACGAACCAGACCACCAGTAGGACCATATTAGTCTTCAGATCTCCTCATTTCTTTTTCTTGAGATGGTTCGGTGACCGAATCTGCTCGGCCAGAAGGGCCGAGACATATGATTTCCCTTCAAGGAATTGGGTTACAAGTTTCGCAATTCTGAAGTGGACTCGGCGTCTATTATCAAGGAACAAGATAGTATTGAAGACCACCAATATAAAAGCATTGACTCGGTACTAGTGCCATGCTTCTAAATTTGCACAAAAAACCTCCCGTTTTTCTCTATGCTTTAATTCAATAGAAAACCACTCCATGACATCTTCTAATCGAATGGTCTTTCCTTGATTTAGAACCCAGTTTATTTCAGTTTTTCTAATTCCCAACAACTTGCTGAAGATCTTTGGTGTTGCAGCTTCCAAGTTTGGGACATAGACATCATTAATGATTATAAGAGCCTACAACAATTGGGAGTATTCTTCTAAAGTTGGGCTTAGTTGATGTAGGCCCATACAGAAACTGATGGATTCGAGCTCCTATAGGTGGACTAAGGTCCGCACTAGAGTGATGTTCACAGGGATTTTTTGTAAAGAGAGGATGGGCCCAATCCTATTCTCGATGAACTCCTGCTTATCTAGGTTAAAGAGTCGAAACCACGTTTGAAGCAGTTTTTGAGGTCAACGCAGTAGGTGGACATGAATGTCTTCAAAAGGCTCTTGACTTGATCTAGCCATGACTGATCAAAATCAAAATCAAAATTACAATTATAACGTATTCTCAACTTTACATAAAATTATTACAAATTATTTACAAGGAAATATTACAACTGCAACCTTACAACTGTCCTTGTCTATTAAGTCTACCACATCATAGGTTCTTGCGATTTTTTGAAAGAAAAGTTTTCGTGTAATACAAAAGGGTGGACTCTAAAGGTTCTCAAGTTCTACAACCATTACATTTTTTTCAAAACGATTCTATGGTTGTATTTGAACTTGAGTGAGGTAGCCTGATCGTCCTCAAAAGGTGGTTAACCTACAACATTCGAAGCTTACACAATGGCCCCCTTCTAAGATCCTAAGATGGCCTGGTTCTAACCGTATCTACCATGCATTTATGGTGTAGAAAAATAGAATAAAATTAAACCCCCCGAAACTACCCCCTTAAATAAACTACAATAACAAAAAAAAATGTTAGTAAAAAGAAATAAAATAAACAAATAAATAAAATAACATACCTAAGTTCCCCTTTTTTTTCTGTCTTTATATTTCCATCCTTTGTTGTTTTTTTTTTCTTAAAAAATAATCCTATCTTCGGTAAACTTTAGTGGTTGGCCCTCTAGCTTCTCCAGTGGACTCACTAAATTGTCGAGCTTGATTCTTTGTTTTCTTTTTTTTAAAAAAAAATTAATTTCCCCATTTCCAATTAATACTAAACCTTAACCCATTTAATATTAATCCTCGACTAAAAAAATTGGGACTAAAGAAATTAGGAAATTCCCGTTTTTTATTAAAAATAATTTTTGGAGTCATTACCCAACCGGAGTCGAGAAAAAGGAAAGAAATCGTAATCAATTGGGTGAATTGATTACGATTTGACTACCAGTCTTTGATTTCAATTTAAATGAAGAATTAGAGGGTTCTGAGTTCGGGAGCTAACGTATTAAACCCTAGTAGATACTACTATCTATTTACCGAAATTAGGATTATTTTTCTAATTATAATATTTAAAAAAAAATAAATGAATAAATAAAATCAAAAGAAAAAAAAGGACCTAAGTTTCTACATATTTTATCGTCACCCCGAAAGTGCCTACGTACCTATTAGCCGGGATCAGACGATCGTAATTCTTTCCAAAAACTTTAATGTATTGGTTCTTTTTATAAAAAAAAATAATTGGTTGAATTTGCATTTTTATTAACCATTTCATTTTTATTAAGAAAAATCCTTAGAAGTCTAATTTTTATTCCTAATTATAAAAAAAAAAAAAACTTAAAAACCTAACTTTTGAAAAGTCCCAAATTAAGATTTTTATTTAAAAACAACTAAGTGATAATTTTTTTTATTTTCAAGAAAAACCCTAAAGATGAAATATGTAATTTTTATAAAATATACAATGCTTTACATGATGAATCTTTTATATAGAAAAGATGCTTAAAACATAAAAAAGAAAAAAAAATCCTAATCATAGAAAAGATGTCTAAACCATAGAAAAGAAGCCTAAATTATGGAAAAAATGTCTAACTATAGAAAAGATATCTAAACCCTAAAAAAAAGTTCAAACCATAGAAAAGAAACCTAAACTATGGAAAAGACGTCTAAACTATAAAAAATAAACTTAAACTATAGAAAAGATGTCTCGCAATAAAAAAAGAAGTCAGTTAAAGATTTTTTTTTTATTTTATGAACATCAATATGATTTTTTTTTTCCTAAAAAACCCTAACATGCTTAATGCAATTTTTCTAAATTAATACAATATGTAAAGAACAAGATTTTGTAAAATATGAGATTTTATAAAAATGTCATTTTGAAAATATCAAATCTAAAAAAAAAAACTAAAATTTAACTTAACACATGTTCATTAGACACTATTGCTATAACTAATTACTAACAATTAAAGACATAATAAAAAAAAATTAGTACAAGTCTTAAAAATAACTGCGCAAATACTAAGTGAGATAAAAATAAATAAATAAATAAGTCAAGCTATAGACAATAATTAAAAACCACTATAATGTACCTGTAAGACAAAGCACGCAAAGTTGATGAAAGAGAACAGATTATATCCCCAATCCTATTACGCGCACAACTATAGAATTGGTCTAAGGAGTGGGTTCGAGCATGTTTTTAACAAATGTATAATTGTTCTTTCTGGCTCGCACCATGCAACCTTTACTTATAAAACTCAAAAACAAATTTTTTGAATCGAATCAAATCGAATCGAATCTAAATTGATAAAGATCCAAAATAGATTCGAATCTTACAAATCTTGATTTTATTATATTTAATGTCATCGTATCAGATTTGTTTACTTTTCGACAACTATTTAATTAAGATTCCATCAAATTAATTTTTTCAAATTTTTTCTTTTTTAGTTTTTTTTTTCTTTTTTATCATTTTTCAATTTTTTTATTATTTTCTAAATTACGACCCTAAAAACAAAAATTATAACTACTATGGGTAAAAATCGAGTATCTACAATCTTTAAGAGGAATCACATGTTAGACCTAAGTGAAGCAAATATCTAGATATGGTTTGTAATTCTTGTAGTTTATAATTTTATTGCTTTCTTATTTAAGTTCTTGAACAATTCTTACTGAGTGATAATTTATTATTTACTACAATTAATTTTAGATTTTTTAAATTCTCGAACTTAAATTTGTAGGTTAGATAATAAAGATTCAACGAGTATTAGTAATCAAAGTCCTTAAAAGATCGATACTTGGACTTAATCTACTTACTATAAATTTGATAGATGTGCTTAACTAACATCAATAGTAAAATAATAATATAAGTATATCAAATTTTATTATATTTCCATTTTGGTACTCGAACTTTATTTTTTATTTCATTTTGGTATTTCAACTTTTTAAAGTGAGACAAATAAGTATTCCTTATAACGATCATTATAATAAGAATATTGTAAACCTTGCAAGTTTTTAGGAATCAAAAGTGAAGTCATATAAGAAAGTCTCTAGATAATCCCTAAAACCACTCAAACATAACAATGAAACCCTGAGTAAGAGAATCAAACCTAAATGTTAAGGCCAAAAACCTAGAGGAAACAAGACCTTAAAACCCTAGCAATATGAATAAAACCCTACAAGCCCTAATATTTGATAAACCCCAAAACAATAACTAAACCCTAAAAAGACTACTAAGCCCCAATTGAATGACCAAATACCCTAACATAGCAAATAAAGCCCAATCATAAGGTTAGATTAATCATTAAAAGTAGTCAAATTTACCAATTATCCGAAACCTTAAGTTTAAAGTGCGCATGCGAGTTAAATAACTATAAATGGATACTAAACCCTAGGTATACATCTAGAATACTTAGACTATCCACAATGTAGCATTAAAACATAACAAAACCCTAAACACGCCCTAATTATGCTTAAATAACCTAATTATGCCTAATCACTATTAATTACCCTAAACAAACCTAATCCATAACCAACCTTCATTACATCTTAATTAACAACAAGTCAATCCTAATTAAAGGCTAGAGTACAAGGAATTAAATGAGCATCAAAATATCTTGTATCTTAAAAAGACAAGATCTTTCTCAAATAAGTAATAAAGTAACAAGTACCATGGTCCCAAAAGAGACCACGTACTTCATTCCCTAAAACACACACATTGTCCCCTCTCGCTCTCTCCCACTGTATGCCTACCACCCCACTCTTCTTCACTCCCTTTCTTCTATTTTCATTTCACTCACTCACTCTCAAACACTTCTAGAAAACCTCTCTAAAAAAAATCACACAATACCCCACTTTAAGAGCCCTCCCGCCAACCTACACCTCCCATTTCTCTACCACCACTTCACCAAATCTAACTCCACCAAGAGCCACACTACCCACACATACTCCACTTCACCACTGACAACCACACCCTCAAGTCTTACCTTCAACAAACCATCAACCACCCTCATAAAAGTAAGGCAATACTCTTAACTCTAGTAACCAACTAAGCTAGGTTTTCTTTGTTTTTCCCTAAGTTCTTACTAGTATCTTACATTTTAGACACTCCCAACTTTATGTAAAGCTATGCATTAGATGTTTTAAGGTGTTTTAATGAAAAACAAGTATAACTAATGGTAAGAAAGGACTCTTTAGTTGAAGTTCTAACACTAATATGTAAAGAAGTTTAACATCTTGATAGTTTTAGTGATGAATCAACAAGAAAGACCCCAAACCCCCACATTCTTTTTGCATGCTACCCCTTCTTTAGCCCTCACCTTACTTTTCATTAACACTTCATTTTATAATAATAGCCATAAATAAGTAAAAATGTGAATTTGATTAAGAAACCACACCCCCCCCCCCCCCC